>CM065952.1:4800000-5400000 GCA_033459515.1 Theretra japonica
CAGAGACTATGGATCGCCACTTTGCTCGATCCTGACATACTACTTTCGCTTCATCCACTTTAATAAATAAATAAATTAATAGCTAAATACTAATTAAGCAATCTGTTTTTTTTTTTACATTTTAATATCTAGATAACCTCTGTCCTCGAATTATCTTATCCTAACAGACGCAGACGCGCACAATACCAAGTTAATAACATTATAATCACAGCACACAAGCACACACAAACAAGAAATCATTACCGTCCCGTTTGTCCTCCAATGATTTATGTTCGTACGTTTTTGTTTTGTTTTTTCAACGCGCCCTCTCGACTTAGCAGCTTTCATTAGAGCTATGATTCTAGTAGAGGCGGTAATTTAAATTAAATTTTAATTTTAATTTCATTGTTTTTTGTTTCTTATTATATTTTTATTTAATTTAACTTTTATTGTTAAACGTTACCACATAATTAAGTAATAGTTATAGTTATTGTTTATTTTGGCCAAAGCTGTGTAGGCCTATAATTGGCATTTACATTAAAATATTTACAGTTATAATATCTAATAAAAAATAATCGATCAAATGTATTATGCTGTGGGTGTATCATTTTAAATAAATAAATAAGTAGAGGCGGTAATTTATTTAATATCTGACTTGTGGTTTGAAGAAGGTAAATAGTGTCAGCTTTATTCACAGACGGATTCAAAACCATTTTAGTTATCGAATGTTGTCCCTTTCGCACGACTTTTGAATTCAGTTTGAGCGAAGAAGACAAAACATGCGATAACTAAAAGTTTTAAAACTGTCTATTAATAAGGCCGTAAAAGTTTCTAATGCCCAGATTAGAATATCGGATTTTTTTAAACTGACGTGAGATAGGCACTGTGCACACAGAGGAACTTTCGAATCATCTAAAGGAAACTGTCCACATTTTATTAATTTTCGAAAAATTACCAGTTGCCAGTTGTGTTTTTGAGTGGAGACCACGTCTTAGCAAACGTAGTGTATGACGCCCTCCAGGGTGAAATGGTGCAATTTTGAAGAGACCTGTGTATAGCAGTGGACAACAGTAAATAAATAAATATATACACCCAACTGTCACATACATAGTCCTGACCCCACACTAAGATCGAGTCTTGTGTCGTGGGTATCATGAGCTACGAGAGACTTTTCGATCTCACAAACAGCCAAACTCAAAACAAATACTTGTGGTTCACACAAACATTTGTTTCGATGCGGGGATCGAACCCGCAGCCTCCTGTTTCACAGCCGGCGTCTAACCAATTGCGCCACGGAGGCTGTAGACAACAGCATAGGCTGATGATGATGATAAAGATTGCAGAAACAGTATTAAGTAAATAGTAGCGATTGTTTTCATAGAAATTTGACACATTTCTTCAAATAAATTTAACCTGTGTACACGTCTTAACGTCACCGTTGCCCGTGAACTTTGGCGAGGGCATAAACTATACAAAAGGGGGAATTATAAAAATATTATAAACCGCAACATCTGTCCCTTTCACTCCTACACAGTGAGTATTCCATCTCGCTCCATTGGTCTGTTGCTTCGCTAGTACGCATGCGCAGATATCGTCCGCGAAGTGTATTTTGTGTTATATAATAGATATGATAAGAAATATAACGACAGGACAGTATTATTATGCTTCCGGCAATCTATCACTGACAAAAAACCTCAGCGAAAGTGTTGGATCACATCGGTTTATCACCCCTGTTCATCATCATATATCTTTTTAGTTTTTATATAATAGGTCAGGCAAACGAGCAAACAGGTCACCTGATGGTAAATGATCACTGCCGCCCATAAACATCCACAACGCTTGGATTATATATGTGTTGCCGGTCCATCAAATCGGGATAGCGGGGATTAAGGATGGGAAGAAAAAGGGGGATTGGACACCCGGCATTCCGATGTATATCAAAGCGTAGTTAGAAAACTACCCTATTTCGAGTTGTCATCAAGGCTTATATTCTTAGGTCTATTAATCCTTTCTCACCCCGTACTATCTTTACATCAAAAACAATTCCCAAAAACCCGTTTAATGTGACATCAACGTCGGCATTCACAAAGCCACCTCTGTGCGTTTGTGTGTCTGCGCGCCGCCGCCTTTGATGTGTCCGCCGAGTTTATAATATTTTACGAGCTCGAGGAAATCTTTGTATAGTTGGTATTATGTTCGATTGTTTCCGGTGTAGTTGTTGTCTGAATGGTGAATTTGAATCGAGAAATAACAGGTTCGATTTTCAACCGACTTCAAAAAAAGAGGTTCTCAATATGACCTTGTTCTTTTTTAAGCCGACCGTCCATCGCCAACTAAACTAAGTTAGTATAGCTTAGCTCGCATTATGCCCTTTTTTCATACACGTGCATCCACAGCAAGCCATGCGAGGTATGCTACGTAAAATACTATAAATAATATAACAGATGATTTTTATAAGCAATGAGTAAAGCAACCTATTTAGCTTGACGATATTGCTGGCAGTTATATTAAGAATAGAATAAGGATTTGAATACAGAACGGAGTTGTCAACGGCTGATGTGAAGGATGGCCGAGACGGAATATTATCACGCCACGATTATTCAAGTTGTAACGTTTTACACAGTTTTAATATGCGAGTTGTATGTGTAGAGAGCCCTGCTATAAATGCACATGATGTTGGAAAATAATAGAGGAATTATGATTACACAATCGTATTATTTGTCTTAATAATAATAAACTGACTTAGTTTAGTTTGCGGTGGACGAACGGCTTTAAGTCATGAATAATAAATACACCTAACAGTCACATACATAGTCCTGATCCCACATTAAGATGAATTAAGTCTTGTATCGTGGGTATCAGAAACTACGAGAGATTTTTCGGTCTCACAAACACCCAGACCCGACACAAATACTTGTGAGCCTCACAAATATTTGTCTCGGGTCGGGGATCGAACCCGCGGCCTCTCGTTTCACATGCGGTGTCCAACCAATTCCGCCACGGAGGCTGTCATATATGAGAATAGGTATATTTTTTGTATTTCTATAGTGTATGTAAATTTGTAACCACCGCTGGTTCCCTAAATAAATAAATACATACACACATACATAATCGTCACGCCTGTATCCCATAGGGGTAGGCAGAGACTATGGATCGCCACGTTGCTCGATCCTGACATACTACTTTCGCTTTATCCACTTTAATCAATCTCTTCATGTAAATCTCTTCTTCAATAAGTAAATGATCTGGTTTTTTTTTTCGCCTGGTATACTCATAGCACGGACACGTCATGCTACGATATAGTGGGCATATCCTTAAGATACTTTCCATTGATTGACATTAATATTTATTGATCAAGTTTTCGTGAAATTACCACCGGAGACATTTACCATATAATGTATATTATTACTTTATATAACGCAGGCGGTAAAGGTTAATTGGGATATCTCGATAGTTTAATCAATTGATGTAAAGGTGAAAGTATTGCGGATAAATCATTTTGCGTAAATAAATACACCCAACAGTCACATACTTTGGTAGGTATCTCATATGTGAGAGGCCGCCTGGGTAGGTGCCCCCGCAATGTCTACTTCTCCCGCCAAACAGCAGTGTAAACGCATTGTTGTGTTCCGATTTGAAGGACATTGTAGCCAGCATAACTACTGGACATAATGAGACAACATCTGAAGTCTCAGGATGGCGAGCGCAGTGGCATTCTAAGCATTGCTTTGTAATTCATGGTGTTTGGTTTTGCTACTGTCCATGAGCGGTCGTATCGCGTATCATCAGGCGAATGGCATGCTCGTCTCGCCATTTATTGCAATAAAAAAACATACATAGTCCTGGCGCCACACTAAGATCGAGTCTTGTGTCGTGTATCAAGAACTATGAGAGACTTCTCTGTCCCACAACATAGGCGTATGAATGTACGTATCAAAGAATGTAACGGCAGTGACTGGATGCATAAAGCAGCAGACCGGACTCTCTTGCGTACCGCGGGAGAGGGCTATGTCCAGCAGTGGACTACAACGGGCTGATGATAATGATGATGTTGATGAAGGAAATCAAATATTATTTTAGCAGTCAGTTTTATTTTGTTTACTTTTTTTCACTTCTCTGACAAACCTTACACTTGTCAAGAAAATTCGACTCGCACTCACTTCATTCACAATGTAATCAAAATATCAAGAGACGTAAATCATAACAAATACAGACATAGAATCATCTGATGACATATTTCAGAATTCAGAGTAAAGCACCATTTACACGGGGAGAGTTTCTCGCGGCGAGAATCGTATGGTTATCGCATGACGTAACCGCCATAGATTATCGTGTTCTGGGTATGTTTACACGATGCAACTTTACTTCCTTACGATAATCGTATCTTCGAGTCGTGAAACTCTGTGTAAATGAGGCTCAAGGCGGCCTCTAAACGATCAATTATATTGCGCAATATTCCGAAACGTAATAGGTACACATACTGTATAAATTCACGCCTTTATCCCCCCAGAAGGGGTAGGCAAAGGTGCAACCAGGATACTCAAATATCGCTTTATGTGTTCCGTCCCACGATGTGAGCCCATCGCATTTCGGGCACAAATTCCAGATTCCGGGCTGATAATATTTAGAAAAATTCAATATTACTTTGCCCGACCCGGGATTCAAACCTCCTCGACATTGTAATCATACCGTACTACAACTGCGCCACCGAGGCGGACTTCTAAGTACCTATAAAAACCACTAGACACTTCAAAGAAATAACTATTTAACAACATATTGTAAACCCATCAATCAATCAAGATAACAATACGAAGAAAAATGCTCGAGTACCGTGTCGAATGCTGTGTCCAATTCGATGATGTTTTCATTAAGCAAGCATCAGGGAGTATTGACAAATGGAGATTTAATTCGGGCTGGGGGTCTATTCATAATGTCTGAGTATGTACAGATTTGTGTGTGGACTGTTGGTGATGAAATGCTGTGATTGTGGTCGCGGGTACGAATCTTAGGGCACACCACATCTTTTTTTAATTATGTGTGTTGATTAATCAGTAACTACGTATTTTAACGGTGAAGAAAAACATCGTGAGTATTACGTGGTATAATAAAACTATATAACTATTTGGGCAGCACTTCTCCGTAAAAATTACAATCTTTTAATGTCACCTGTCATTACCATGACTTCCCAACTTTACTATTCTTACCGGAAAACGTAAACTATAAATACATTAAACAAGAACTTCCAAGGCATTGAAAATTATGTAAATATGTTGATAAATCGGGAGATATTATATAACGAATTATCAATTATATTCGTACAAGGATTATCATACTAAATATTAATAGTTTCAAAGGAAGTTCTGTCCTGAAGTTGATATTAATATTTTATAGGAGTTAATCAATAGTCCAACAAAATATAATTCACAATAAAGCAAAATAAACACTAAATGGTCATAATAGGATTTTGGTGATATTATTATCTTGTGAAATAATTAATTGTATTTATCCATTTATTCATGCAGCTCCAGTGTTTGATATTCTTTAACATGAGATAAAATACATACCAATTCGGTGGTCGCAAGTTTCAATTCCAGATAGTACTCCTGGTGGAGTCATGTGTGTATTTAACCGAAAGTATATTTAGTTATTATCTTATTATCTGTTTAAAACGAGTTTGAGAAGAATTCAATAGCCCTAAACTGTTTTTTTTTCTTTTTCAAATAATTCAAGCATGTTGGACAACCTGTCAAATGTCAGCCAATCGGACAGAAAACGATGGCTCGGCACCACCATTTTTGTGTACGATTTTGAAGTACCAGCGCGCCCGCTATATATTCCATTACTAAATAAACACAAATTGAAGCAAAAAGTTTCGCTGTTTTTTCACTTAAAAACCGGCACAGATTATAAAATCGACGGGCAACGATTACCGAAACCGCGGCGTGACCTCGTGACCTTTTTCCGTTTTTTTTTTAAACGACGCAAGCAGAAAAATCTTGCTACCGCTCAACGCGACTCAAGTGGAATAGGGACGGGACGAGCGTTGCGATTTTTTATCGATACTTTCATATTTATGGCCTAGATATTATGATAGGCTAGTTAAATATTCTTTAATTCTTAATTTATGAGTGTTTATAAGTAGTAATTATTTAACGGCCTTATTCATAGGCAGTCATTTTCTCCCGCCAAACAGCAGTGTAAATGAACTGTTCTGTTCCGGTTTGAAGGACAATAAAGCCAGTGTAACTACTGGACATAATGACACTTAACATCTTATGTCTCAGGATGGCGAGCGCAGTGGAATGCCAAGCATTGCTTTGTAATTCATGGTGTTTGGTTTTGCTACTGTCCATGAGTGGTCGTATCGCTTACAACCAGGCGAACGGCATGCTCGTCTCGCCATCAATGGCATTAAAAAAACCTATTTACATACATACATAACCACACGCCTTTTTCCCAGAAGAGGTAGGCAGAGGTGCTACTAGAACACCCACGTTTCGCCTTGTATATTCCGTCCCACGATGTGATAGGGGGCGAGCCTATCGCCATATCGGGCACAAATTCCTGACTCCGGGCTAATAATGAATAGAAAAATCCAATATCACTTTGCCCGACCCGGGATTCGAACCCGAGACCTCAGCTTTGCAATCATACCGTAGTACCACTACGCCACCGAGGCAGTCAGTTAAAAACCTATTTATAACCTATTTTAGTCGACAAATGTTTTGTCCCTTTCGAACGACTTTTGAATTCAATTTGAGGGAAGAAGACAAAACATTTGACAACTAGAATAGGTTTTAATACCGTGTATAAGGCCGCGTATATTTAGCATTGCAACAAGAATACACATAAGAAGGTTTATGAAAACAGACGATACAAAACATATATTCCAGGACTATGCAAAGTGAATCTGTTATCTCTGCCTACCTCTACTGTATGCAGGCGTGACGGTTATGTGGATATATATTTAATACTATAGAACATACTTAGTATTATGCATAATATTGTAACGGGTGATTTTTATAAGCGATGAGTAAAGAAACCTATTTTAGCTAGATGTTGCTGGCAGTTATATTAAGAAGAATAGAACAAGGATTTGGATACAGAACGGTGTCGTCAACGGCTGATGTGAAGGACGGCCGAGTCGGAATATTATCACGCCACGATTATTCAAGTTGTAACGTTTTACACAGTTTTAATATGCGAGTTGTATTTGTAGTGAGCCCTTGTATGAATGTACATGATGTTGTAAAAGAATAGAGGAATTATGATACCAAAACAGTCGTATTATTATTATTATCTTAATAATATGCCACCAACCACCACCACTTATACCACTCTCAATCGTACTCTCGATTGTAGAGGAGGCCCGTGCCCTGCAGTGGGTCGTATATGGGCTGATAGAATACAATACAATAATAATATGCATTGACTTGTGTGATTCATGTTAGCATATAAATTGAAGAAACAAATATCCAGTTTCGAATAATTCGGTACCATTGCGTCAACCAGAAATATATTTATTTTCATTTAGTTTTGATTTATTAAGTTTCATATACATAGTATATTCAGATAAGCATACAGATTATATCCAGACTGCAATCGACAACGAAGCCAGATGGTAGTATTAATGACTTCAGATACAATGCAGCTAAAAATCCCCAAAAAAAGAAGGAGTTTTTTTGTTGTAATTTTTTGATTTATCGTATTTGGCTAGTTACATCTTTTCCTCAATATTAATGTACTCCTTTTAATGATTAAAGAGACAAGCCAGTGGCATGTCCCAGTCGATCTTTAGGTGATACAGAGATGACCTGAAGATGTACTAACACTAAAAGAGAAAAAAAAAAGTTTAATTAATTAATTTAAATTATCTCTCTCCGCTATAAACTATCTAGATTACATATACAATCAAATATTGTATACTGCAAGTATTTTTGAATCTATCGACATCCTTTATCGACATCACCCCACCCCTGCCAATTCACCTGTATAATTTGAAGGGCCATAGACTGCACTCGCCAAGCGACCCCTTTACCATGTCTACGGCATTCTTCAACCCTTGTGCAGCGTTTAAACTCGAAAGCCGAGGGGTTGAACATACCCCGTTTGGATATGTGAGTTTTTATTCTGGCTTGACTACAGTAAGTGCAGTTAGGTTTACTACATAAATGCATAAACACGCCTTTATCCCAGAAGGGGTAGGCAGAGGTGTAACCAGGACACACGTTTCACCTTGTCTATTCCGTCACACGATGTGATAGGGGCGAGCCTATCGCCATATCGGGCACAAATTCCTGACTCCGGGCTGATAATGAATAGAAAAATCCTGAATGCTGTTTGGCAGAAGACATTGCGGTGGTACCTAGACCTACCCAGGCGGTCTCTCACATATAAGAAACCTACCACTAGTAAACTTTCTGCAACTTTTGCATATCCACCTATATACACTTTCGATAGTTATGTTACGTTTACCAAACCTAACCGTGACATTTCTATGAAAAATTCCCTGCCTGAGATTCGAACACACGACCACCTATTTTTCAGTTCGTGTCCGATTACTAACGGGCCAGGAATCGATCATACTGCACATAAAAGTATGAATTACTGATGGTAGCTCTCAGATAAGAGGCCGCCTGGGTAGGTGCCTCTGCAATGCCTATTTCTCCCGCCAAACAGTAGTGTAAATGCACTGTTGTCTTTCGGTTTGAAGGATATTGTAGCCAGCGTAACTACTGGACATTGTATTGTATTGTATTGTATCAGCCCATATACGACCCACTGCAGGGCACGGGCCTCCTCTACAATCGAGAGTACGATTGAGAGTGGTTAGGCCATATAGTCCACCACGCTGGCCTAGTGCGGGTTGGCGGACTTACATACCGTAGAAATTTATACAAATCGCTATGGTATGCAGGTTTCCTCACGATGTTTTCCTTCACCGTTATAGTGCGTGGTGATTGACTATCAATACACACATGACTCCGAAAAGTCAGAGGTGTGCCCTGGGATTTGAACCCGCGACCACCGTGAACATGTAGGCAGCCGCTTCTGGTCCGTTTACCAACAGGCCACCACGCACTTGTAGCCAGCGTAACTACTGGACATAATGAGACTTAACACCTTATGTCTCAGGATGGCGAGCGCAGTGGAATACCAAGCATTGCTTTGTTATTCATTGTGTTTGGTTTTGCTACTCTATGAGCGGTCGTATCGCTTACCATCAGGCGAAGGGCATGCTCGTCTCGCCATTCATTGCCATTAAAAAAACTTACTCACCGTACTTTTACTATTACATCAAATAATTGAACTATCGAGATATCCCAATTAACCTTTACCGCCTGCGTTATATAAAGTAATCATATACATTATGTGGTAAATGTCTCCGGTAGTAAATTACGAAAACTTGATCAATAAATATATGTCAATCAATGGAAAGTGTGCATAATTAAGACATATTACTTTATTATACAGTAAAAAGTTATGAAAGTAATTGAGGTCTGTATTTTTATCAGAGGGTTATTCTAAATGCGAAACGTAACTCGAATGTTCGCACGTTCGACGTCTGCAGTACGTTTTTAATTTTCCACTTCTAAAAATCAACACTATCCTCTACGATACTTATCATTCACTCCGAACTAAGTCTATAGTTAGGACGTACGATAGAGGATTCCAACATTATGTGGAGTATCTAGGCACATTCGTAGTTTTACGTGCGACGTCCGAAGTATCGAGTTTCGTTTCGGATCATAGAGTAACCCTGAGCAGGGCACGGGTCTCCTCTACAATCGAGTGTGACAGTGGTTGGGCCATATAGTCCACCACGCTGGCCTAGTACAAGGCGGACTTACCCGCTATGGTATGAAGTGGGAGGTGTATGTTCAGCAGTGGACTTCCTGAGAGTGAGAGAGAGAGACAGAAAGAGAGAACTGTAGTATGCAGGTTTTCTTACGATGTATAAAATACGTGGTAAACACGTTCCTATAAAGGCAATTGAAATAATTATATGCTTCTGAATATTCAACATTTTATGCATATTAACATTTTTAAACATCGTTTTAAAACGAATTATTAAATATTTCGCATTAGCAAATATAAATACTGAATAATCTAATATCTGTTATTACCACCATTTTAGCCACAGAAGTCCACTGCTGAAATAAACCTCTCCCAATTATTTTCAACCTTTATATGTCCGTTTTCTATGAAAACGTTTATCTAGGATGACCTAAATTCATATAAAATCCCCTTCAAAATTTCTATAGACTAAAAACTAGGTCGCAGAAAAATACCCTCATCCCCCAAAACCAAAACTACCCACATTTTAAAACCACATTAAATATAAATTCAAAACAATACAGCAAAACACTCGCCAGTAAATAAAAGAAGCGCAAATCTTTCCCGTACCTAATTGCGGATTTAATAATACTCTGTCTCGCTCGCACATCAGCGGATTACTATATCCATCTCTTTCCCCATAAAATTTAACCGCCCGAAATCCGCGCTGTTTCCCGCCTCCTTTCGGCCTCATATTGTGAGTCGTAAAGCTGGTATTATGGTTATAAAAAGACCGTAACACATGCTTGGTGGTGCAGCGGATGGTTATCAATAAAGATCGTTTGGATGTACGTATCCATTTGGATAGCGAGGATAGTTTAAACAGAATATAAACAATATTGTATTAAAAATATATTTCACTTGCAAATTATAACAAATTATTAATGAACTGCTCTGATTTGGACCAACTTGTAATTTTTGTAATAATCACGATATTGTAAACTGGTTTTGAAAAGAGCAACACTAGAGTTTCTTGCCCGTTCTTCTCTAGTGAAAACCGCTTTCCGAACCGGGTGGTAGAAAAAAAATGACTGAATCTAAATAATGTTGAACATTTTAATGGATTCAATAAATTACTTTCATTTCATTTTTCATTTTTCTTTTTCAGTTTCTTATTAACCTTGTATCACCCACGGGTAGACACGGGACGTCTGCAATCTAGAGTTCGATTGAGAAGTTTTAGGCTGTGCTACGCTGGTCTATTGTGGATTTGTGGATTTTACATATCATAGAAATTATTGTAAGTATATTGTCTTGAGGTCAGTATACCTACAACAGTATCTTGAGGTCGCGGGACGTCGCTGGATGCAGGCTGCCTTCAACAGGTCACTGTGGAAATCATTGGGAGAGGCCTATGTCCAGCAGTGGACTTCCTTTGGCTGATAAATGGATGAATGGATATATGATATCAGGTATTCATGATTACTCACGATGATTACATTTTTTTAGTAACAGTAGAAATAAATAAACAGTGACCTCCAATTTTTTAGCTCAAATATGTATAATTTTCCTCTGTTATTTACTTGTACCTTCTGTGCTTATTTTATCATAATTACGTTAACAAGATCAAGTATCAAAAATACAAGTTAAACTAAAATAAATTGTTAATTTGAAAAATCAGACTATATACTATTTGAATTACACAGTAATTAAATAAAATTAAAAGAAATCGTATAATACATCGACATTACCAGAGGTTCCCAAACTAGGCGAGGCCTGTATCTTCGAAAACCCACATTCGAGTCCCCTTAACTTCACACCTAAATTGATAATCCAACTTGTAGTCAGTCATTCAATTCGTAAGTAAACAGGCGAATGACAAACATTTGATCCAAAACCACCATCTGGGCGAGAACTAGGGCAAACCTATAAACAGGAGATGCGACAATACGGCTTTGCGTCATAAATTTAATCATAAACTATACGCTTCATAAACATTTTATACGCCTTTTAATTCACGCATGCGGCCATATATAGGGGGGAGGGGGGAAGTTGTGCATTGATTTATACAAGCTACTTTAAGATAGTTTTCATGCTGAAAAACATTACAAAAATAAATAAATACAACCAACAGTCATATACATCCTGATCCCACATTAAGATCAATTAAGTCTTGTGTCGTGGGTATCAAGCACTACTAGACTTTTCGGTCTCACAAACACCCAGACCCGAAACAAATATCTGTGGATCGCACCAACATTTGTCTCGGTGCGGGCATCGAACCCGCGGCCCCTCGTTTCACAACCAGCGTCTAACCAACTGCGCAAAAGAGGCTGTAGAAAACATCTGGTTACCATTTACATGGGTAACCATGATTCCCAATATCTTCAGACCGTATTCGTAATTCGAAGGTAGGAAGCTACCTTAAAAACAAAAATACCCTCATCAACAGACTTCTAACCCCCACTAAACAGCGCAAATAACGCTCCACTTACGCGAAATTAAATTTTAAATTGTGGGTAGTTGTGCACAGTGCACCAAGAACGGTGGCCGCTAATTGTTCGCTGAGCTATTGAGCCAAATTGCCGCAATTACCTAGACTGTACTGTGGA
This sequence comes from Theretra japonica, assembly GCA_033459515.1. Taxonomy (NCBI): domain Eukaryota; kingdom Metazoa; phylum Arthropoda; class Insecta; order Lepidoptera; family Sphingidae; genus Theretra; species Theretra japonica. Next base: position 4,812,369 of record CM065952.1, read on the forward strand.
GGGGGGAGGGGGGACTAACGGTCCCTAACATTTATTGAGTACCCGATATCCTTGGGAGAAACTTTTTCTTAGTAGTTAATATGTACATATATTTTTTTATGTTCAATAGGTCCGGCAAACGAACAAACAGATCACCTGATGGTAAGTGATCACTGCACATGAACATCCACAACGCTTGGACCATAGAACATTTCGCCCCCAATCACTTCATGGGACGTAACACATAAGGTAAAATGTGAGTCCTGGATGTACCTCTGCCTACCCCTTCTGGGAAAAAGACGTCATTTTAATGTATGTATGTACGTATAATACACATCTAGTATCAAACTTGGAATCGAACTCCCGACCTCAGTTTCTGGATGACGTCTACCTTATATTGTACTTAATTCGTATCATCACCAAATAAAGTAATATCGACACGTACATTGAAGATATTGTAACCTGCTGACCCTTTGATAAGTTTGTTTGATATTCCCACAACTGTTTATAATGTCGCCGTTCCATTAAGATAGGTGATAAAGATAAATAGTATAATATAAAAAGTAGTAAATATGTACAAGTATTTTAGTGATATAGTCCACCACGCTGGCCTAGTGCGGGTTGGCGGACTTTTACATACCATAGAAATTTATACAAATCGCTATGGTATGCAGGTTTACTCACGATGTTTTCCTCCACCGTTACAGTGCGTGGTGATTGGCTATTAATACACACATGACTCCGAAAAGTCATTGTGCTCTGGGATTTGAACCCGCGACCACCGTGGACATGGCAGCCGCATCAGTTCCATTACCAACAGGCTACCACGCACTTGGTGTACTATATGGCCTAACCAGTCTCAACCGTACCCTCGATTGTAGAGGAGGCTCTGGCCTGCAGTGGGACGTATATGGGCTGATACAGAACAGTACAGTTTAGTGATAATGATAGTGATGCGAGGGTCGTCCTCTGGCCAGATGGCGGGACGACTTGCACAAGAGGGCCGGCAGCGACCGGATGCATAAAGCAGCAGACTCTGTGGCGTAGCTTGGGAGAGGTCTATGTCCAGCAGTGGACTCCAACGGGTTGATGATAAGATGACTTTAGTGATAGAACAACGCTGTTGTCTCTCATGACTCAGCGTGAATGGGCGGGCTCGTCCGGGGCGGTACCACTGTCTCATAGGAAATCGAAGTGAAGCGACAGCTTCGCTGTTGCGTTTCGTTCAGCGAGTGAGGTTCCCGGATACCCAATACACCGTCCTCTTTCCATCCTTTTTCGTTCCCGCTCTTCTCCCAATCTGATGGGCCGGCAACGCCGAATGAATACACTACAAACTATAAAGCTTTGCAGTCGAGAATTTAGTGATTTTTTTTTAATTACTACCAAGATTGATCAGTTTTTCGTATTATTCCTATACTTATACTATAAATAAATAAATACACCCGACAGTCACATACATAGTCCTGACCCCACACTAAGATCAAGGCTTGTATCACAAACTACGAGAGACTTTTCGGTCTCATAAACACCCAGACCCGACAAAAATGCTTGTCACTACCCAAACATTTGTGTCGGCAAGGGGATCGAACCCGCCGCCTCCCGTTTCACAGCCGGCGGCCAACCAACTACGCCACAAAGGCTGTCTCATACTATGAAGTTTTGCTTCTTGCCTAATTTCATAATTACAGACATACATAAACACACGCCTTTTTCCCAATAGGGGTAGGCAGAGGTGCTACCAGAACACCCACGTTTCGCCTTGTATATTCCGTCCCGTGATGTGATAGGGGGCGAGCCTATCGCCATATCGGGCACAAATTCCTGACTCCGGGCTTATAATGAATAGAAAAATCCAATATCACTTTGCCCGACCCGGGATTCGAACCCGAGATGAGGTCTCGGCTTTGCAATCGTACCGTAGTACCACTACGCCACGGAGGCAGTCATAGGCATAATTACATACTTTGACATTATACTTTAAGTATTCCAGCCTGACGTACAACCAGATTATCGTACAGTCTCCATCTTTCCATTTTTAGCACGAAACCCTAAAATAAAACTTCCACATCAACCAAACCTAATTGCATCCGAGAATAGGAAACAGGATTCGAACCGACGTCAACGCTCCGAAAACCGTAACACTACACCTGAGCTAATGCATTCCCCGTACTGTCGAGCACGGATTTACTACAGCGTTTCGAGTATATTCACGCCTTTATTAAGGAAGGTAGGCAGAGGCGCTACGAGTACTAGAGCTATTTATCATGAGGCGATCTTATTTCCCAAGATATGATAAGGGACCCAGACTTAAACTACAGTCCATTCAAATTCTAATGATAATACATTTTAGAAATGCAGAGTATATCAAGATTGCTACCGAAAACGAAGCCAGGTGGTAGTTTTAGTGACTTTAGACACAAAGCAATTAAAATATTTGAAAAATAAAGCGACGAGTTTCTTAAATTTTTTTTTACTATCAACATATGTATTTGGGTGGTAAAAACATACATTTTCCTAAAAAAATAATGTACACCCTGTTATTTTTAAAGACGCTATAGTACGCAAGGCTTTAAATTATAATTTCAGCAAAAACTATGGATTTACCACCTAAACACAATAATATTTAAAACATTACAATAAACAACGTCGCGTTTTTGTGCAAAATTTTAGTTGCATCATGTCTGTAGTCACTAAAACTACCACCTGGCTTCGTTTTCGGCAGCAGTCTTTAATTGAATTTAATTAATTCAGAGGAAAACGTGAAAATAAGAATAATATTTAAAGTGACAAATAATGTGATCCAGGGAACTTTATTCTAAGTCAAATATAATTTACCGTCTTTGCCTGCGGATGAACATTTATCTTACAGTTCAAATGAAATTTCAGTGTCCAAAAGGTGTATTCTAGAACCCTTAAATGCAAGAAATATCAACCATACCATTTAATAACATGAGTGGCCGAGCGAGCGCGTAAGGTCACCGACCGCATAGGACGCTGTAACCTAATCCTATACGAAAAACCTGTTCTTTGCCATCGCGGAACAGGTACCTAGCTCGGCGCACCGCTTAGAATCTAGACTGATAGAATTAACGTAATAAGTCGTGACACTGGAGTGAGATTCCCAGTTGTATGTACCAGCCCACTGCTTCGGTGGCGTAGTTGTACTACGGTACGATTACAGGGCTGAGATGTCGGGTTCGAATCCCGGGCAAAGTAATATGGGTTGATCGATGAAATGATCTCGATGCGGGAATTGTACCCACGGCCTCTCGTTTCATGTTTCACAGTCGGTATCTTGCCAACTGCACCATGGAGGCTGGCAGCAATACATTTTTGAAATAATGTTAACCACTGATAAGGCCTCTGTACATCAAATTTTAAGCCCCAGTGTACATGCTTCATTATATTTTAGAGTACTTTTACTCAGAGTCTTGAATACAAAATCACATAAAATTCCTGTGCTGTACCAGGCACAATGATATTTCAGTCTCACGACATCTATCCTAAGACAAATATTTTTGTCCCACACAGACATTTGTATCAAAGCATGGATCAAACCGACAGTGTATTTTTTAAGTGCCTGCATTGTCACAAACCTCATCGTGGTACTTACGTAACTTCTGTATCAGCCATACACGTCCCAGTACAGGGCACGAACTTCCTCTACAATCGAGAGTAATATTGAGAATGGATAGGCCCTATAGTCGACCACAACAGCCTAGTATGGTTTGGTGAACTTTACATACCGTAGAAATTCTTTGAAATTGCTACAGTATGCAGATTTCCCCAGGATGTTTTCCTTCACTGTTATAGTATGTGGTGATTGACTATCAATGACTATCAATATATAAACTACACACATAACTCAGAAAAGTCAGAGCCGTGTCCTGTGATTTGAACCTGCCACCACCATGAAGAAGTTGGCAGTTGGGTCTGGCCAGTTACCAACGGGCCACCACTAGCTTGCTGGTTTCGTAATGAAGATAAGGTACTTATAACAATATTTATACAATATGTAAAATCATCAAAATGATATAAGGATAATCACTATACCAATAGCTTTTTATATTTTAAGATCAAACAATTGAGGATGCTGAATACTGCACAACACTGCAAAGATTGACATTGACATTGACTTTGACTCAGATAATCCTAGGTCAAATGAATGAACCAGCCTAACAAAGAGACTATTCTACTACAATTTATTTGATGATGAAAACATTCCAATGAATAATGTAATTCATTTGGAGTGGGGTGAAGTTAATAAAACTGGTCAGATCCTTTTTGCATGGCTACTATAAAATAATAATATATCAACACATATACGTCACTCAGCTGAATTCGATTGAGAGAATGTGGGCTTCAATCCATTACACTGGCATATTGCAACTTGGGGGAAACATACCATAGAAATTCTTGTAAAAAAAATTATTCATATTATGCATGTTTCATATTTGAGTCTATAGACATACATACATAATTGTCACGCCTGTATCCCATAGGAGTACGCAGCGACTTTGAATGGCCACTTTGCTCGATCCTGACATACTACTTTAAATTCATCCATTTTCATCAATCTCTTCAAGCATGCTTGTCGGTTCAGGATACTTTTAACCTGACCCTTGTTAAGGGTATCACCGATTTGGATCTATAGAGTCTATAGACAATAGAATAAAATAGTATTTCACACTCTGGATGTATTAAGAAAAGAAAAGTATGTGCATTCAATTACCTCTTTCTACTTTCATCCCATGTGATCATATTTCGTTACTGTTAAATAAAATTATTTCGTGGCACACAAATCTACATCATAAGCATTCATGGGCAATCAGGTATTCATTTCTTACCCCTAATTATATATCCATCAAAAGGTTGCCCCTAAGAAATTACCTAGTGTGATAAGGCCACCTCTTGTACTATTACTTTTATTATGTAATTTTGTATATGTATCTCAGTATTGCGCATAAAAGGATTAAATAAATAAATAAGTTTAAATCCTTACATGTACAATCTTTTTCTAAGGATTATTTATTCAAAAACATGGTTAACCTATTGGAAATGTCGTAAAATTAATTACTAACAAAAATTAAGTTGTAAATGTTGCTGAACTTAGATAAATTAGATGAGATATAAGTATGTTAAATATACAGCATAAATATATCTAAATATTCTAATATACTATATGTTAGCAATATGGAAAAGGAATAACTCTGCCATGTATACAGTATATAAATGATTCATAAACAAGAAACATATTATATATGTTTTTACAAGAATGATTCAAATATGACAAATAAAGGTATTGGAACTCATGATTAGCAATAGAATGATTAATCCTTTCTATAATACTAAATAACTGAACCACAGACAAAAGTGTAATCAAAATAGGTCCAATGATAGAAAAATTGCTTATCATACTTTAAAAAATATAAGTACACACAGTTTAATAAAGAACCTTTATTAAGTTTATTAAGAATTAAGAACCCACAGTTGAATCTTTAGAAGTTAGTTAAAAATAAATTAATAAGGGCTGCATGGATAAAATCCTTTGCCCATAGCTAAATTAAATTAAAAATACAACACTTTATTAATGGAGTAAGGACTAAGGAATTCAATCAACATTAATAAAGGTTTTTAGATGTCATTCAGAATCTAAATTCTACCTTATGAAAATAAAACTTACAAAACCTCACTGATTAGTCAAAATTAATAACAATAATTAGAATCGTAACACTGTAGATATTATAAGCATAACTTTAGAAAAGAACGTAATTGCAAATGTAAAAAATAATATCATCTATTTGGAATATTTTCTGACGTTGAAAAAAAGCTTTTCAGAATGAAAGAGAAAATTCTGAAGATAAAAAACACTGATCATTGTTTTTTCTAAGACTAAGGAATTACGTATTATTTTTACCTCACACTTTTATTGTACTATTCACGCCCAAAAATCAAAATTATTTTACTAGGATTAATTTTATCTAAAGATATGGAGAGACAAAAATCCAGCACGATTTGGCAACAATGAAAATCTGCGCCAACACCTCTGACATAACGTTGATAAGGCTGCGAATTTGACACAAAAAAAACACTATTGTTTACTAACCTGACGATGATTTCACTGACACAATTCTAAAACTAATATTTTCTTTAACCATCACTCAATACACTTAGTCATCAGAACACAGAGAACTCTCGCAAATACTGATTCTACACACCGGTCGTTCGCTACGACCTTATGAAACCGTAGGATAAATATGCATTTTTTATTAACTTATATCGATTATTAGCGGACCACTGGCCGTATGAGATCCCCGCGGACAATAGGATGTCTCGCGTAACAGTCTGTTTGGTATAACTGTCGAGCACCTTAGTAATTTCATTAATAACATATAAAAATCGATTTCACAGTTCACAACTCAAACATCGGTTGCGGTCCTCGTGTTTTATACATTATTTTTTTATCTACAGCACAATTAGCACGGAATACTTGAACAAGCTTTTTGCGATTGTGATATAATGGAACCGCGTCGAGTGATTATTTCCATAATTCAACTATACAAAGGTTAAAAACATTTTTTTTTTCAACAGCGGTGGCATGCACGACTCAAGCCACGCACGCTCGCGATGAAACTAAACTGATCATAGATGTCGCGTTACGGCAGCCATCATAGAAAATGGCGGACGACATTAGCCGTCAAGTTACTACATTTGATTATAAACTCTATTACATAGAAATAAAACTGAAGTTTCTCTCAAATAATTTCACCCCTCTCTGCAATTCGATCGTATAATGCGACTTAATAGAAAAGTCTCAAATGGTGCCGCGGTTGATTGCAACACGAGTCCTTCCCATATGTACGCGTTAAAAAATTAATGTTTTTTGTCCCTTTTTTTCTCGTCGCGATTTCGAACAAATATTTTATTGTGGGTGCGCTTGCGCGAATGTACTCCAATTTATGTTTGAATATACGAGCGAATATGAACTTTAAAACTATCGGTCAAGGTGTATCGATATAAGATTTATGGCATGACAAAAATTGTTTATGACATGCCTACTTAAAATGCAGGTAGTATTTCTACCTGCCTGGGCTACTTATGACAATCGTTCTGTACCAAGACGGGCAAGACCTATTCTAGTTAATTGTTATTATGAAACAGCATTTGTATCTCATTATAACGCTCTGATCTCTTCTTGTTAGTCTGTGCTCTGATCGCATAGAAAAAAATATAAATTTCAGTTTCGATGTATTTCGGGTCACATTCTTCAGAACTAACCGTTATTAACACTGTTTTTACCTTACCTAAATACATTAAAACGAAATAAATAACTAGGATGTATAAATCACAAAAACAAGCAATATTCACTAAAGAATATATATAAATAATTATAAATTTAATTATTTTGACGCAAACATCCATTGTTGTCAGGATGACTATTTTTTTTCTTACTGCCAAAAGGAACTCTAAATCTATACCGCCAAGTTAGTGTACTTTGTCATTTTTCAAAGCAGGTCCTATTCAATCGTAGTATCATAAATATTATTATTTCGAATCCCAAAATCTTGTTATTTTCATTTAAGAAATGATGCCAATGGTCATTTAAACAACAAAAAAGAAATCCCCGAAGGAAGAAATCAAAGATATAAAATTTTAGAATTTTTTTACTTGTCACGTTTTTTTAAATATTTAACATACGAAAAAGTAAAAGTCCGTTCTTTAAACTCCTATTTAGTAGTTTGATATATTTGTAGCTCAGTTGGTTACAAAGCCGGTTGTGAAGCGAGCCTGCGGCTTCGATTCCCGCCTCGAGACAATTAATGTTTGCACAGTCCACAATTATAATTTGTTTCGATATGGTTTGAAAGTTGACACCAAAAAGTATCAAGGTTTCTGGTACCACAGCAGACTTGATATTATCTTGTACTCAGGAATATGCGGATAAATTTTGCGTATTTATTACATATTTATTTGAGCACACTACATAATTAAATTATTTATAATTACAAAAATATTAGACTTGTCATTTATTGACATACTAGCGCCATCTATTGGCAAGAACACGTAAATAGGTAATACTATTCCTTTATTGGCTCTTATTAAATGCTTACAGATCTGCCAAACATGTTTTAACTATGTTCCAGAATTGTTTGGCTTTTATTTTCACGAGCAATCGCATGGGGTAACACTTTGAAAATGTAGAACAAGAAGTTTTCAACATGCTGGTCTAATCTGGATTGGTAAACTTTATCTACCCATGTAAATTCAATATCCTACGATATTTTCACCACATAGTGATAATTACTGAACCTGGCTCACCACACACCCACCCCTCTGACTCCTGTCAGCAAAAATCAACAGCAAATAGCTCACACAGCGCTGAAGCTCGGCCAGTCCTTAATGACATTAGCGCGGCTTTAACACGCGACCAAATTAAATAAAAAGAAAATAATCAAGAGTAGTAGAGTATTGTAGGACTTGTTGGAAAACAAGTCCTACAATATGAAGATTAATAATCTTAAGAATCCTACTTCCTACTAATATTATAAAGGCAAAAGTTTCTGTGTTTGTTGCTTCACGCTCAAACGGCTGGACCTATTTTGATGACATTTTTTATGGAGGTTGCTGATAGACTGGATTAACACGTAGGCTACATTTTATCCCGAAAACATGTAGTGTTCCCATGGGATGATCAAGAAGTCTTCGCACTCAAACGGCTGGACTAATTTTAATGACATTTAGTATGGAGGGAGCTGATACCCTGAATTAACACATAGGCAATTTTTTATCCCGTAAAAATGTAGTATTCCCGTGGCATGAGCAAGGAATTGAAATATATATATGTGCTACTCTATTAAACTCAAAGGGATGGTTTGGGATAGAATATAGGGCAGATGAAATGGGATGTAAGAGATTGAGACTTCATATGATGTGATGTAACGGAATAGGACGAGAAAACCACTAGACTAGACTAAATTAAGTTTAACATAATTTTTATTTTCTCTTTGTATCTCATTTTAAGTGAAATATGTATTTCTTATGAGAATAAAGCTCTTTAAACCTAAACCAATATAAAGGACGGCAGTCACGTTGAGTTGAAATATAAAATAGTATGCGAAATAATACGTAGACTGGACTCAAAAAGTATCGGCACCCGAGAGAAGCTGGGTCGAGCCTGTAGTTAATAACTAGTTGGTAAAGTACGACTGTAAAATTCCGCTAATATGCCCTTCTTTGTACAAGCCTTAACAGGATCTTTCGTATGCGAGTGTCCGTGTTTTTATTCACCCCCTATTTCTGTCAAGCAGCAGTGGGTACTGTACTGTATCAGCCCATATACGTCCCACTGCAAGGCACGGGCATAATCTACAATCGAGAGTACGATTGAAAATGGTTAGGACATATAAGCAGCAGTGGGTAAGCACTCTTTTATTCCAGTTTGAAGGATATTGTAGCAGTGAACACTGGCTGTTAGTAGACTTAACTTATGCCTTGAGGTGATGAGAGCTGTATCCATGTTGTGCTTAATCATAATACCGACTAATTTTATTCCTTTTAATTAGACGTAACGCTTACCATGAAACAAACTTGTGCTGTTGCTGCAAATTTTCGTTCTCTTTTCTCACTTTTCAGCCATAAAAAGTCCACGGCTGAACATAGGCCTTTCGGAAGGATCTACACATCGAGCTGTGGGTAGCAGTCTGCTTCCAGCGGCTTCCTGCATCCTTAAATAAATCGTCCGTCAACCTTGTAGGCGGGCGTCCGACACACCGCTTGCTTGTACGTTGTATTTTTCAATTTTCGTTAAAATTAAAAGAGAAAATAAAGAATACCCTCTGACATTTCAAAAGAAATCACAAAAACAATGTTGCTAACGGACACCTCAAGGATTAACTAAGCCCGCCCTTCGATGATTTTCCACTACAGTAACAGAAAGGATCAAAGCGTACGCCGGCCCCCGGCCACAGCTTTAGTTTGAAATTAATTTTTACATTGCATTTGTACCTCGAGGCTACGCTTTGAAAACTTCCCTGGCTCAAGAAAAATGTGCTTAACTGTTTATTTTTGTGTTAAGAACAGATTTTTGATAAAGTTGCCACGATTGTTCGTTAAGTTTTTATAAAAATATTATGGATGTTGGAGGTGGGGTGAAGATAAATTAATAAAATACTTACATAAAAGACACAGTTTTGACTGTACACAAAATTTATCTTCTTTTATACGTAGAATTTTGTAACTGATCGATGTCTGTACACGGAGAAAGTCTATTATGGGGGGACTGTATGAATGTAATAAAAGCCAAAACAATTGTTAGAACTTTTTGTCTGTTTGTCTATGTGTTCGTGCGCAATGATCTCAGAAACAGCTTAACGGATTTCTATAAAATTTGGTATGGAGGTAGTTGACATTCTGGATTAACTTAAAGGGTACTTTTTATCCCAAAAATGTAGTGTTCCCACGGGATAATCAAGGAATTCAAATAAATTTGTTAGTTTTTAAACTCGAAAGGGATGCGATGGGACAGGATTACATGCCTTGGTTGAGAATGAGAGTGGACGGGGCGGGATATAACGGCCCAGGGCGGTAAAAGCAGTACATAGGAGAGCATTGAGTTTGAATATAAATAAAACATACGGGAAATAATATGCTGCTGATGTGGACTGGACTCAAAAAGTATCTGCTCTCGGGCGGAGCCGGGCCGGCCGAATAATAAAATTGAGTTTATACGCACCGAAAGTTTAAGTTGGATTAGAAAAATGATTTTTGCATTGAGTAGTCCTATACTTAAACTAACATCACTTCGCAACTCATCGGAGCCGAGTTATTTTTATTGCAATGAATGTCGAGACGAGCATGTCATTCGCCTGATGGTAAGCGATACGGCCGCTCATGGACAGTTCAGCTCCTGGCATTCCATTGAACTCGCCATGCTTAGGCATAAGATGTTAAGTCCCAGTATATCCAGTAGTTCATTCCAGTCCAGAGGGCTACAATACCCTTCAAACCATTTACACTACTGTATGAAGTTAAAACATTAATAGATTTTTAAAGGAAATGTGTTAAGTTTTCGTTTAAAAACAGACGTAAATTAGTCGGAAGTGGAATAACTTTACCTGGATAAAGTCAAATAAGATCGTGAGATGTATGTTTCTTTAACGTGGGTATCTGAAACTTTGAGACTCCGAAGTCACATTCAGTATAAAAAATGTCATTTTTTCTTTATTTTATTAAAGAGGGTTTAATCAAGAAATGACCGGCTGCCTCCAACAGGTCACTGTGAAAATAATTGGGTAAGGCTTGGGGGAGGCTTATGTTAAGTAGTGGACTTTCTTTGGCTGATGTATGGATGGAATCAAAAATGATAAAAAATACTTGAAGAATGAAAGGAACAAAAAATATAATACTATAGAAAAATCATGAAATAGGAACAAACATGTTATGTCAATGAGAACAACCGTTTGTACTGTTTTAAATACTAACCGGCAATTCCTTCTGCCTCTTATACCTACCTATGTTTTCGTAGACAACTTTAAGATACCTAGACAAGGTCTAGGCTGTTTTGGTACGAAAACGTAGCGCAGGTACTCTCTCAAAGACTGTTGGGACGCCCGTCAGCTTCGGGGCGCCCATGACAGAGTGCAGAAGAAGGACACGCCGGATACGTACCGTTGCGCCTATCGTAATCACTTTCTAAAAAGTCGTATCTACTCCCTAACTTGTCCAATGACTCATTAGTTTAGGACAAGTAGGAGATACCGACAGATTATTAACGCCCCCTGGCCACAGATTGTACAATTTCATAAACCCAACCGACGCGAAGTTTTATTCAAATGCTAATATAAACTGGCGACATCTAGTGAAATTAAATATTTCGAATTGTAACTGTTGAATGTACTACATATATTTTATTGTTTCGTCGCTAGATGGCTCTATTTACAAACTTTATTCTAATGGCGCTGATGTCAAGTTCCTCTTGTGCAACTAAAATTGTTTAGTTGTGTTGTGATAAGGTCTATTATATAATCACTAGATGGGGTTGTTAGCCATAAAATAACGTAAAGCACAATAACGAATTTCCATACATTTATGCTCGCATATTTTTTCGCGAGCCCAAATAGGCGGAAAAAAGCTTTTAGATGCCACACTAATATATTACATAAATAGGAAAATAATTGCTTCACGCAACACTACTTTATATAACATTTCACGTTGTGTTATTACCGAAAAAGGAATTACACGGGCCAGTAAATTACAAAAAAATATAATAGAAATGTATATTTGTACAATTAAATAAGAAAACAAACTCGACACGAAATACTTTAATATAAATAATACTATTTAAGTCTTCTTTAAACATATTCTTGATTCTTGTCTTCGGGTCTCAAGATGTTTTCTTTCTTTCTAAAAGTCTTTGATAGCTCTGAAAAAAAGATAATTATTGTCACTAATTATATTATTTGTTTATCGTTAAGCTATTTTAAATATATTTAAGAGTTTGATTAAATTAATAACGGCCTTATTCATAGACAGTTTTAAAACCTATTTTAGTTATCGAATGTTTTGTCCCTTTCGTACGAATTTTGAATTCAGTTTGAGCGAAGAAGACAAAACATTCGATAGCTAAAATAGGTTTTAAAACCGTCTATGAATAAGGCTGTAAATAAACCGATAAATATATTAAAAATTGAGTTAAGCATTGTTGACGGACCGAACGTGGCTGCAAATAAAGTTGTCGCAGGTTCGAGTCTCAGGGCACACCCCTGACTTTTCGGAGTAATGTATGTATTGGTAGTTAATTAATCAATCATCACACACTTTAACGGTGACAGAAAACATCGTGAGGAAATCTCCATACTATAGAGATCAGAGCATTTTCAGTGGTACGTGATTCCACCAACTTGCATTTTCTGCATTTCGAATTTCTAAAAAGGATTTTTTTCAAAATTTTAGTGTAGGTAGGTCTCATATGTGAGACCGCATGGGTATGTACCACCGCTATTATTTCTCTCGTCAAACAGCAGTGTAAATGCACTGCAGTGTTCCGGTTTGAAGGACATTGTAGCCAGAGTAACTGCTTGACATAATGAGACTTAACACCTTATGTGTGAGGACGGCGAGCGCAGTGGAAAGCCAAGCATTGCTTTGTAATTCATGGTGTTTGGTTTGCTACTGTCCATGAGCGGTGGCATCGCTTTCCATCGGGCGGATAGCATGCTCCTCTCGTCATTCATCGCAATAAAATCAGACTTATAGACACAATGTTACTTATTCGAAAAAATGTTTAATAATTTACCTCTTCAGCCATTTTGTAGAGCATGGCGGCGGTCTCTCTGCCCGTTTGTTCGACCAGCGTCTTGAATATGCTCTCTGCTTCGGGTTCTAATGTTTCTGACCTGAAAATGTAATATTTAATATGTATTAAAACATTCATAATGAGCTGGATAGTGCTCACTGACTTCATAACGCATATTTTTATCATTAAACATAAATTTCTTCTTTTTATTCTCCTTTTTATTAGTTAATAATTAATTTAACTCCAAGTTTGAAGTCAGTTATTTTTATTACTTTTTTTTTATTATTTTTTTAATTTAGTGACTTTTTCCCAACTAAGGTACGTCAGTCCCATCGAACCCTAAACTATAACAGTCAATTAATATTTTAATTTTACAATATTTGGCAAAAACAAGATATTTATCTACATTCAACTTTTTATACTTATAGTAAGTACTTATACGTTATTTATAGCCTATAAGATCCAAAAACATCGTGTCATGATTTCTTTGTGTGATACAGCCTTGCGAAAGACAACACCGCAATTACGTAGTCTATTAATCTATCTTGTAGTCCTTGAAGTCGAAAATCACTACAAACTAAAATTAAAATTCCGCATAAAATAAAGGTAATGTAGTCTATCGGCACCTTGTAGTCTTTGTAGTGTACAGCATACAAACCTGTTATACGTCCTGTTTCGTTCTATAGACCGCAACTGGTTTTCTTGATGTTGGTACTCAAAGTCTTCAGGAATCGCTAATGGCGCCTAGAAGCAAAATAAAAGGATTAAAATAAATAAATAAACCCAACAGTCACATACATAGTCCTGACCCCACACTTAGATCGAGTCTTGTGCCGTGTATCAAGAATTACAAGAGACTTTTTGGTCTCACAAACACCCAGACCCGATACAAATATTTGTGGTTCACAAAAATATTTGTCTCGGTGAGGGATTGAACCCACGGCCTCTTGACCGCAACCGGCGTTTAACCATGCCACGGAGGCTGTCCTTGTGATATTGGTAGACTGTATGGCCTATTCACGATTCAATTGACGTCAAGCATCAGACAGCAGTGTGACGTCACATCGAAGTGCGTGGTGGCCTGTTGGTAAGGGACCAGCCGGGGCTATCAACATGCTTATGGTGGTCGCGAGTTCAAATTCCTGGGAACACTTTTGTATTTTCCGAGTCATGTGTGTCTTGTCAATTACCACGCACTATAACGGTGAAGGAAATCATCGTGAGGAAACCTGCATACCATGGCGATTTGTATAAATTTCTAAGTAGGTAAAATCCGCCTCGCACTAGGCCAGCGTGGTGTATGACCTAACCCCTTTCAATCGTACTCGATTGTAGAGGAGGCCCCTGCCCTAACGTGGGACGTATCTGGGCTGAAACAGTACATTTATTTTTATCAGCCCATATACGTCCCACTGCTGGGCACGGGCCTACTCTACAATCGAGTATGATTGAGAGTGGTTAGGCCATATAGTCCACCACGCTGGCCTAGTGCGGGTAGGCGGACTTACACACCGTAGATTTTTTTAAAATCGCTACGGTATGCAGGTTTCCTCACTTTAACGGTGAAGGAAAACAGTATAGTACAGAACTGAAATTGATAAGTCACCTGATTGTTAGTAAGATGAGATCTTGTAGACACCTCGCTATGCATTTTGTCTCCTTTATGCAACAGTTCATAAGGATGTCCAGATTCCACTACTCGACCCCTGAAACAGAGAATATCAATTTTACGCTCTTGTAATACCGGGTTTTTACTGTCGACAGTAAAGCCCCATTTACACGGGGAGAGTTTCTCGCCTAGAACATACGATTATCGTAAGGATATAAAAAAGTTGCATCGTGTAAACATTGTCACAACACGATAATCTATGGCGGTTATGTCGTGCGATAATATACGATTCTCGCCACGAGAAACTCTCCGTGTAAATGGGGCTTTAAGGCGGTAGAGCCACGCTGTTGTCAGTCATGACTCAGCATGAATGGGCAGACTCGTCAAGGGGCGCCACTGTCTCACAGGAAATCGACGTGAAGCGACAGCTTTGGTGAGTGAGATTGCCGGATGCCCAATACCCCTTTCTTTTCCCATCCTTTTTCCTTTCCGCTCCCCTCCCGATTCGGTTTGGAACACATCCATGATCCAGCGTTGTGGATGTTCATGTGCAGTGATCACTTACCATCAGGTGCTTGTTCGTTTGCCGGATGCAATGAAAAAGTTCTTATTGTAATTTTTTATATATTTCCTCAATTCTTTGCTATTAAGACAGGGTATATCAAGACTGCGACCGAAAACGAAGCCAGGTGGTAGTTTTAGTGACTACAGACACAATGCAATTAAAAATTTCCCAAAAAAAGAGACAGGTATTTTTTTGGCAATTTTTAAAAATATCATCGTGTTTGGATGGTAAATCCTTTGGTTTTCCTAAATCCACAATTTAATTTGCGAAACATTGTGTACTTAAAAATAAAAAGTTGTACATCATTAGTATGGGAAAACGATGTATTTACTACCCAAATACGGCGATAAGTAAAAAACAAAAAAAAAAAGACGTTTTTTTATCTGCGAATTTTTTTGTTGAATTGTATCTGAATTCTAAAGACTAATACTACCACTTGGCTTCGTTTTCGGTCGCAGTCTGGATACACCCTGTATAATACATACTTGTCCATAACGATGACTCTGTCGTAGTCCATGACCGTGTTGAGTCGGTGCGCGATGGTGAGAACTGTGGCGGACGCAAACCTACTGCGAATCGTCTCTTGAATGTGCTTATCTGTCCTGAAACGAATTAATTACACTTTAAATTTTATTTTCTACATACATACATAAACACACGCCTTTTTCTCAGGAGGGGTAGGCAGAGGTGCTACCAGAACACCCACGTTTCGCCTTGTATATTCCGTCCCACGATGTGATAGGGGGCGAGCCTATCGCCATATCGGGCACAAATTCCTGACTCCGAGCTGATAATGAATAGAAAAATCCAATATCTGCCCGACCCGGGATTCGAACCCGAAACCCCAGCTTTGCAATCATACCGTAGTACCACTACGCCACCGAGACAGTATTTTCTACATATTATGTTAATACTGCATTAGCCCATAATCGGCAATAGCTGAGAATGTAATGTGTGTATAAATGAGGGTTCGAATGAGAGGGCTTAGGCCATTACTCATATTAGCGGGTTGGCGGATTATACGAGTAGATAAATGGTTTTTCGCAATGCTGATTTTGATTTTGATCTAACATAAAGAAATACATTTTCTGCTCAATTCTTTTTTTATAACACGCTTATTTGATGTCATTCATAATTGCGCGTTCGTTAGTCTATGATAGGTCTACGTTCAGCAGTGGACTTCCTGTACCTAAAATGAAAGGGAGAAAGAGAAATACACGCACGCCCGCACGCACTCACGCGCACGCACGTAAACACACGTACACGCATACTTACGCACACACGCACATCACACACACGTACGTATACGCACACATTACCCAGCTACCCCTAGCTTCATAGAGTATGATGGACATCTTATTGCTGAGGAGAGGGAGAGAGAAAAAGAGAGAAAGAGAGAGAGAGAGAGAGAGAGAAAGGTAGAGAAAGAGGGAGAGGGAAGTAGACACAAACACAAAGAGAGAAAGAGACAACTCGAGCTCGCAATTTTTTTGTTATATGTTATTTGCTGTACTTAATTTAATTGCGTTAGTTTAATTTATTAGTTGTAGTGTGGCTGAAGAAGTTAGTTCTATGTTTTGTTTTTGTTATATGAATTTGTTTTACAGTCCCGACAATTGGAATTGGGTATACCTAGAATCTGACAGAATGGTGGCCCAGAGAGTCACGGTGGCTAAGAGGCAGACCACCTGCCAGGTGGACAGATAACATCGTCAGAGTCGCAGGAAAACAATGGATTCGCTTGGCACAGGACAGAAAAATGTGGCGTGCAAATGAGGAGGCCTATACCCAGGAGTGTAGTGTAGTGAGTACCAAGTGCGTGGTGGCCTGTTGGTAACGGACCAGACTCGGCTGCCTATATGTTCACGGTGGTCGCGGGTTCAAATCCCAGGGCACACCTCTGACTTTTCGGAGTTATGTGTGTATTGATAGTCAATCACCACGCACTTTAACGGTGAAGGAAAACATCGTGAGGAAACCTGCATACCGTAGCGATTCTAAAGAATTTCTACGGTATGTAAGTCCGCCAACCCGCACTAGGCCAGCGTGGTGGACTATATGCCCTAACCACTCTCAATCGATCCTCTCGATTGTAGAGTAGGCCAGTGCCCAGCAGTGGGATGTATGTGGGCTGATAAATAAAAAAAAAACCCAGCAGTGGGTTGACGTAGGCTGATTTAGATAGATAGATACCTAGAATTGTATGTTGAATAAATAAACAACTCACTCAGTATCAACATTGGCGGTGGCCTCGTCCAGTACGAGCACGTGTGAGTGTGCCAGCGCGGCGCGCGCCAGGCACACCAGCTGCCGCTGCCCTGACGACAGGTTGCCCCCACCATCCCCCACCTTACTACTCAACCCCGCCGGCATCTTGCTCACCATGTCTTGCAGTTGCACCTGGGGAGGTACATATGCCTTTTAATGGTGAAGCCACGCTGCGCCATGAAGTGAAGCGACATGTTTGCTGTCGTTTTTCGTTTGGTGAGTGAGATTGCCGGATGCCCCGTACAGTAAATACCCCTTTCTTCTTTCCGATCTTTTTCCTTCCAGCTCTAATACCGTTTTTATGGGCAACACATCCATGATCCAAGCGTTAAATGTTTATGAATGTGATCACTTAGCATCAGGTGACCTGTTACCTCGTTTACCGGTCTTATAAAAAATATATTACAAAATATCTCTATTCAAAACCCTTGACCACCTAAGTGGGATCTTGAACCGAACCGAAGTCCAGTTAAGCGTTACAAATACTCGTATCCTCCTTTTCTTCCCGCTCCCCTCCCAATTGGGCAACACATCCACGATCCAGCTTTGTTTATGTTCATGTGCAGTGATCACTTACCATCAGGTGGCCTATTTGCTCGTTTGCCGGACCTATGCAATAAAAAAAATACGATATGTCAACATCACCCTGTATAACTTTTAATATTTTACCTGGTCCAAAGCCTCATGTATCTGCGCATCCGTGTACTTGTGCAAAGGGTCCAGGTTGTCCCGGAGCGAGGCTGCGAACAAGGCTGGTCTTTGAGGCAGGGCGCAGAGCTTGGACCTCCACGCGCGCAGACCCGCTATGTCTGAGGTTAGGCCGTCCACGCGCACCGTGCCGGAGATGCGGCTTAACCTGGGTGCAAATTAAAAATTGAGGTAAGTAGGTACGAGTGTGTGGCCTGTTGGTAGACCAGACGCGGTCATAGACACGGTGGTCGCGGGTTCAAATCGCAGAGCACACCTCTGACTTTTCGGAGGCACGTGTGATGTGTGTATTGATAGTCACCACGCACTATAACGGTGAAGGAAAACATCATGGCGAAACTTGTTTAATGTCATAGAAAAATTCAAGAATTTCTGCGGTATATGAAGTCGCTGGATGCAGGCCGCTTTCAACAGCTCGATGTTGGCGACCCTTGGATGAGGGCTATGTTCAGCCGTGGACTTTCTGTGGCTGAAGAGAGGAGAGGAGGGGGGGGGGGGAAGAGGGAGAGAGAGAGAAATTAAATTTGCTAACCTGCACTACGCTGGCTAGCTGGAATATAGCCTAATCCCTCTCAATCGCACTGGATTGTAAAGGAGGCCCGTTCTCTGCATTGGGAAGTATATCAACACTGCTACCGAAAACGAAGCCAGGTGGTAGTTTTAGTGACTACAGACACGGTGCAACTGAAAATTGTGCAAATAACGGGCCTTTTTTTTTGTAATGTTTTAAATATTTTACATTGTGTTTGGATGGTAAATCCATAGTTTTTGCTAAAATTATAATTAAAAGCCTTGCGTACTATAGCGTCTTTAAAAATAAAAGGGTGTACATTATATTTTTAGGATGTATTTTGGTACCACCCAAAATCGATGATAGGAAAATAAAATACAAAAAAAATCGTCGCATTTTTGCAAGAAAATTAATTGCATTGTGTCTGTAGTCACTAAAACTACCACCTGGCTTCGTTTTCGGAAGCAGTTTTGATATACCCTGTATAGTATTAACGAACTTGAACAGAGCGTTGATGAGTGAGCTCTTCCCCGCGCCGGTGCGTCCCACCACGGCCACCTTCTCCGCGGGCTGGATCCTGAAGCTCACGTGCTGGATGGCCACCACCGGCTCCACCTTCGACTCCTCGCCGTCCTTCTTCGGAGGCCGCTCGTACTCCAGCGATACGTCCTCGAAGACTATCTCTCCTGGAGAAAAAACTTAACATATGCAGCAGCGTAGGCTTGGAAAATGAATATACTGGTGGTAGGTCTCTCATATGTGAGGCCGCCTGGGTAGGTACCACCGCAATGTCTGTTTCTCCCGCCAAACAGCAGTGTAAACGCACTGTTGTGCTCCAGTTTGATGGACATTGTAGCCATTAGGACATAAGCTTGGGAATGCAATCTAGTTTTTAACAATTATGATAAAATTCTTGTTTTTGTGTCTGATTGTATTCTGTTTTATGTCTTATATAAATAAATAAAATAAAATAAAAGCCAGAGTAACTTCTGGACATAATGAGACTTAACATCTTGTCTCAGGATGGCGAACGCAGTGGAATGTCAAGCATAGCTTTGTAATTCATAGTGTTTGGTTTTGCTACTGTCCATGAGCGGTCGTATCGCTTACCATCAGGCGAGTGGCTTGCTCGCGAGTCATTTATTCATCATCATAATGGAAAGTAAGACGAATTATTAATATAGAACCATAGATATGGAACGTATAGTGTGAAAGAGATGACGAATGAATGTACTCAAGAGTACAGAGCCACCAATTTATCTGTTCAGGTGGTCATAATTGGAACTAAACCAGTGTTATCAGATATACGGTAATTACTGCAGATGCACATTATTTTTTTTACCAAAACACTGCCAACGGTAATGTTATATTACCGTGTCGTTTCTACCGTATTTTATAAGATACATAACTGTGTATATAATTCTCTAATTTCCTCTAATCCAATTCAAGATTTTTTTTAAAGTGGCAATACTCAATTCCTCACTAGCGACGATTCCGAACTTCCGACTGAACAGATAACTTGGTGGCTCTATAAAAGGGTTAGAGAATTAATGATTAAAATATTGAAGTACGGAAGGAAGGAGTAGCAGAGAACTGCATGAAAGATGTTGAGGACGGACCAAGACGCAATTTAAGCCGAATTAAACAAGATTTTATATTGAAGATCACTAAATCAACCTTAGTTTAATTTGACCTGGAACGGAAGTATTCCCACAGTAGTATACATACAGGGTGCCCCAGAACTAGACGATAAACAGCTTATGGGAGACAGACCAAACTATGACGACCTAGCTACAAAAAAATAATTCTAACTTTTATATTCTTTTGTTGTTGCTATACCGTTATGTATTCATTGAAATCGTGTAATTTTGTTATATACTATATGTTACATTATAAATAGTGCGTGGTGGCCTGTTGATAACGGACCAGACGCGGCTGTAAACATGTTCACGGTGGTCGCGGGTTCAAATCCCAGGACACACCTTTGACTTCGGAGTCATGTGTGTATTGATAGTCAATCACCACGCACTATAACGGTGGAGAAAAACATCGTGAGGAAACCTGCATACCATAGCGATTTGTATAAATTTCTATGGTATGTAAAAGTCCGCCAACCCGCACTAGGCCAGCGTGGTGGACTATATTGCCTAACCACTCTCAATCGTACTCTCGATTGTAGAGTAGGCTCGTGCCCTGCAGTGCGACGTATATGGGCTGATACAATACAATACAAAATACAAATAGTTGTATGTTTTTTTTATCAAGATTTGTCTCAAATATAGTTCCACCGGTTGGAATTGGTGTATCCTGTAATTACAGTGTGTGTTGTGATATATAAATAAATGAATATGTGCAAACAAAATGTTCGTACCTTTAGTAGGCCATTTGTCGAAGTCCAGGTTCGGATGATGTTTCTTCAAAGCCGTTTCGTCTACTTCCACTGGACTTTCGGCAGGCAGGTTGGAGTACTCCAAGATTCTCTCCACCTGATCAAACCAAAAGTCTTTATTAATAAATACACCCAACAGTCACATACATAGTCCTGACCCCACACTTACATCCGAGTCTTGTGTCGTATCAGAAATTACGAGACTTTTCGGTCTAGAGACAAATACTAGTAGTTCACGCAAACATTTGTCTCGAACCTGCGGCCTCTCGTTTCACAACGAGTGTTTAACCAACTGTGCCACAGAGGATGTCATTAAGTTCATTACATACATACATACATAACCACACGCCTTTTTCCTAGAAGGGGTAGGCAGAGGTGCTACTAGAACACCCACGTTTCGCCTTGTATATTTCGTCCCACGATGTGATAGGGGGCGAGCCTATCGCCATATCGTGCACAAATTCCTGACTCCGGGCTAATAATGAATAGAAAAATCCAATATCACTTTGCCCGACCCGGGATCCGAACCCGAGACCTCAGCTTTGCAATCATACCGTAGTACCACTACGCCACCGAGGCAGTCCATTAAGTTCATTTTCGAGATAAAAAGACAATGATTAATCTTTCGTACATTAAAATTAGAGTGAATAACATTCATTTAATTTGAAATAGTGTGTGCTTGATATTCAGTGTTTATTAGTCTTCCAAACTAAATTCCAAACCATTTATTTTAGAAATTAATATTTTCGTTTTTTAGTTATTTTATTGTCATCGGTCCTTGATAAATATGCAAAATTTCAAATCAATCCGACGTTTTGATATCCACAAAAATTGAGTTCAAAGATTCCGGTTACATACTTACAGGCGTGTTTAATTAAAGCGTTTTTTATATACAGTAACATACATAGTCCTGACCCCACACTAAGATCGAGTCTTGTCTCGTGGGTATCAGGAGCTACGAGAAATTTTCGGTCTCGAAGCCCCCAGACTCGAAGCAAATACCTGTAGATCACCCAAACTTTTGTTTCGATGCGGGGATCGAACCCGCGGCCTCTCGTTTCACAGCCGGCGTCCAACCACCACGCCACGGAGGTCAATAGTTAAACTTACGCATGTCATGTCATTCTCCACCTCAGCCGTTTGCGTCATCCCATACTGGCACATGCCGACTAGTCCTATCACCTGGGAGACAGCAAGACCGATATTCCCTCCCATAGACCCTGAAACAGACAATACATACATACATACATAAACACACGCCTTTTTCTCATAAGGGGTAGGCAGAGGTGCTACCAGAACACCCACGTTTCGCCTTGTATATTCCGTCCTACGATCTGATAGGGGGCGAGCCTATCGCCATATCGGGCACGAATTCCTGACTCCGAGCTGGTAATGAATAGAAAAATCCAAAATCACTTTGCCCGACCTGGGATTTGAACCCGAGACCTCAGCTTTGCAATCGTACCGTAGTACCACTACGCCACCGAGGTAATCATACAGACAGACAATATTCATGAATAATGTTAGTAATTCGGAAGAATTATTGATTTATACAACCGTGAGTTCGATTAAGGGAGTTTAGGCCATAGTACAGGCCTAGTGCGGGTTCGCGGATTTCACGTATAGAAAATATACAGGGAGCACTGTCATACATTTGCGTCTTAAAAAAGGTAGATAATTTTTTGATCGTAATGTTTGTAGGACCGCTAATCAAGTAAAAAAAATATGATTTAAAAACAAATTGCTATAAATCCCGTTTGTAACCGAAAGTATATTTAGTTATTATCCGTATAAAATGAGTTTGAGTGTAATTCAATAGCCCTAAACTATCTTTTTAATTTTCCTTTTTCAAATAATTCGTGCATGTTGGACAACCTGTCAAATGTCAGCCAATAGGAGGGCAGAAAAGGCCCGGCGCCGCCATTTTGATATACGTTTTTGAAGTACCAACGCTCCCTCTACATTAAAGATGGTCTAAGAGAAATCTTGTTAAGATCGCCATGGAATGTAGGTGCCCTCATGATGTTTCTTTCGCCGTTAAACTGCATGGTTATTATAGGCCTCCCCCAATGATTTCCACAGTGACCTGTTGTAGGCAGCCTGCATCCAGCGACGTCCCGCGACCTTCACCAGGTCGTGTGACCACCTAGTAGGTGGAGGTCCCACGCTTGGTTGGGTTTACTTACACTTTATACGAAAAGTCTAAAGTGTACCCTGGGCTTTGAACCCGCGATCATCGTTTGGCAGCTTACTTCGATCCGTTACGAATAAGCCACCGCGCATTTTTATACACATTTTTATATAAGGAATATGAAAGATAAATTTGCATAGTGTTTTATATACTAACCATCGCCAGTAAATAAGAAAAAGCTGAATGTGACGAGTCCCATGTAGAAACAGCACACCATGTCCATCCAGAAACCAAACGCTCTGTAAATATAAAAATATACAGGGAGCGCAGGAAAACGGCGCACTTGCTCAGTTGGATACATGGGCACAATATTAATATGGTAATGAAGAAATAATATTTGGAAAATACCCATCCGTTTTGGAGTTATGACCTTATAAAGTTTTGAGAATTACCACCACCTTTTTGTATAAAACCGGTTGGGATGGGTAAAGCACAAGATTTTAACATATACGTATTTTTTCGTTTCGTCGTTTATTAAATAATAAATGAAATAAACAGTGAAAATCCTTTAAACAACAACAAAACTTTCATAGACTTCGCCTTAACATTTGTTACAGAGGTACATACATAGGTATCTATTTGGCGTAATACGTTAAGGGGAAGCACGTATGTTGTTAATTATTAATATCTCGGCATCTTTGTTAATATCAGACTACGCTATGAAGATGCATTTTAATCTAGACGCAAACATGATTTACTACAATGTATATTAGCAAGTGCGCCGTTTATTCGCGCACCCTGTAAATACAGGGTATATCCAGACTGCTACCGAAAACGAAGCCAGGTGGTAGTTTTAGCGACTGTGGATACAACGCAACTAACATTTTTGCAAAAAAAAAGCGACGGTTTTTTTTTGTAAGTACATGCATTTTTCTAAAAAATAATGTACACCCTTTTATTTTTAGAGACGCTATAATATGTAAGGCTTTAAATTACAATTTTAGCGAAAACTATGGACTTACCACCCAAACACAATGATATTTAAAACATTACAAAAAAAATCGTAGCGTTTTTTTGCAAAATGTTTAGTTGCATCGTGTCTGTAGTCACTAAAACTACCACCTGGCTTCGTTTCCGGTCGCAGTCTTAATATAACCCGGTATACACTTAATTTACATACACAGCCCTGACTCCGCACTAGCATAAACTGTCGTGTAACACCCAACAGTCACATACATAGTCCTGACCCCACACTAAGATCGAATCTTGTGTCGTATCAGAAACTATGAGAGGCTTTTCGGTCCCACAACACCCAGACTCGAAACAAATACTGTAATTCACACAAACATTTGTCTCGGTGCGGGGATCGAACCCGCCGCCTCTCGTTTCACAGGAGGCGTCTAACCAACGGCGCCACAAAGGCTGTATTAGAAACTACGAGAGACTTTCCAGTTTCACAAACCAGACCTTATACAAATTGATGTATATTTGCATACGCCAACATGCATGTATTTCTCTTTTAGACATTTTTTTTAATGCTATAGTTGGCTCGCGAGCAAGCCATTCGCCTGATGGTAAGCGATACGACCGCTCATGGACAGTAGCAAAACTAAACACCATGAATTACAAAGCGATGGCATTCCACTGCGCTCGCCATCCTGAGACATTACATGTTAAGTCTCATTATGTCCAGTAGTTACAATGTCAATGTTCTTCAAACCGGAACGCAACAGTGCATTTACACTGCTGTTTGGCGGGAGAAATACATTGCTGTACCTACCCAGGAGGCCTCTCATATATGACAGACCCACCACCAGTAGACTAAAGAAATTTAGACAATAACCTACTTCGTACCTGGTAGTATACAATTCTAGTGCATATGTGGAACTGTTCAGGTCTTGCAGTTTGTCGAACTCCCTCGCCAGGGTGCGCTGGTGGCGCGTCGACCTGATGGTGGTGAGGCCCGTCACGCTTGACGATATGTGGTTCAGGAACTGACTTCGGGCTGGAAGAGATATTGGTATGTTTGAGAGGTGGGGGGTTGTTGGACCTTTAAAATATTTTAAGGGCTAGTGTGTGTAAAACCATATAGATATATAAAGGATCAAGACTGCTACCGAAAACAAAGCCAGGTGGTAGTTTTAGTGACTTTAGACATAATGCAACAAATTAAAAAAAAATAAAAAATCGCCGACTTTTTATGTAATTTTTTTCCTATCATCGTATTTGGGTATTAAATACATACATTTTCCTAAAAATATAATGTACACTCTTTTATTTTTAAAGACGCTATAAAACGCAAGGCTTTAAATTATGATATTTAAAACATTACAAAAAAAAATCGTTGCGTTTTTTTGCAAAATTTTTGTTGTATCTTGTCTGTAGTCACTAGAACTACCACCTGGCTTCGTTTTCGGTAGCAGTCTTGATATACCCTGCATATTATATGGCGTACCACTTTCAATTGTACTCTTGATTGTAGAGGAGGCCCGTGCCCTGCAGTGGGACGTATATGGGTTAATACACTACACTAAAAAAAATATGAAATTTATTTACTTCAATTTTGATTCCGCGACGCAATAAACATAAGAATTTATAAGTATATATTTTAAAACTACCCACACTGTGTGCTTTTGAAATTACTCACCAATAGCATCAACACGCTTGAGGTCTCGGCTGGTGGACAGATATACATCCCGTAGCAACAGGAGCAGTACTGCGAGCACTGCTGTTGGTAACAGCAACCACCAATTCACCAGACACACCACTACTAATATTGCCACGCCTTCTAGAAAGAACTGGGGGGAAAGGGGAAGTGTTTAAGGGGATTTTGACAGCCTCCGTGGCGCAGTTGGTTAGACACTGCCTGTAGAACGAGAGGCCGCGGGTTCGATCCCCGCACCGAGACAAATGTTTGTGAGGCCCTCAAGTGTTTATCTCGGGTCTGGTTTGTGAGACCGAAAAGTCTCTCGTAGTTTCTGATACCCACGACACAAGACTTAATTGATCCTAATGGGGGGTCAGGACTATGTATGTGACTGTTGGGTGTATTTATTTAATTATATAGAACATTCAGCTTTCATATTATTATTTTTTTTCCCAGAACGGGTAGGCAGAGGGTGCTACCAGGACATCCACATTTCGCCTTGTGTGTTCCGTCCCATAATGTGATAGGTGGCGAGCCTATCGCCATATCGGGCACAAATTCCTGACTCCGGGCTGAAAATGAATAGAAAAATCCAATATCGTTTTACCGGGATTCGAACCCGCGACCACAGCTTTTAATCGTACCGCAGTACAACTACGCTACCGAGGATTTCGTACAAGTTTAAAAAATCACTGCTAACCACAGAACTCTTTAACAACTAAAGACAAGAGTTTTGTAAAAATATCAACTCACCGAGAAACAGTCAACCAATGACATCGGCAGCAAAGTGTCCACTTGACCCAAGTCCTTGGAGAATCTGTTCAGGATCCGCCCCGAAGGGTTGTGGTAGAAGAACCACATTGGGGCGTTCGTTACACCCCTGGACAAAAGGGGTAAGTTAGCGTGGTGGCCTTGGGCGGTTTTTGCGGGATAAAAATCCTGTTTAAAAAAATTCTGGGAGAGAAGTTAGCCTATAGCCTTTCTAGATAAATTGACTATTTGATACTAAAAGAATTTTGCAATACGAACCAGTAGTTTTTTTTTACACTGGCACGGCATAATGATTGCACTGCACCTGATGGTAAGCGCAAATGCCGTCCAGACAGAGTATCGAATGGCATCAGACGGCGGTCCCATGCCATTCGACACAATTATGCCGGCCTGCTGAGATGCTTCTTCACACTACGGCGGAAGGACCCAGGATTATAGGAAGGAGGGAACACGTGCGTCGATTCCTGAGATTAACGCGTACAAACAAACTCTTATACTTTATATGGGGTATTCAGACTGCTACCGAAAACGAAGCCAATTTGTTCAGAAAAACTGCGATGATTTTTTAATTTTTTTAGGTATCATCGTGTTTGGGTGGTAAATACATAGTTTTTGCTAAAATTATAATTTAAACCCTTGCGTACCATTGCGTGTTTAAAAATAAAAGGGTGTACATTATTATTTTAGGAAAAAACAATGTATTTACCACCCAAACACGACACACAATTTTTTTTACATAAAACAAAATCGTCACTTTTTTGCGAAATGTTTAACTATGTAGACATAATCCAATTCAAAACAAAACTCAATTATGTCTGTAGGCACTTAAACAACCTGCTTTTGTTTCAGTCGCCTGTACACACGTCACACCCTGTATATAAGTCTAGAATCTAGACATTCCTACCTGAACATATTGTCGTGCAGGTTTGTAGACGCCCTGATGCAGGTATTGTAGAACAGCACCAGGTTGTTGCAGGTGAACACCATACTGACTGCGATTAGGCTGGCGTATATACACAAACACTGAGCGCGGGTTAGGCCGTATGTGTTGCTCGGCACCTCAGCGAAGTTCACATCTGAAATACAAATCTTATGGTTTCTTGGATTTAAAAGTGTTACACATTGAAATAAAACGAATTCTTACGGATTTTATCGCGAATTTGATTAAATTTTTACATTTTTTAATTTCTCGAGTTTCGGCACTTTAACGGTGAAGGGAAACATCGTGAAGAAACCTGCATACCGGAGCGATTTTAAAGAATTTCTACGGTATGTCAGTCCGCCAACCCGCCCTAGGCCAGCGTGGTGGACTATATGGCCTAACCACTCTCAATCTATTCTCTCGATTGTAGAGTAGGCCCGTGCCCAGCAGTGGGATGTATATGGGGTGATAAAAAAAAACTCGACGTTTCGATCACTTAAGTTTTGTGGTCACGGGGCAGACTGAGGTGTTAGTCATCCGCTAAAAAATGTAACAATTAAATCAAATTTGCGATAAAATCCGTAAGAATTCGTTTTATTTCTATAGAAATTCTACTAATAAAATATATGCCTCTTCCTTCTCTCTCTCTCTTTAGCCACAGGAAGTCCACTGCTGAACATAGGCCTCCCCCAATGACTTCCACAGTGAGGTGTTGTAGGCAGCCTGCATGCAGCGACGTCCCGCGACCTTTATCAGGTCGTCTTTACCCTCCTTCTTCGCAGTCGGTTAATTATAAAGGCGAGAGTTTGTGCGTTTGTTACTTCTTCACGCTCAAACGGCTTAGCCAATTTTGATGAAATTCGGTTTGGAGGTAGCTGATACCATGGATTTACGCATAGGCTACTTTTTACCCCAATAATGTAACTTTCCCATGGGATGAAAAAGGAATTCAAATCGTGTCTGTAGTCACTAAAACTACCACCCGGCTTCGTTGTCGGTAGCAGTCTTGATATACCCTGCATATTTGTTTCTGGGCGAATGTGATAAGTTCTTACCTGGTGGAAGGGAGCCAGGGGTATGGTTCATCCTGTTTAACATCAAAGCGCCGTTGGCTTCCTCTAAATTAACCCTGGAATAAGATAAATTGTTGACAGCTTCCGTGGCGCAGTTGGCTACACGCCGGCTGTGACCGCTTGTTAGTGAAAAATGTTTATGTGAACCACAAGTGTTTGTTTCGGGTCTGGGTACATACATACATAAACGCACGCCTTTTTCCCAAGAGGGGTAAGCAGGGGTGCTACCAGAACACACGTTTCGCCTTGTATATTCCGTCCCATGTGATAGGGGGCGAGCCTATCGCCTAAAATATTCTCTCGAAGATTTATTTATTTATATACACTTTATTGCACACACACAAAAAATACAAATAAAAAGAAAATCACATTCATAAAAAGTACAATTGGCGGTCTTATCGCTCAAAGGCAACATCTTAGGCTCTTACAGACAACCATGGGATGGATTTTAGTTTAAAAGATTATTTGAGTAGTTACGTAATGAAGCGAAAATTAAGAAATACATACTTATTGTCAATGGTATAACAAAGAACCATTGGAATTCTACTCAATTTTGAGGCGTTTTATTCTCCAGGTCCAAAGATATTCGTCAGATCTTGACCAATTTTATGAGACCTTTGAAGTATGCGCTTTGAAACAAAAGAATTTTCCAAATCGGTTCAGGCATCTTTGAGTAATCAGTGAATATACATTTTAAAAATAAAAAAACATTGATGACAGGCGTTCGCGTTATGATTTCTTATAATGACATTGCAATAAAAAAATTAAGAGGGAAGATAGAAATATACACGATGAAATTCCTCAACATGAGTTTTGTTTCAATGATTGGCGCCCGCCTAAAAACCAAACATTGCAACGCCAAATTACATTTTCACGGTCTATTAAAGTCTATAGTCCACTCTCAATCGTACTCTCGATTGTAGAGGAGGCCCGTGCCCTGCAGTGGGTCGTATGTGGGCTGATACAATACAATACAATAAATTAAAGTCTATGATCCACGTGAGTGGATGAAGACTCTCAAAAATAGCCTTTTGTTTTTCACCTTACAGGTAAGGTATTTGATAAATTAATCAAGTCTTATACACGAAACAAATTCCAACCCTGCCTTATATACTCACGATTGTAACGAAACCATACCGCGATTCAGATTTGTAGTGGCGCCACCTCTTAACAGAGAACGCAAACCAAACATCCCTCTACCGGACTGTACCAACACTAGCGTACAAAGCGGAGTTATTAACAATCAGATATACTGTAGAGATTGAGACATTAATTTTACTACAAAAATAACACAAAACAAATACACGCCATTTTCCCAGAAGGGGTAGGCAGATGTGAAAACTTGACACCCTCGTTTCGCCTTGTATATTCCGTCCCACGATGTGATAGGGGGCGAGCCTATCGCCATATCGGGCACAAATTCCTGACTCCGGGCTGATAATGAATAGAAAAATCCAATATCACTTTGCCCGACCCAGTATTCCAACTCGAAACCTCAGCTTTACAATCGTACCGTAGTACCACTACACCACCGAGGCAGGTTATCGAAATTCTTGAAAATTTCAATCGTAATTTTCCAACAAAAATTCCTGTTGGATATTTTCCAAATTATGTACAATGTTATTAAACAGTATCAAATCAATAGTAATCAACCTGATCGATAATGATAATTATTAATAATATAATGACGACCTGTCAATGTACATACCATTCCTTCAGCCAGATATCGCTGGAGGAGTAGAGGATCTGGGCTATCGCGAAGAGTGCCACCATCAGGACCATGGAGAGTCTGGTGCCCCCACTCTCCAGGTATGAGACGTACACCTTGCTGTCCACGCTGCCCTCCTGCTGCTCCTCCTCTAAACCATAAATAACATGCATAATCATCACGACTTTTTCCCAGAAGCGGTAGGCAGGGGTGTAGCCAGGACACCCACGTTTCGCCTTGGTGTTCCACGAAGCGATAAGTCAAATTATTATTTGTTCAAATAGTCTTTCACAGGATTTTTTGAAATGTTAATCCGTGGTGGTAGCACTGTCCTGTAGGAAATCGTCGTGAAGCGACAGCTTAGCTGTCGCATTTCGTTCGGTGACTGAGATTGCTGGATGCCCAATACCCCTTTCCTCTTCCCATTCTTTGTCCTTCCCGCCCCCCTCTCAATTGGGCAACACATCCACGATCCAGCGTTGAGGATGTTCATGCAGTGATCACTTACCATCAGGTGACCTGTTTGCTCGTTTGCCGGACCTATGCAATAAAAAAATTCATTACACTTACCTTCATATTCGGGTATGTCGTTGTCGCTGTCAACTTTGAAAGATTTCTGAGTGCTAGTTGATAGAGACCTCTGGTATTTTGTTGCGACAGTGCGATCCTGCAATACATTTATTAGTATATAGCAAACAATAAACATATGTGAGCATTTAATTACTACATAGTATAAAGTCACCACTCTCAATCGTACTCTCGATTGTAGAGGAGGCCCGTGCCCTGCAGTGGGACGTATATAGGCTGATACAAAAAATAAAGTCACTTTCCGCTGTCTGTCTGTCCCTATGTATGCTTAGATCTTTAAAACCACGCAACGGATTTTGATGCGGTTTTTTTAATACATAGAGGGATTCAAGAGGAAGGTTTATATGTATAATACATATACAGGGTGTCCCAGTTTGTGCGAAAAATAACATGTATGTGGTGTGGACTGGAATCCAGGCGAACTTGGGATGTGCCGCTAGTATTGTATAGTACATGTCATAAAATATATTATTATGTCAAAGAGGTTTGTTTGATATGACATATTACTCTATGATGGCTTAACGTGAAAGACAGATCTATAGATTAAAAATTAAGAAAAAAAATTAAAAGATTTAAATTCC
Source organism: Theretra japonica (assembly GCA_033459515.1). Taxonomy (NCBI): domain Eukaryota; kingdom Metazoa; phylum Arthropoda; class Insecta; order Lepidoptera; family Sphingidae; genus Theretra; species Theretra japonica. Next base: position 4,844,116 of record CM065952.1, read on the forward strand.
TGATAGAGTAGCGATTCTTTCAAGAAATCCTGAGTTGAGCTTCCACAATATGATATACATATGTATTATGTATATAAGTTGTCAAAGCTACAATATACAGGGTGGGTGTATCCAGACTGCGACCGAAAACGAAGCCAGGTTGTAGTTTCAGTCTGTGGTTTTAGTGGGAAGTCTATCCTTTTTTTGTTTAGAATAGGTCTTGCAAACGAGGAGCAGGTCACCAGATGGTAAGTGATCACCGCACATGAATATGCACATCTACAACGCTGGATCATGGACGTGTTGCCGGCCCAATTGGGAGGGGAGCGGGGAGGATAAAGGATGTGAAGATAAAAGGGTTATTGGGCATCCGGCAATCACATTCACCGAACGAAACGCGACAGCCAAGCTGTCGCTTCACGTCGATTTCCTGTGAGACAGTTATGCCGCCCCGGACAACCCTGCCCATCTATGCTGAGTCATGACTAACAGCGTGGCTCTACCATTACTTACCCCTTCAGAGTTGTCCACAGAGCCAGTTCTCTTGACTTTCTCCATATCTTCCCTGGGTTTGTCTCCGACTTCAAGTAATGCTTGGAATTCAGGCACGCTGTATTGTAACTCGCTGTAATTACCCTGCGCTATTATCTGTGGGAGAAAACATACATCATGCTCATCATCCATCAGCCAAAGGAAGTCCACTGCTGAACAAAAGCCTATCCCAATGATTTCCACATCGACCTGTTCCTTTTGTTGGAAAACATACATAATTTGAGTAAATTATTGGGTAGAGAAATAAGATAGGTAAAATTAATATTTGTTGCAAAAGGAGAATGCTCATTCATGGTATCGGTAAAAAATATCGTTGACCCCGATACCGATACTGCTTAAAATTAATTATAGCCTTTTTTATGGCTTGTCCTTAAACGTTTTCCTGTTTTATCCCGGGCGACACATTTTTATAAAATAAAATAATTATCATCACATTAGACAGAGCGGAAGACAAAAAAAAATAGACTTCAAGTTCATTTCTTCAAGAACTCCGGGCTTAGGTTGCAATTATGTTTGTTTTTTATTATAAATATGTATTTTTCCCTACATAAAAAAGTAGGTGTCATCGAGGGACAAAAATCTTCGCACCGATACCAAGTTTCATAGTAAAATGGGCAGTCTCCTTTGACTGCCTCGGTGGCGTAGTTATACTACGGTATGATTACAACGCTGAGGTCTCGGGTTCGAATCCCGGCAAAAAAATTAGTAGCATTGTGTGTAGTCACTAAAACTACCACCTAGCTTCGTTTTCGGTAGTAGTCATACCCTGTATGATACTGCTAGCAAAAAGTAATAAAGAATGGGCGTATTTATAGCCTGAATATGAAATAAAAAATAATTATTGAAATATACGAATAGTCCGAGAGCTGTCACCAATTTTTCTGTAGGTATTTGAGGCAAGCTGAAAACTCGCCCCGTACCTCTCGTATTATACCCCAATTTGTGCTGCAGTCCTGGCTGGTGAGCATCGGGGCTAGATCTTTAGGGGTAGTTTTAAATTATTTTTGAAAAAGTATAATTTTTGTATGATGTTGGATTTTTCTATTCATTATTAGCCCGGAGTCAGGAATTTGTGCCCGATATGGCGATAGGCTCGCCCCCTATCACATCGTGGGACGGAATATACAAGGCGAAACGTGGGTGTTCTAGTAGCACCTCTGCCTACCCCTTCTGGGAAAAAGGCGTGGGGTTATGTATGTATGCATGTATGTAAGTATAATTTTTTAGCATTACAAACCTATGCATTTTAAATGTAAGATCATAAGACGAGATAAAATTAGTACTGTAGCAAACCGCGTTCGCATTACCCGGGGACGGCGATACGCCGCATAATGAACGCAGCCGTGTGCGCTTCCGTCCCCGCTCCCGCACCTCACCTCACCTCTTCCTTCTTCCGTTTCTTCCGACCGACGCCGCGCCACGCTCTTACGCACTTTTAATAGTCATAGTTCATAGCCGAATGCACCCACGAAAGTACATTATTTGGTCCGCCACTAGGAGGGAGAGAGAGAGGAGGGGGGAGGGAGGGAGGGGTCGGGAAAGAGAGGGAGATAGGTACTCACCCGTCCGTTCCTGACGACACACACGTTATCGGCCTGTCTCGAGTATTGTACATGATGCGTCACCAGTACTGTCGCCTTGTCCCGCAGGAACCCGCGGATGCACTGCTCGTATATGGCTTGAGCCACCTGTACACATATAAACAAATAAATGAACACAACCAATGGTCAGTTTATGTTTTTTAATACCCCTTTCCTCTTCCCATCCTTATTATTTTTTTTTCGTTATAGGCAGACGAGCTAGCGGCCCGCCTGATGGAAAGCAGCCACAGCTGCCCATAGACCTCCGCAGTGCCAGGGGTCCAGCACAACAAAATCGCTGCCTACCTTAAGGAGAGTACTCTCTTTAAGCCTCGTTTTAAAATCAGGTCATAGCGTTCAAGAAACACCGATGCAGGGAGTTCATTCCAGAGCTTGCTTTCTTTTGTATTCCTTCCCGTTCCCCTTCCGATCTGATGGTCTACATATCGATGATGCAAATGTTATGGATGTTTGAGTCAGGACCATCAGGTGACCTGTTTGCTCGTCTGCCGGACCTATAGTATAAAAAGAACAGTATTTCAAGACACTATGATTTGACAGCCTTTGTGGCGTAGTTGGTTGGACGCCAGCTGTGGAACGGGAGGCCGCGGGTTCGATCCCTGCATTGAAACAAATGTATGTGTGAACCACAACTATTTGTTTCGGGTCTGGGTGTTTGTGAGACCGAAAAGTCTCCCGTATTTTCTGATACACGACACAAAATTCTATTTTAGTATGGAGACAGGACTATGTATGTGAATGTCGGGTGTATATATTTATTTACTTAATTTCAATACTCAGAATACTAAAATATAATAAAACAGTAAGAAACAGAGGTAGACAGACCTTAGCATCGACTGCGGCGAGCGGGTCGTCCAATAAATACACATCAGCATGCTGGTACACGCACCGGGCCAAAGATACCCGGGCTCGCTGACCCCCTGACAGAGACACCCCTGGAAACAGGAATTATACACTCTTTCTCTCTTTTCAGCTCTGTGCCTGAAGAGAGGAAGTACTACTGCTAACCATAGGCCTCCGCTAAGGATGAAAATGTATACGAGTATATATATATATATATATATATACATAAACATCACACCTTTTCCCCAGAAAGGGTAGGCTACCAGACACAAAGGGTCTTCGACACTTTTCATAGCTGGCGTAGTAGCTATGGTCTTTTGATCAAAATTCAAAACGGAAGTCTTTGCGGTACAATCTTAACATCGAAGCTTTAACCAATTCCAAGGTGCAAGTCGGCCAAAGATTGATTGCAAAAGGACAAATTTTACATTCATATATAATCACCACGCCTTCTTCCTAGAAGGGGTAGGCAAAGGTGCTATCAGTACGCCCACGCCTTGTGTGTTTCGTCCCACGATGTGATAGGGGGCGAGCCAATCGCAATATCAGGGACAGTCCTGACTGCGGACTGATAATGAACAGAAAAATCCAATATCGCTGCCTGACCTGGGATTCGAACCCAAGAAGTCGGCATTGTAATTGCACCGTAGTACAACTGCGCCACCGAGGCAGTACTTATACATATACATACACTTATACATATACATATACTCGTATACCGGATGCCTAATACCCCTTACCTCTTCCCATCCTTTTTCCTTCCCGCTCCCCTCTCGATCTGATGGTCAGCACATTCATGATCCAGCGTTGTGGATGTTCATGTGCAGTGATCACTTACCATCAGGTGACCTGTTTGCTCGTTTGCCGGACCTATGCAATAAAAAATCTTACCTTTTTCACCGACTATAGTCCTGTCTCCATGCTTGAATGTTTCTAAATCGCTTTCCAACTGACAGCACTTGATGACTCGCTGGTACCTCTGCGTGTCCAACTCTTGACCAAACAGAATGTTTTGTCGCACCTGCAAGACAAGGTCACATTATAACAGTTTTAGAAGTGAAATTAAACTGTTATTAAGGATATTTTCGAGGATTTGATTTACTTTTCAGCTTTCGTGGTCACGGGGCGGACGGTATTAACTTAGTTCCCAGAATTTGATCTTTGTTAGCAAAATTATAAATGTTGTTACACCATTCTACAATAAAAATAATAATAAAAATACACATGCTGTATAATACAGCAAGTGTTATTTTTCCAAAATCATCGGGTAAGTCTCCTCGCTAGGAACATAGATTTATCGAAAATTCAAATATGCAGTTTTAGTTTTCACGAAAATCGGGTTTGTGGCTCTCAGTATTTTTCGCTATTCATCACAGTTACGTATTTGGCCATCCACGTCCACTTGAAAAATTCACTGTATAATTTTGTAGTAATAAACAAATATTTCTAGAAGCCCTATAACTACCACCTTTTTTACCATGACTTCCCCTTCATTCCATCTATACCTTTCTTAAAACGTTGCAAACATTAATCCTATAATCCTGGGTCCTTCCGCCGTAGTGTGAAGAAGCATCTCAGCAGGCCGGCATAATTGTGTCGAATGGCATGGGACCGCCGTCTGATGCCATTCGATACTCTGTCTGGACGGCATTTGCGCTTACCACCAGGTGCAGTACAGTCATCATGCCGTGCCAGAATAAAAAAAAAAAAATTGTTTGTAGCGGATTTTGGCGGATAAAACCAATTTACGGAACCATTTATCATTACATGGTATAAAACAAAGGTTGTCCCGCTGTCTGTCTGTCTTTATGTATGCTTAGATCTTTAAAACTACGCAACAGATTTTGATGCGGTTATTTTAATAAACATAGTGATTCAAGAGTTTATATGCATAATACAAATACAGTGTCCCAGTTTGTTCGAAAAATAAAATGTATTTGATGTAGAGTGGAATCAAAAAACATCTGAACCCAGGCGATGCTGGGACGGGCCGCTAGTTATTTTTTTAGCATAAAAAGACTCACCGAAGCCTCAAAAAGCCAGGGGTCCTGTGCTGCGTACGATACCACTCCATTCACAATCAGCTGCCCACTGCTGGGCGACAGTTCTCGTAGTATCGCCTGCAGAATCGTGGACTTGCCAGACCCGACGATGCCTACTATCGTTGTTAACGTTTGGGGGTGGATCTGAAAAGGATGTTTCCAATGTTTAATTTTGAATAGTATTTATTGATCACTGCAAAATATCCTTTTTTTATCAGCCCATATACGTCCCACTGCTGGGCACGGGCCTACTCTACAATCGAGAGAATCAATTGAGAGTGGTTAGGCCATATAGTCCACCACGCTGGCCTAGTACGGGTTGGCGGATTTACATACCGTTGAAATTCCTTTATTTAATAGTCCTTTATTTAATTTATTTATTTATTTATTAAGTTTATTGTACACCAGTGACACAACAAAGTCTAACGCCTGAATACTCAAACGCTACTTAATAAATAATAAATACACCCAACAGTCACATACATAGTCCTGATCCCACATTAAGATCGATTAAGTCTTGTGTCGTGGGTATCAGAAGCTACGACAGACTTTTCGGTCTCACAAACACCCAGACCCAGAGACAAATACTTGTGGGCCACACAAACATTTGTCTCGGTACGCGCATCGAACCCGCGGGCTATCGTTTCACAGGCGGTTTCTTACCAACTGCGCCACGGAGGCTGTCATATATGGCTCCTTAAATATGATGTTGCACTTAACTACGCAAGTCCCGCTTAAATAAACTAGCTACGTGGGACGCGTAGTTAAGTGGAACTTAATTAAATGGCGTTTGAGTATTTGGGCGTTAGAGAACAAAGTACAAATGGTGGTCTTATCACTCGAGGAAATATCTGCCAGACAACCAGCGGATGGATCGTTTACAACAATTACAAATATTAATCTAAAACAGTATCAAAATGCAGAATAGCCGTGATATGATTTTAGAGGTACATTGAGGATACTTGCTTTCTCTTTCGCACTCATGCGCTTTATGGAACGTGACGTCAAAGCACGATAGCCGCATCCTTTTCTGTTCCTCCTACCATCGATTAAAAATTAGTGTTTTTACTTACATGTTTATTAGTAAACGAATTTTAATAAAAAAATAAAAATACTATGAAAATAAACCATCATCATCAGATGTTTTTACATTAGGAAGGCAAAGATCTGCCTTTTCATTTGGAATCAGAATCAGAAATCATACACATACAATCATAAGATTATTGTAATATATAAAATAGTTGTTGTACATTTTGCCATGTGGCGTGCAAAATTCTATTTATTTCGTGACCTTATACAGGGTATATCAAGACTGCTACCGAAAACGAAGCCAGGTGGTGGTTTTAGTGACTTTGGACACAATTCAAAAATTTTTTTTGCAAATAAAAGAGATTTTTTTTCCTATCATCGTTTTTGGGTGGTAAATAGATACTTTTTCCTAAAAAAATAATAATGTACACCCTTCTATTTTTAAAGACGCTATAGTACGCAAGGCTTTGAATTATAATTTTAGCAAAAACTATGGATTTACCACCCAAACACAATGATATTTCAAACATTACAACAAAAAAGTTGCGTTTTTTTTGCAAAATTTTTAGTTGCATCGTGTCTGTAGTCTAAAACTACCACCTAGCTTCGTTTTCGGTAGCAGTCTTGATTGATACATCCTGTATTTAATAGCTTGTTAAAATGTTCAAATCACTTACGACTAAATTGATATCTTCTAGCGCCGGCACTGTAACTTTCTCTTCTTTATCACTTCTCACTTTCACCTTATCGCTTCTCTCTTTCTTTTTGTCACTTTTCTCTGTCTCCTTGTCTTTGTCATCACTCTGCCAGACAGCACTGAAGTCCTTCAGTATTATTAACCCTTCAGTCTTTGAGACCGCATTGCTAAATTTAACATGGTTGTCTTCTCTAAAAAACATGAAATAAATAAAAGCAAAAACTTCAACAGTCACCAATTTGGTGTTAGAAAGTACAAGAGGCTTTTTGGTCTCTCGCTCTCTCTTCAGCCACAGGAAGTCCACTGCTGAACATAGCTTCCCCCATGGATCGCCTTAATATACAGAAATAAGTATACTTTGCCGATTTCATAAACATTTGTTACCGTCGATTTCTAAGTTACTTATGCTTTTATACGTCTACATATTTTAGCTTTAAGAATACAAATGTAATTTCTCATTTAAGTAAATTTGTTATTTTTTTGAGAAATAAATTATCTTACACCATATATATTTGTTGCGATATCCAAATATAGTCTTACCTTTCACAGCATACTGTTAATTTAAATTGACCGGAAAGTTTGTTATTAATCAATCAATCAGTCCATCAGCTAAAGGAAGACCATTGCTGAACATAGGCCTCTCCTAATGATTTGTTATAAATCACATAAAATAATTAAAAATCTTCTTGCGAAACATGTTTTTCTCACGATGTTTTTTCTGCATAGTAATAATATATTTACTAAGAATACGTATGACTCCGAAAAGCTAATTTGCCATAGCACCTAACACACCAACAGCCTCATTCATAGACAATTTTAAAACCTATTATAGTTATCGAATGTTTTGTCCCTTTCGAACGACTTTTGAATTCAGTTCGAGCGAAGAAGACAAAACATTTGATAACTAAAACAGGTTTTAAAATTGTCTATTAATAAGGCAGGAAAGAGTGTAACAAAAACCACTTACTTGGTACTGATCAGTTCAAAATCTCCCTTCCTTACTTTCTGATCGTCGATAACAGCCAGATCCTCAGCATTATCGACTTCCGGAAGCAGCAGAAACTCCTGTATCCTCTTTACACTGACATAGGTCTCCAGGGTAAAAGATATCGCCATGGGGAAGAACTCAACCAGGGTCAACTTCAAAATGTCGTAGTACAGGAATATGACGAAAATGCTCGCAGCGGTGAGAGCGTTCCCGAAGGATATGTAGGAAATGATACTGAGCAGGATAGCCACCCTGGTGTTGAGTTTCACGAAGCCCAACATCACTGCGTGGAGCCATGACGATTTTTTTATTACTTTCATCTCTTTTCTGTTAATTTAAATGTGCATACGTTAGAAATAATAATAAAATAAGAAATAATAGTGAAATAAAACTACTATTTTACGGATTTTATTGCAAATTTGGTTAAATCCACAGTTAAATCTTACTTTTCTTAAAACATCGATGCTTCCAGATGCCCTTTCTTCTTCTCATCCTATTTCTTCCCGCTCCCCTCACGATGTGATGATTCGCAACACATCCATGATCCAAGCGTTGTGGATGTTCATGTGCAGTGATCACTTACCGTCAGGTGATCAGTATGCTCGTTTGCCGGACCTATTATATAGAAAATGCCGCATGAAGTCTACTGCTGAACATAGGCCTCCCCCAAGGATCTCCACATCGACATGTTTGCAGCAGCATCCAGCGACTTCCTGCAACCTTAGTCAGGTCGTTTGACCTTGTACGCCTCTGACACTTCACTTGCCTGTACGTGGCCTTCACTTCAGAACCCAGGCCCAACGGCTTTACCAAGGCTTACCAAAATAATGCAGTTTTACAGTCTATGGTATATTTATACTCACTGTCGAGCTTCTCCAACGATCTTGGCGAAAGAATTCTCCCAAGCGTACATTTTGATAGCTTCGATGCTTTGGATGACCTCATTCATCAGTCGTATTCGGTTGTCTGTGCATAGTGCGGTTTGCTTTCGAAACCTACTTGAGACTTTGCCGAGGTACGCTGCAATGGAAAAATAAATATATTTTCGCACCTTATCACATGGTGGGACGGAACAGAAGGCGAAACGTGAGTGTTCTAGGTGCACCTCTGTTAACCCCTACTGGGGAAAAGGCGTGAGTTCTCATACAGTACAGATATAATATAGTCCAATCGATTATACTAATGGTTTAAATTTACGCGAATGCAACACATTGAAATAAAACGAATTCTTACGAATTTTATCGCGAATTTGATTTGATTTTTACATTTTTTTTAACAAAATAACCAATTAATAAAAACCAATTAACCTTTTACTTTAATAATTGTAAATTAGGGGTAGTTAAATTGTAACAGTCACTAGGCGGATGACTAATACCTCAGTCCGCCCCGTGACCACGAAAACTGTAAAGCGATCGAAACGTCGACAAGTCAAAAATTAAATCAAATTCGCGATAAAATCCTTAAGAATTCGTTTTATTTCAACAATTATACTAACCTTGCAAAGGAATAAACGACAGCAGAAACGCGACTCCGATAAGACTAGCTGCTCCTAGCCTGGTGTACATCAGGAAGATGATGATGGAACTCTCAATAGGAGTACGGATGAGGTCTGGGATGAAGAGGCACGCGGTATCGAACCTGGACGCGTCTGACGTGAGCAGGTTCACTACATGACCCGCCAGACCTTCAGAGGCCTTTCCCCCTACTGTTAGATCTAGTTTGAGGAGCTGGGGAAAAGAATTGATTTCTTAATGTACTTGGTTACGTAGAAAGAGTATGCTAAGCTGAAAGGGTTAGTATTTACATACATACATAATCGTCACGCCTGTATCCCATAGGGGTAGGCAGAGACTATGGATCGCCACTAGTAGTATTTATAATAACGGATATAACTTTTAATGTAGGGCCAAGCATTTTGCATCGAAAGAATTTTTTTTTATACAATAGGTCCAGCAAACGAGCAAACAGGTCACCTGATGGTTAGTGATCACTGCATATGAACATCCACAACGCTTGATCATGGATGTGTTGCGGGACCAGCAGATCGGGAGGGGAGTGGGAAGGGAAAAGAATGTTATCCACTGCAATCTAGGTTACAACAAAAGTTACAACAACAATAACATTGACCAACCTAGGAATTCGTCCATGGGCCTTACAAATTACCAGAGTAACATAAAATACAACACTAATACGCCAAAACCTCGGTTAAGAAATACAAAACTTACACAATGAGTTATCATCCATCCATCAGCCAAAGGCAGTCCACTGCTGAATATAGGCCTCCCCCAATGATTTCCAAAGTGACCTGTTGGAGGCAGCCTGCATCCAGCGACGTCCCGCGACCTTCACAATGAACTATAACCTTAGCTATAACTCTGAGACAAAACTTAGTCTAAAATACTAACCTTTCTATAGACAAGGGAGCAGCATCCGACCCTTATCTTCATTCCAGTGGTGAGAGTCCACAGTATCATGGGATGGAAGGTCGACGCCGCCAATGCCATCAAACTGAAAAGAAATACATACATACATACGTACATAAGTGCGGGGCCTGTTGGTAGCACCAGACGGGGCTGCCAACATGTTCACGGTGGTCGAGGGTTCAAACACACTGGTTTTGAAAAGAGCAACACTAGAGTTTCTTGCCCGTTCTTCTCTAGTGAAAACCGCTTTCCGAACCGGGTGGTAGAAAAAAAATGACTGAATCTAAATAATGTTGAACATTTTAATGGATTCAATAAATTATTTTCATTTCATCTCACCAGGGCACATCTCTGACTTTTCGGAGTCATGTGTATTGATAGTCAATCACCACGCACTATAACGGTGAAGGAAAACATCGTGAGAAAACATACCGTAGCGATTTATGAGAATTACTACGATATGTAAAACACACCAACACGCACTAGGCCAGCGTGGTGGACTATATGCCCTAACTGCTTTCAATCGTACTCTCGATTGTAGAGGAGGCTTGTGCCCTGCAGTAGGTCGTTTAAGGGCTGAATTAATAATTTGTTATTATAGTAAATGAAACCTTGAGAGCAAGGTTTCATTCACCTAATGGTTTCTCATATTTACGCGATTGTTACACATTAAAAACATACGGATGTTATTGCGAATTTGGTTAAATTTTACGCCATGTTTCGAATACAGCTTTCGTGTTAGTCAAGACTTTCCTATTTAATGTATTATCTATGGTCAAGACTGAGGTGTTAATCACCTGCAGTTAATGTAATACTAACTTCATTTTACAATTAAAAAAGTTAAATTAAAAAGTTAGGTGTTCGTGATCCGCTCTACGCAGAAGAATCTTATTGTGTCTTGAAGTCATTGGTGATGCGATAAATCGACAAATAAGTAGTTTTATTTCAATTTCTTTAACTCTGCACGATACCGCCCAGAGAGTGTCAATTGGCAATAGATAAACATCTGCCAATCGACACAATAATGCTGGCCTTGCTGCTTGTTCAGGCTGATTACACCCGGGACGTTAAAAAGGATTGTGTAGAATATTGCAGTATATATTTCAAAAGTGGTAGAGCCACGCTGTTGTCAGCCATGACTCAGTATGAACGGGCAGGCTTGTCCGGGGCGGTACCACTGTCTCACAGGATATAGACATGAAGTGAAAGCTTTGCTGTTGCGTTTCGTTCGGTGAGTGAGATTGCCGGATGCCCAACACCTTCTTTCCTCTTCGCATCCTCTGTCTTTCCCACTCACCTCCCATTGGTCCGGCAACACATCCATGATCCAACGTTGTGGATGTTCACGTGCAGTGATCACGTCACGAGATTCACGTCAAGTGACTTTTCTGTCACGTGTCGTTCCGTGAGTGTGATTGCTTGCCAATACCCCATTCTTCTTTCCATCCATTTTCCTTCCCGCTCTCCTGCCGGTTTGATGGTCACACATCTATGATCCAGCGTTGTGGATGTTCATGTGCAGTGATCACTTGCCATCACGTGACCTGTTCCTTTGCCAGACCTAGTCTAAAAAAGAGAGACATACTTACCCAACAACACCAGAAGCGTATAAGTACGCATCTTGCCGCGTTATTCCTCCATGATTCGGCGAGAAATATGTTATTAAACCTTCAAGACAAAGAGGGAGGACTAACCTGAAAAGAAATGCTTATTATTTGGGGGAGGCCTATGTTCAGCAGTGGACTTCCTGTGGCTGAAGAGAAGTCGCGAACATTCTCGCTCTCTCTCTGAGAGAGAATGCTCGCGGCTTCGTCCGCGTGATAAAGTTTTGCTGGATAAAAGGACTGCTATATATTTTCCCGGGATAAGTAGTATAAGTAAAAAAAAAGTGCGTGGTGGCCTGTTGGTAACGGATCAGACGCGGCTGCCTACATGTTCACGGTGGTCGCGGGTTCAAATCCCAGGGCACACCTCTGACTTTTCGGAGTCATGTGTGTATTGATAGTAAATCACCACGCACTATAACGGTGAAGGAAAACATCGTGAGGAAACCTGCATACCATAGGGATTCAAATTTCTAATCTAATCTAAAATTCTAATCTTATTCAAGATTTTTTTAAAGTGGCAGTACTCAATTCCTCACTAGCGACGATTCCGAACTTCCGACTGAACAGATTACTTGGTGGCTCTATAGTTAGGACATACGATAGAGGATTCGATCATTTTTTGGAGTACCTAGGCACATTCGTAAAGTTTTACGTGCGACGTCCGAAGTTTCGAGTTTCGTTTCCGATCACAGAGTAACCCTAAGACGCGCCTATATATTCCAGGGCACACCCCTGTATTTTCGGAGCCATGTGTGTATTGACAGTCAATCACCACGCACTATAACGGAATCTTACCTTTTTTGAGTAGTTCTTTCTTCCATTCCCTGTAGAGTTTGTCACCACGAGGCGCTGCTCTGTGATCCGGACTACATCTGAAAAAGAAAATCACTTTATTAATTAGAAGTCCACATACATGATATTGACATATGGTATTTAATTTAAACCACATGTACCTAGCCACTTCGGGTAACATTGTACCAAGTTTGAAAAATAACTGTCTGGTAGTTTTGTAAAAATTCGCGATTTTAGTTTCCAACGCCTTTGATCAACCCGTGTAGGTACGATTCTTTTTGCGGCTCGGTGAGTGAGATTGCCGGATGCCCAATACCCCCTTTCCTCTTCGCATCCTTTTTCCTTCCCGCTCTCCTCGTAATTGGGCCGGCCATACATCCATGATCCAACGTTGTGGATGTTCATGTGCAGTGATCACTTACCATCAGGTGACCTGTTTGCCAGATCTATGCAATAAAAAATATGTGGTATTTTTTAGCTCAACAATTAATATAAAATATAACAAATAGAATAGTTTGTCTTACCTATAAGCATCAGATATTTGAAGGTTTCCTTTCCAGCCTTTGCTGAATATGGGTAACGTATGCCTGTGCAACAAAAGATTAAACAATAGCTTAGAAACTAAAGAACATGCGTTAGTAAAAGCATCAACTAAAAAAGTTAAAATAATCAATGTTATTGTTAATAATGGTATTTAAACTATTAATGTAACGCGAACATATTTCCCGGGGCTGACACCGGGCTTATTAAATGATGCGTGGTCGGGAATGCGTGGTCCTCCGTCCTGCTCTAACACAACCCACGCGGCACGCCGCCGGCGCAGGAGTCGCGCCAAAACTACACACGCGAGAGGCCGCCCAAGCGCGTCGCGCAATGTTTCGCTATTCGCATGTGCATTTTTTTACTAACCCGCCCTGTTACTGAGTGTACTAACATTTTATATCGTATCGTATCAGCCCATATTACGTCCCACTGCTGGGCACGGGTCTACTCTACAATCGAGAGAATCGATTGAGAGTGGTTAGGCCATATAGTCCACCACGCTAGCCTAGTGCGGGTTGGCGGACTTACATACCGTAGAAATTCTTTAAAATCACTATGGTATGCAGGTTTCCTTGCGATGTTTTCCTTCACCGTTAAATTTATAGTCAATATACATGAACATTAACATTTTATAGTCAATATATTATTATTAGAATCATGGCTGCGGAATAATACTGAGCGAGCCTCTCTAGCAGAGACCGCAGTCACCTTGATATGCATGAAGAGGGCCTCATCGAGGGGTTTTGGTCGGTATGCCGGCGTAGGGTGTTAGGGACCCAGCTCGGCATTAACATCCGCGCGCCGAGCTGTAACTAGTTTTCCCCTCGTAAAAAAAATATTGGCCTGCCAAGCGTGGCGAGTACTGGCAAAACCCTCACGATGGAAAATAAATCCAGGACCAGGCCCCCAGTCCCCGGCAGCCCCGCTATTCCTGGCTACGGTAGCGGCCATGGTTACGGCGGGGCAGGGGGTGCTAAGAATCCCCGGGTTGGCCCCGGCTACCACCCCCGACGACGACTGGCCCTGGTAACACACAACATACGCACGATGAGGACAGACGAGAAGATTGTCGAACTGGAAGAAGAATTAAGTGGGTTACACTGGGACATTCTGGGGTTGTCGGAAGTCCGAAGAATCGGGGAGGACACGATAACCCTGAAGTCCGGTAACCTGCTTTTCTACCGGGGGGACGACCAACAGTCCCGAGGAGGTGTCGGATTTCTCGTCCACAGGTCTCTCATAAACAACATCGTATCCATCGAAAGTGTGTCGAGCAGGGTAGTGTACCTTATACTCAGAATATCAAAAAGATATTCGCTGAAGGTCATACAGGTATACGCGCCGACCTCGACACATCCAGATGAAGAAGTAGAGGAGATGTATGAGGACATAAGTCGGGCCATACATACTTCCAAAACCTACTTCAATGTTGTTATGGGGGACTTCAACGCAAAGTTGGGCATGAGAAGCGATGCAGAGCTGAAAGTGGGGCAATTTGGGTATGGGCAACGGAACCTCAGGGGTCAGAGGCTGGCCGACTTTCTGGAGAAAGAGGGACTCTTTGCGATGAACTCTTTCTTCCAGAAGCCGCCTCACAGGAAATGGACCTGGCTGAGTCCTGACGGTTCTACGAGAAACGAGATAGATTTCATCTTGACGACGAATAGACGGATGTTCAGTGATGTCTCTGTGATCAACAGGGTGAAAACCGGCAGTGATCACCGAATGGTTAGAGGCACATTGAACATCAATGTCCAATTAGAAAGGCGTCGCTTGATGAAGTCTACGCTCCGACCTACTCGCGCCCATATCCAAAACCCCGAGAGCTTTCAACTTGAGCTGGCAAATCGCTTCGACTGTCTCAAAGAAAACCTTGCAGTGGACGAGCTAAACAGCGGTTTGGTAGAAGCTGTCCATACGGTGGGATCTAAGTATTTTAGACCTCGCCGTAGAGATAGACCCCAAAAACTCTCGATCCACACTCTTGACCTCATGGCCGAACGTCGATCTATGGCGCTGCAGTCTTCCGATGACGCCGAAGCATATAGGCGGCTCAATAGACGGATCTGGAAGTCCTTGCGACACGATGTCCGTGCTCACAATACTGTGAGCATAAAAGAGACAATTGAGCGGAACGGAGGCTCCAAAGTGTTTGCAAGGGACTTGTCTATTGGGCAAAGCCAGTTGTCTAGGCTGAAGACGGACGGCGGCAGCGTAGTGTCGACGAGGGCAGAGGTATTAAGGGAGATCGAGAGGTTCTACGGACAGCTTTACACCTCGGTTGCCGAACCTGCTGTTAGCTCGGCCGAAGACCCGAGAGCCGAGTTGGTCCGACACTTTAGCGATGATATCCCGGACATCAACCTCTGTGAGATTGAGATGGCCCTGAAACAGCTTAAGAACAACAAGGCGCCGGGTGAGGACGGAATCACTTCAGAGCTTCTGAAAGCGGGCGGTATGCCGATGCTGAAAGTCATTCAGAAGCTCTTCAATTCCGTTCTCCTCGAGGGTTCAACGCCAGAGGCATGGAGCAGGAGCGTGGTGGTACTGTTCTTCAAAAAAGGTGATAACACTTTGCTGAAGAACTACAGGCCCATCTCGCTCCTGAGCCATGTCTATAAGCTGTTTTCGAGGGTCATCACAAATCGTCTCGAACGCAGGTTTGATGACTTCCAGCCTCCCGAACAAGCCGGGTTCCGAAAAGGCTTTAGTACCATAGACCACATTCATACGCTTCGGCAAGTTATACAAAAAACCGAGGAATATAACTTGCCGCTTTGTTTAGCGTTTGTGGACTATGAGAAAGCCTTTGATTCGATCGAGACCTGGGCTGTGCTACAGTCTCTTCAGCGGTGCCACATTGACTATCGGTACATCGAAGTGTTGAAGTGTATATACAACAACGCCACCATGTCGGTCCGAGTACAAGATCAGAGCACGAAGGCTATTCCACTACAGAGAGGCGTAAGACAGGGGGATGTCATATCTCCGAAACTGTTCACTGCCGCGCTGGAAAACGCCTTCAAGCTCTTGCAGTGGAAAGGATTCGGCATCAACATCAACGGCGAGTATATCACTCACCTTCGATTTGCCGACGATATTGTAGTCTTGGCAGAATCGCTGGAAGACCTTAGCACTATGCTCGAAGACCTCAATCGAGTCTCCCAACAGGTGGGTCTTAAAATGAACATGGACAAAACGAAGATCATGTCGAATGTCCATGTTGTGCCCACCCCCATCGGAGTTGGGGGCTCGACTCTCGAAGTTGTAGACGAATATGTCTATTTAGGACAAGTGGTCCGGTTAGGCAGGTCCAACTTCGAGAGAGAGGTCAATCGTCGAATCCAACTCGGTTGGGCAGCGTTCGGGAAACTACGCGACGTCTTCTCGTCCAAAATACCTCAGTGCCTCAAATCGAAAGTCTTCGATAGTTGTGTGTTACCAGTGATGACATACGGCACCGAGACGTGGCCTCTTACTATGGGCCTTATCAGGAGGCTCAAAGTCACTCAACGAGCTATGGAGAGGGCTATGCTCGGGGTTTCCCTACGAGATCGAATCAGAAATGAGGAGATCCGTAGGAGAACTAAAGTAACCGACATAGCCCAGCGGATTAGCAAGTTGAAGTGGCAATGGGCGGGGCACATAGCACGGAGAACTGATGGCCGATGGGGCCAAAAAGTTCTCGAATGGAGGCCACGAAGCGGAAAGCGCAGCGTGGGACGTCCACCCACTAGGTGGTCAGACGACCTGGTAAAGGTCGCGGGACGTCGCTGGATGCAGGCTGCCTCCAACAGGTCACTGTGGAAATCATTGGGAGAGGCCTATGTTCAGCAGTGGACTTCCTTTGGCTGATGGATGGATGATGGATGGAAAAAAAATATTGGAATCATGTTTGCTTTTTTCCTACATTCTCTAACATAGCGCCGCTAAATTACTTATTTATTGAATTTCATTAATTTATTTATATGTTTTGTTGTTATTGCATTGATATCGGTCCTTCATTATGGTAAAAACTTCTTATTAATCCGACGTGAAGTGAACTTGAAACACACACTTGAAGACTTGAAGAGAAGAACACTTGAAGTGCTCGAAGATCATGTTCGAAGATCCCATTACATAGAGACTTTACTGTACTGTATCAGTCATACGTCCCACTGCAGGGCACGGGCCTCCTCTACAATCGAGAGTACGATTGAGAGTGGTTAGGCCACAGATAAAGGTAATAAAAAGTACACTTACCAATATAAGAATTTGGAGAGTATGTTAGCTTTCTCCCTCGGGTTTCGTTCTCTCTCTGTATCAAAATATCCTGGATCCATCCTTCCTTATATAATTCACTCTTATATAAATAATTTGAAAGTTCATAAATTATTACTTGAGGTATATAATCTGTAAAGAATATACTTTTTACTTAGTTGGTAAGTGTGTGGTACACATGGTAAGAAACGGAGGGTAGTGGGTTCGAATTCCGGGACATATCTGAATTTTTGAAATCATGTGTGTACTTGTCGATTAGCGCGCTCTTTGTCGGTCAAAGAAAACATCGTATGGAAACTTGCATACCATAGATTTACAAGAATTTTTGTGGTATGTGCAGTCCGCTAACTCGCATTAGGCCAGCGTGGTACATATACCATAGCCTATGCCCGCTTAAGGTTACTCTCGGTTCTAAAGTAATCCCATACTCACCAGTAGGTGATTACTGATAATTTCAAAAAACGAGAAAATGTCTACTTCGATATACAGGTGATTTACAAATTCTGACCAATATTTTTGGGAAATCAAGAGAATAATGCTGAATTACGAAACTTGGTAAAGGTGCGAAGATTTTTGTCCCTCGATGAATTGCCCAATACCCTTTTTTGCATACCATACTTACATGCCAAAGATTTTTTTTAAATCGCTGCGGTATGCAGGTTTCCTCGCGATGTTTTCCTTCACAATTATAGTGCGTGGTGATTGACTATCAATACACACATGACTCTGAAAAGTCGAAGGTGTGCCCTGGGATTCGAACCCGCGACCACCGTGAACATGTTGGCAGCCGCGTCTGGTCCGTTTACCTACAGGCCACCACGTGCTTGCGTCGGTGTGAGTCCATACAGTCTTCAGATACCCACGACACAAGACTTCTATCTATCTTATTGTGTCAGGAGTCAGGACTATGTATGTAACTCTTGATTGTACTCGTATTTACCTATTAATGTTAACTTGTTGACAGCTTCCTAGGAGTAGTTGGTTAGACGCCGGCTGTGAAACGAGAGGCCGCGGGTTCGATTCCCGCACCAACACAAATATTTGTGTCTGGTCTGGGTGTTTGTGACACCGAAATCTTAATGTAGGGTCAGAACTGCATTTGTATGTATTGACAGCCTCCGTGGCACTGTTGGCTAGACGCTGACTGTGAAACGAGAGGCCGCGGGTTCGATCCCCGCACCGAGACAAATGTTTGTGTGAACCACAAGTATTTGATTCGGATCTGGGTGTTTGTGGGACCGAAAAGTCTCTCGTAGTTTCTGATACCCACGACACAAGACTTAATTGATCTTAATGTGGGGTCAGAACTATGTATGTGACTGTTGGGTGTATTTATTACTTATTCGTTTATTAAATAAAGACTCAGATAACTTTCTACAGCAATAAATTAAATATGAAAAAATACCTGACCTAGATATCGAACGCCGGTCGTTTCGGGTCAAGGGAAACACGTAACAAAACTAATTATTGCTGAAGTCTTGGTAAGAAATCGTGAGAACTGTTTGTTAATAACTATCTAGTCTTAGACGATTTCAGCCAAGGAGGCGGGAAAACCGCCTGTCACGTGTCGATCACGTGACGCAATGACGTGGCGAGTGAAAGGGACGACGATACATTCGGACTGCTTTTTGGGTTTTACGCGGGAGCTTGATGTGACGGATGGCGGGACTTTAATTATTTCTTAAATGTTATATGATTTAATTCTGTTTGTAATGAAATAGTCGATAAGTTGATTACAATTTCTTTTTCGTTGTTTTTAATAATTAAATGAGTTAATCCTTAAGACTAGATGTAACATAGATATTATAAACTTACTGTCAATTTTAATAACTGTCAATTTTTAACTAAATGTTAAAAAGGCTGCCATTAGTACTTGACGTATTTTTATTTTTCTTTAAACAAAGATAGATCGGCTCGAATCCCGGGTCGGGAAACGTGATATTGGATTTTTGTATCCATCTGGATGCCTAATACCCCTTTCCTCTTCCCATCCTTTTTACTTCCCGCTCCCCTCCCGATTTCAAGGGTCGGCAACGCATCCATGACAGATGGACCATGACAGACAGCCTCCGCGGCGCAGTTAGTTAGACGCCGGCTGTGAAACGAGAGGCTGCGGGTTCGACCCCGCACTTAAACAAATGTTTGTGAGGCCCACAAGTATTTGTATCGGGTCTGGGTGTTTGAGAGACCGTGAAGTCTCTCGTAGTTCCTGATACCCGCGACACAAGACTTAATTGATCTTAGTGTGGGGTCAGGACTATGTATGTGACTGTTGGGTGTATTAATTTATTTATGATTCAAGCGTTGTGGATGTTCATGTGCAGTGATCACTTACCATAAGGTGACCAGTTTGCTCGTTAACCGGACCTGTTATAAAAAAACGACATTAGGACTTATATTAATAAGAATTCTAGGCATTTAAGTATCATTACTCGACGTTGGCCTAGTTCGGGTTAATGTGCTTTATATACCGAGTAAATAATTGTGTTAAACTCTCATATATGCGTGTTTATGTTTACTGTACTGTATTGTATCAGCCCATATACGTCCAACTGCAGGGCACGGGCCTCCTCTACAACCGAGAGTACGAGAGTGGTTAGATATAGTCCACCACGCTGGCCTAGTGCGGGCGGACTTTACATACCGTAGAAATTCTTGCAAATCGCTATGGTATGCAGGTTCCCTTACGATGTTTTCCTTCACCATTATAGTGCGTGGTGATTGTCAATACATACATGACTTCGAAAAGTCAGAGGTGTGTCCTGGGATTTGAACCCGCGACCACCGTGAACACGTAGGCAGCTGCGTCTGGTCCGTTAGCAACAGGCCACCACGCACTTCACTATCGATGATAAATAGAAACGAAAATTAGAATAGACAAAAATAGGTTTTGGGTTTGAACTTCCGAACTTTTGTTATTCCGGTCCGTTAATCATTAGGCTTGATAGCCTTCGTGGCGCAGTAGGTTGCACGCCGGCTGTGAACCGAGAGGCCGCGGGTTCGATCTCCGCACCGAGCCAAATGTTTGTCATTTGATACCTACCCAATTGTAATAGCATACATAAACTCACGCCTTTTTTCCAGAAGAGATAGGCAGAGGCGCCACCATGACTCCCACATTTTGCCTTGTATATTCCGTCCTACGATGTCACGGGGGCGAGCCTATCGCCATATCGGGCTCAAATTCCTGACGGGCTGATAATGAATTGAAAAATTATCACTTTGCCCGACCCGGGATTCGAACCCGACACCCCAGCTTTGCCTTCGTACCGTAGTACTACGCCACCGAGGCACAAATTGTAATAGTATATATAATTATATGCATGCCGCGCACTTCATTTTAAACACGATAATACTATTTTAACATCCTTTTACATTGTTGAGAAAGATAATTAAAGATTGTAACATTATAAGTGTACGTATAGTTATCTATATTATAACATCAAGGAAAAATTGTTACGGACAACCATCTTATCAGTTTTTTCCTCTCTCTCTTCAGCCACAGGAAGTCCACTGCTGAACATAGGCCTCCCCCAAGGATCTCCACATTGACCTGTTGGAAGCGGCCTGCATCCAGCGACTTCCTGCGACCTATATAATAATATAATAATAATAATATATACACCCAACAGTCACATACATAGTTCTGACCCCACATTAAGATTAATTAAGTCTTGTGTCGTGGATATCTGTAAAGTGATCGAAACGTTAGGAAATTTAAAAAAAAATTAAAATTTAAATCAAATTCGCGATAAAAACCGTAAAAATTCGTTTCATTTCAACGAATTATTTGTTTTTCATATGAAAAGTACCTTAAATCCTTTTCATTGACCCCGATAATGTGTATGCAAGCTTAACAATTGGTTTGGTAAAGGCGGGAAAGCATAACAGACTCATATTTAGGAGATATAATTATTCTTTACTGGTGGTAGGTCTCTCATATGTGAGGCCGCCTGGGTAGGTACCACCGCAATGTCTATTTCTCCCGCCAAACAGCAGTGTAAACGCAATGTTGTGTTCCAGTTTGAAGGTCATTGTAGCAAGCCTAACTACTGGACATAATGAGACTTACCAACTTATGGCTTAGGATGGCGAGCGCAGTGGAATGCCAAGCATACTTTGTAATTCATGGTGATTGGTTTTGCCACTGTCCATGAGCGGTCGTGTCGCTTACCATCAGGCGAATGGCATTCTCGTCTCGTTATTGCTTATTCATTGCAATAAAAAAAACTAATCCTTCTAGTATCTAATAATACTGTAAAAACATAAAGGAAGTAATATTTATATGCCTTTACACAACAATTAAATATTTGCGCATGACTAATAAACATTGCACAACTTTGCTAACAATTTTACCATCGGCCGCCGACCGGGCAACAGCCTTTTCGACAAGTTATTTTTGTTTTTTGTCCACCATTATGGCTTTATAATACTAAACTTTACATTCCTTTAAAATTACTCTTAAACGTAGGTTAAATCAATTAAATTGATCTATATAAACACCAAAAGCTGAGCAAAAACTTTACACCATCGAAATTAAAACATCTGTTTTTATTAGGAAAATGAATGGAATAGATTGAATAGTTACTCACTATTTCTGTATCCAATTACACTCATAAAGTAATTCACAAATCACAAATCACTGCACTGTTATTGAAAGTTCGTTAATCTAAAAACATTGCGTCAACGCGTGTTACCTCACTCAAGGTAAGCGCGCGAGTCGCGAGTCGCGACAGAACGCAAGTTTTAGTTTTATAGTTTTTTAGTTTTTTTTTTATACCTACGTTCCGTTCCACGGAGAAACGGACGCATTTCAAGTAGTTTAGCATTGATTGAATTATAATCTGAGCTGGAATTACCAATTAATTCCAATTAAATAGCGTTTCTGTTTACCGCTATAGATTAGCGTGGTGGACTATAGTCTTAGATATGGCGTACACACTCGATTGTAGAGGAGGCCCGTGCCCTGTAAAGGGGCGTATACAGGGTATATCCAGACTGCTACCGAAAACAAAGCTAGGTAGTGACTTCAGATACAATGCAACTAAAAATTCCGTAAAAAAAATGTAGTTTTTTGTTGTAATGTTTAACTTGTTGTCGTATTTGGGCAGTAAATACACTATTTTCCCAAAATAATAATGTGCACCATTTTTTTACAGACACAATGTTACGCAAGTGTTTAAATTATAATTTAAGCAAAAACTAGGGATTTACCATTCAAATCCAATAATTAAAAAAAATGCCAAAAAAACCTGTCACTAACACTACCACCTGGCTTCGTTTTCGCAGTCTTGGTAAACCCTGTATAGGTTGATACAGTTTAAACAAATATATGATACAACATGGAACTAAATATTAAATTTTTGTATAATTTATTTCTGTGCAATATTGTTTCACTATAGCAGTGGCTAGTTTATGTAATTTTCTTTCTTTCTTAATATGCTTTTTTTATTGCTGATGGTAAGTGATCACTGCACATAAACATCCACAACGCTGGATCATGGATGTGTTGCCGTCCCAATTGGGAGGGGAGCGGGAAGGAAAAAGGATGGGAATAGGAAAGGGGTATTGGGCATCCGGCAATCTCACTGACCGAACGAAACCCGACAGCGAAGCTGTAGCTTCACGGCGATTTCCTGTGAGACAGTGGTACCGTTCCGGATGAGCCTGCCCAGTCATGCTGAGTCATGACTGACAACAGCGTGGCTCTATCACTTCCAAAAACTGCTGCGTACGCTTATGTAATCTTTACAGATACTAGCATATCCTCGCAATCAATTTGTTAATTTCGTAAACTGATTTAGGTATCTATTTTTCTTGTGCATACATACATAACACACATAAACACACGCCTTTTTCCCAGAAGGGGTAGGCAGAGGTGCTATTAGAACACCCACGTTTCGCCTTGTATATTCCGTCCCACGATGTGATAGGGGGCGAGCCTATCGCCATATCGGGCACAAATTCCTGACTCCGGGCTGATAATGAATAGAAAAATCCAATATCACTTTGCCCGACCCGGGATTCGAACCCGAGACCTCAGCTTTGCAATCATACCGTAGTACCACTACGCCACTGAGGCAGTATTTTCCTTATGTACTGTTGTAAATTGTAATAATTACATATACAATAACAAACATACATTCACACATAAACATCACGCCTTTTTCCCAGTAGGGCTAGGCAGAGGTGGTGTAATGACCTGCTAGCAGGTCACCCACGTTCGAAACGGACAAAACATTCGATAGCCAAAATAGGTTTAAAACTGTCTATGAATAAGGCCAATAGGTTCAAAGAATGCTTATTTTTAATTATTTACTAAAAAAGACACATCAACTACATATTATGCATAACAAATTTACAAAAACACTTACAAAATACAATTTTGATGCACATGCCTATTAGAGGTGTGTACAACATTCAATATTTATTTAATTAATTTCAATTTAATATTCGTCTGATACATTCACAGAACGATCATGTCACGTTCCGTTGTAATGGATACCTTAATACAACAATGACGAATACGGAATAATCACTGATTTTTGGAGTTTGATATGTGAACAACATAGTCATAATATTTTTAAGTTTATTTGATACTGGTAAATTATATTGTATGTTTGCGGTGGTTCTTAATAAAAACATTGTCATTATGATTTGATGAATACATGACCGGACGCGACTGCTAACATTTTCTTACGAACACGGTTGTTACCAGTTCAATGTGAGTTTCCCAATTTTTTATTTATTTTATTAAGTATTTGCAATATTATCTGAAACGAATCTTTTAAATAGAACATATGAGAGATGCCTGATAACTCCTTTATCGATCGGACAGAGATTTTTCGTCAGCCTGCATATACAGAGATATCAAGACTGCTACCGAAAACGAAGGCAGGTGGTAGTTTTAGTGACTACAGACAAAATGCAACTAAAAATTTTGCAAAAAAATGCGCCGATTTACTTTGGAAATGTTTTAAATATCATTGCGTTTGGGTAAATTCATAGTTTTTGATAAAATTATAAGTATCAAACTTACACGCTCAAATTATTTTTTCTCTCCCTCTCTTCAGCCACAGAAAGTCCACTCCTGAACATAGGCCTCCCGCAAGGACAAATTTTATTTATTTTCTAAATATACGTGCTGTGTCTTATTTGAAGAACCGTATAAAGTACAATAATCTTGTATCAATTATTCCGGGGAAAAATATTTAAATTTTTATTTTCCCTGAAGTTACCAATTACAAAAAATAAAATAAAAGAAAAAACATTTGCAATTATTGGGATAAATAAAAGATCACATGTCTGGCAAGGCCCAATATTTGGCAAAATAAAAACAAAATTAATAAAAATATACGCGTATACATATTATAATATCACATATTATGTATCTGCTAGTTAACTTATAAAATATGTAGATTATGCTATAAATATTAAATACATCCAATAACTACTCCTGCTCTACAGCAAGATACAAACTTTGTTTCGTAGGTAGACACGACAAAAGACTTGGTCTCATAAATCAACAAATATGGATGACATCAACATTTATCTTAATGCGTGGATCGAAGACGCAGCCTCTTGTCCCGGCGTCTAACTGCGCCACGAAGGCTGCCACATACTGTTCTTTGATGATTATTTCAAACTTACATAACTGTACTGTACTGTATCAGCCCATACACGACCCACTGCAGGGCACGAGCCTCCTCTACAATCCAGAGTACGATTGAGAGTGGTTAGGCCATATAGTCCACCACGCTGGCCCAGTGCGGGTTGGCGGACTTTTACATACCATAGAAATTTATACAAATCGCTATGGGATGCAGGTTTCCTCACGATGTTTTCCTTCACCGTTATAGTGCGTGGTGATTGAATACACACATGACTCCGAATAGTCAGAGGTGTGCCCTGGGATTTGAACCCGCGACCACCGTGAACATGTAGGTAGCCGCGTCTGGTCCGTTACCAACAGGCCACCACGCACTTAACATAAACTTAACATAACATACATAAACTTACACCTTTTTCTCCAGAAGTTGTAGGCAGAGCAGGACACCCACATTTCGCCTTATGTTACGTCTCACAATGTGATAAGGGGCGAGCCTATCGCCATATCGGGCACAAATTCCTGGCTCCGTGCTAATGAATAAAAAAATCTAATATCACTTTGCCCGACCCGGGATTCGAACCCGACACCCCAGCTTCGTAATCCTACAAGCACAACTACGCCACCGAGGCAGTCAAATCGGTTTCAAACAGTTTTCATTACAATTCCAATATAGTTATGTTGCATCTATTCTTTATTGATAATAACCTAATTTCTATCACATTTCGGCTTAACTTTTGCATACAGATCTATAGTTTCAGAGCGTACTACTGCGTAAGGGCTAACTGAATTGCTATCGCTTCTAAACACTCCCTTAGCGTCATCAACAATTAATTCAGCGTATTGTCCTTCTGATTTATCTTTAGAATCATTCTCTGCGTTGTAAGGGATGCTGTAAGGGTTGATCTCTTCGTAAGCGTCATCTGGAGACATGTATAAGGCTATTAATCTTGTGGACTCTGTATGAGTTTCTGATTGTCGTCTTTCCAGTTGTGTTACGAGACCGCAGGGTAAGTTTGCGTAGTCCATTTCACACTGAGCGCACTGTAATTTAAATAAAACATGTTGGTAAGTGTTGCAGCATCTCTGTTCTTGATTTTATACTTATTTTATATAATTTCTTGAAGTGCGTGTTGGCCTGTTGGTAACGGACCAGACGCGGCTGCCTACATGTTCACGGTGGTCGCGGGTTCCAATCCCAGGGCACACCTCTGACTTTTCGGAGTCATGTGTGTATTGATAGTCAATCACGACGTACTATAACGGTGAAGGAAAACATCGTGAGGAAACCTGCATACCATAGCGATTTGTATAAATTTCTATGGTAGGTAAAAGTCCGCCAACCCGCACTAGGCCAGCGTGGTGGACTATATGGCCTAACCACTCTCAATCGTACCCTCGATTGCTGAGGAGGCCTGTGCCCTGCAGTGGGTCGTATATGGGCTGATACAATACAATATAATTTCTTATGTAGACAATTAGCTTAAAGTCCATTAGGCACATATGCGATTAGTTTTTCAACAGGCGTTTTTTTGTCATGTCATTCATATCATTTTTATGCAAATTTTTAATACACCTTGAGACCGTTGCCGGCGAGTTTTATTTTTTGAACAACTCCATCATGCTAACTGTAAAATTCTTTATGTATACCACAATTCTATACAGTAAGAACTCTATGTATTGGAAAGTCCCGACCGCTATACAGGTTTGTCAATGTGATGTCAACTTAATGTCAGTTTAAATAGGTTAAATTTTAACTGTCAATATAATGACAGCCTTAATGTAAGTATCCAACCCAATCCATCAGCCAAAGGAAGTTAAATGCTGAACATAGACCTCTCCCAATGATTTCCACAGTGACCTGTTGGAGGCAGCCTGCATCCAGCGACGTCCCGCGACCTTTACCAGGTCTTCTGACCTCCTAGTGGGGAGACGTAAGTAATGTAAATAAATACACCCAACACTCACATACATAGTCCTGACCCCACACTAAGATCGAGTCTTGTGTCGTGTATCAGAAACTACGAGAGACATTTCGGTCTCACAAACACCCAGACCCAAGACAAATATTTGTGGGCGACACAAACATTTGTACTGGTGCGGGGATCGAACCCGGGGCCTCTCGTTTCACGGTTGGCGTTTAACCAACTGCGCCACGGGGGCTGTCAATTAAGTTAATTTAATATATATTTTACCACAAATTTCCCGGTCATCTTTTTGTAACTCCTGATGTACTGAAGGGGATGTCCTTATGAAACCAACGTTTGTCATTAAAATAACTCAAAAATTAATAGGAACATACCTCTAAACCGCGTTTCCTTCTCTTTAAGAATACTAGGATAGCATAAATGATTAGAACGAGTAGGATTACTAATGCAGCACCAACCATTTTTATATAATGTCTCTCAAAAAAACCAGTGCCTGAAACAAATAATTCAATAAATAGACCGAACAGTCACTTAAAGGGTATATCAAGCCTGCCACCGAAAACGAAGCCAGGTGGTAGGATTAGTGACTTTAGAAACAATGCAACTAATTTTATTTGCAAAAAAAGCGACGATTTTTTTGTGCAATTTTTTCTTATCGTATTTTGGTGGTAAATATACTCATTTTCTTAAAAAATAATTTTCACCCTTTCATTTTTAAATACGTTATAGTACGCAAGGCTTTAAATTATAATTTTACAGAAACCATGGATTTACCACCCAAACGCAATGATATTTAAAACATTACAAAAAAAAATCGTCGCGTTTTCTTGCAAAATGTTTAGTTGCATCGTGTCTGTAGTCACTATAACTTCCACCTGGCTTCGTTTTCGGTAGCAGTCTTGATATACCCTGCATATTCCTGACCCCACACTAACACCGAGTCTTGTGTCGTATCAGAAACTACGAGACGTTTCGGTCTCACAAACACTCAGACCCGAAACAAATACAAATACATTTGTCAAGGTGCGATCGAACCCGCGGCCTCTCGTCTCACAGCCTTCCAACCAACCAGCCACGGAGTTTGAGAATAGTACTCGTATATTGTATAAGTCGCCGTAAAATTGTAAATACCGTTAGATTACAATCTATCTCGCGAGATTGTGAACTATCGAAAGATTGTGAACCGTAACATACTGCTTACAAATTAACGCATTATTTTGTCTCGGTGCGGGGATCGAACCCGCGGCCTCTCGTTTCACAGCCGTAGAGTTAGGTTAGGTTATAATACCTATATAATGGATTGTAATCTTCCGAAAAATAATGCGTTAAATTGTAAGCAGTATGTTACGGTTCACAATCTTTCGACAGTTCACAATCTCGCGAGATAGATTATGATCTAACGGTATTTACAATTTTACGGTGACATATATATGTTACCTGTTATAAGATCCAAATCATTCTCAGGAATTATAATGTACTGTAATACAACGGAACTATCGCGTGCACATTTGAAACGAGAAATATCCATCAAAGCATTCAACTTTTGAATATGACTTCTTGATATTAGCTCTGGTATCTCTTCACGGAATCCATGGACACCTGAAATGTAAACATACAAGTGATATGGACATATGGTATTTCATTAAAACCACATGTTCCTAGTCACCCCAGGTAACATTGTACCAAGTATGAATAAGAAACTGTCTAGTGTTTTTTTCAATAATTTTAGACCCTAAGGCCTTCAACCCATATAGATATTAGGTACGTATGATTCTTTCTACGGTTCAGGTAAGTTTCCGAACCGAACAGAAATTCAGCTAAGCAGTGAAAATACTCGTATCTATAGGGAGTGGCCAAAAATCGTGAAAACTAAAATTAAGATTTTTGACAAAATAATCTCCGATTTTTAGAATTTTGTACCATGTCATCTGGGGTGATGAAAAACATGAGGGTTAAGTGAAGTAACACGTATTAATATTGTCCTGTATACTTAAACTCACGCCTTTGACGCAGAAGGCGTAGGCAGAGGTGCTACCAGGATACCCACGTTTCGCCTGTGTGCTTCGACCCACGATATTATATAGGGCGAGCCCATCGCCATATTGGGCACAAATTCCCGATTCCGAGCTGATAATAAGTAGAAAAATCCAAGATCACTGCTCGACCCGGGATTCGAACCCGAGATCTCAGCGTTGCAATCATACCCTAGCACAACTCCGCCACCGAGGCAGTCAGCGGGCGCTTCTAGACTATTAAAGTGTTAAAATTACCTGCGCATGTCATATTCTTGTGAAATTGCAATGTCCATTTCTTCTCCTTAATAGTGCAAACGACTTTAGTATTTGAACTCCCCGGAGTTTCGACTAACGTAGCGTTGTTACCTAGAAGGAAATCACTTTAAACACACACACATTATTGTATTGTATCAGCCCATACACGTCCCACTGCAGGGCACGGGCCTCCTCTACAATCGAGAGTAAGACTGAGAGTGGTTAGGCCATATAATCCACCACGCTGGCCTAGTGCGCGTTGGTGGACTTTACATACCGTAGAAATTCTTTCGAATTCACTACGGTATGTAGGTTTCCTCACAATGTTTTCCTTCACCGCTATAGTGCGTGGTGATTGACTATTAATACACACATGACTCCGAAAAGTCAGAGGTTTGCCCTGGGATATAAACTCGCGACCACCGTGAACATGTAGGCAGCCGCGTCTGGTCCGTTACCAACAGGCCACCACGCACTTCACAAACACATTAGATCGAGTCCATTTTTAGCGTTAATATGGAAATTGGAAGTGTTAGAGCCACGCTGTTGTCAGTCATGACTCGGCATGAATGGGCAGGCTCAGTCTCACAGGAAATCGACGTCAATGACAGCTTTGCTGTCTCTTTTCGTTCCATAAGTGAGATAGCTGGATGCACAATACCCCTTTGCACTTCTCATCCTTTCTCCTTTCCGCTCCTCCCACAAACTGATGGGCCGGCAACCCATCTATGATCCAAGCGTTGTGGATGTTCATGTGCAATCATCACTTACCATCAGGTGACCTGTTTGTTCGTTTGCCGGATCCATTGATAAAATATAGTGTACAAATACATTAATGAGAAGATACTTACCATCACATTTCACTGTAGGCAGAACACCGGAGTACATAAAAACTAAAGCGGCATTGTCGTTTGGCCTTACGTTCAATCCATTGATTTCAATCATGTCTGCTTCTGACAAAAGGAATTAAATAGGTACTTAAGTCTCTTATAATTTCTTACTACACAAGACTACCTATTATGGGAATCCATTATAACACCTCACATAACAGGTCCCATTTAAATGTGATAATGATTTGATCCGTGGTGCTTTACAGCTGGCTTCTCTGGCTGTAAAAGTCTTAAGCGAGGTTATTAACCTCTTTAGTTCATTGTTTTTGTCACCCGCTTTGTTACGGAGGGATGTGGACGATAATTTATTTCCAACTTCTATTAATTTAACTTTATGATTGATTTCGTTGCGGGTTAAAAACAAGTTAGACATTCCCGGAGACTCGCTGAGCTTCAATGCTCGGTGTCATTACAATGCGTTCTGTTGATCCTGGCTTACAGGAGTTGCAGTGGTGGGTGTGAGGGCAGGACAGTCTCCACACAAAACTTGTATCATAGTGTGGGGTCAGGACTATACAGAATGAATATTTTTAGTGTGCGTGGATGACCAAATCCGAAATTATGAGGAATAGCAAAAAAATCTGAGGAGTCACGAGCGTTATTTTGTTTAGAACTAAAACTACATACTCAGGTTTTTGATAAATCAATATGCCTATCTGGGAATCGAGCCCGATGATTAAGAATACATTAAGATACATGCTGTATTATCACACCATTCGAAAATGTTGCTAGTAAGCATCATACTAATCATTTTCGGCAAACTATAGGACAGAGGTCATTTTGGGCAAATTACAACACCCACGGCCTTATGCATACAGGGTATATCAAGACTGCGACCGAAAACGAAGCCAGGTGGTAGTTTTAGTGAATACAGACACGATGCAACTAAAAATTTTGCGACGATTTTTTAATGATTTAGGGTGGTAAATCCATAGTTTTTGCTAAAATTATAATATTTAAAAGGGTGTACATTACTTTTTTAGGAAAATGTACGTATTTACCACCTAAATACGATGATAGGAAAAAAAATGTAGTCGCATTGAGTCTAAAGTCACTAAAACTACCACTTGGCTTTGTTTTCGGTAGCAGTCTTGATATACCCTGTATTTAAAACCTATTTTGGTTATCGACGTTTTGTCTTCTTCGCTCAAACTGAATTCTAGAGTCATTCGAAAGGGACAAAACGTTTGATAACTAAAATAAGTTTTATATATCTTTCTCTGTATTTCAATAAGGCTCCATCTCCTTATACTATTGAGCTACTTACTGTCTGCGTCTTCCGGAATCATGTGAATTCTGAGTGTAGTTTCCGCGTTGCCTTCAACATAAAATTTGCAGTCTATATAATTCCTAGCAGTCAGTATCATTTGATATTCGATTGCGTCAACTAAATATACTTCACTTGAGTAATCTGAAATAGGAAAAAAATGGTTCAGAGGAAAAAGGACACTGAAATTCTCAATTATCACTAATATATGTATATAGTAGAAAAATGATTGATGGCCTATTGGTAACGGAATAGACGGGACTGCCAACATGTTCACGGTAGTCGTGGGTTCAAATCCGAGGGCATACCTCACACTTTTCCGAGTCATGTGTGTACTGCCAATCACCACGCTCTATAACGGTGAAGGAAAACATTGCGAGGAACCCTTGCCATGGCGAATTGCAAAAAATTCGAAGGTATGCAAAGTCCGCTAAATAGGCCAGCATGGTGGACTAAATTTAATCCTCTTAATGATACTTACATTTCATGACAGACCTATGTTATGAGCAGTGGACTTCCTGTACCTGAAGAGAGGGAGAATGGTACTTTCTGTTATAAAGGAGTTCCGTGCCCAACTGTAGGCAAATATGGGCTGATACAGTATTGTACATACCTTTTTCTTCATCAACGAATTGCAAAGTTCCGCGTACGTTAACAGGCTTTGCACATTTAACATTGACCAGTTCATTCGGTCGAAAATAATAATTGGCTTGTGCGTCAACATCCCTATCCTTTTTTTCTACATCATTCTCCAATAGTTTTCCATTTGCGTACGCTTTTAAACTCTCTGAAATTTTATAAAAAATACAGTCACATACGTAGCCCTTGACTTCCACGACCAAGCTTAGTATCGTGGGTACCAGAATCTATCGTAGAAACTATAGGCTTTTCGATCTCACAAACACCTAGTCCCGAAACAAATACCTGTGGATCTCACAAATATTTGTTTCGGTGCAGGCTCGTGGCGGCCACTCGTTTGCAGATTGCAGACGTATTAACCAATTGGGTAATGGAAACTGTTTTAAATATCAAATTATGGAAGGGCATCAGTCGGGGTACAAATCTGCTGTCAGGTTTTTTCTAATACAGTAGGTCCGGCAAACGAGCAAACAGGTCAGCTGATGGTAAGTGATCACTGCCGCCCGTAAACATCCACAACGCTTGATCATAGTTGCCGGCCCAACAAACCGGGAGGGAAGCGAGAAGGCAAAGGGAAGAGGAAAGGGGTATTGGGCATCTGGCAGGTACGAATTGGAATTTCACATTAAATTTACTGATATGGTATTCTTAACCGGATCGAGCACAACAGCAGGAGCCGTCCGTGAGCTACGTGTATCGCGTTTCGGGTTCTGTGTATATCCGGATCTAATTAGGCATCATTGTGTAGACCGACGTGGGATCATGGGATGTTCATCTCTGCGCCACAGTCACAATCGGAGTTTGATTGATAACCCCAACGTACCAGACTTGTCTTACAGCAGCCCACATCTATGCGAAGGTTAAGTGTCTTCCAAACAGGCCACTGAAGTTCTTTACTAGCGGGCAGGTGTTCCAAAGGTGGAAAGCATCTATCAGACGTATTGTACTCACATTTTAAATAGTTTAAAAATGAAATACTCACTCAAATACCTAATTACGATGTCAAAGATACAGGTAACGTGCTTCTTGCGTGTGCCATAATCAAAATCGACATTGAAATCACACGTGATGCGACCATATGAAGCCTTACGAACCTGCAAGAAAGACCCAATAAGTATAAGACATTCGCACCAGACAGTGGTCGTAGGTTCAAATTCCAGAACCTCTTCCTTATTGAAGTCATGTGTATTGATAGTCAATTATCATTATTTTAATGGCGAAGGAAACATCATGAGAAAACTTGCATATGAAAGAGATTTTCAGGAGTTTCTGTAGGATGTGAAGTTTGCCAACCCACAACGAGTCTATGATTATAGCCTAACCCTCTTAATCGACATCTTAATTGTTGAGTAGGCTGGTATTAATATCAATACAAAAGTCACATTTGTATTGTATTGTATTGTATCAGCCCATATACGACCCACTGCAGGGCACGGGCCTCCTATACAATCGAGAGTACGATTGAGAGTGGTTAGGCCATATAGTCCACCACGCTGGCCTAGTGCGGGTTGGCGGAAAAGTCACATACATAGTCCTAACCCGCACTACAAGTCTTGTGTGGAGTATCGGAAACTACGAGAGACTTTTCAATCTTATAAGTGATGTGCACACATAGAAACCTGATCTCCGTAATGCTAATAAACTCGAAATTTGCTGTTTACATAATATTATAATGCAAACAAGTTCAACTCACCTCCGCCGTCCCATTGACACCATCCTGAATGAATTCTGTTAATACCAGCTTTTGTTGAGTATTACCACCTACAAAGCAGCTGAAAATATAAATAAAAAGTCCACCCAACAGTCACATACATAGTCCTGACCCCACACTAAGACCGAGTCTTGTGTCGTAGGTATCAGGAACTACGAGAATTTTCGTTCTCACAAACACCCAGACCCGAAACAAATAACTGTGGTTCACACAATATTTGTATCGGTGCAGGGATCGTACCCGCAACCTCTCGTTTCATAGCCGGCGTCTAACCAACTGCGCCACGGAAGCTGTCAAATGCCAAAAGCAAAAATAAATGATTATTTAGATACGAAAGTGGTAGAGCCACGCTTTTGTCAATCACTCAGCATGAATATTTAGACTCGTCCGTGGCGGCACCACTGTCTCACAGGAGATCGACAAGCGGCAGCTTTTCTGTTGTGTTTCGTTCGGTGAGTGAGATTGCCGGATGCCCAATACCCCATTCCTCTTCCCATCCTTGTCCCTTCCCGCTCCCCTCCCAATTGGTCCGGCAACACATCCATGATCCAGTGTTGTGGATGTTCATGGGCAGTGATCACTTACTATAAGGTGACCTGTTTGCTCGTTTGCCGGACTTATGCTATAAAAAAGTGACAGTTGAATGTAAAAAAAAATATGAAATTACCTTGCCGAACGTACTGCCATTACGTTAGTTAAAATCATAGATATTTTGAAACCTTCGTTATACGTAAATGTCGGCTTACTAGCACATTCTAGATCGCCATTTGTTCTATTATATGTAATTCTTAATTCTATGTCCTGTTGTCCTTGATCTGAAAATAAATTAAGGGGTTTGTTTAGTTTGTTTTGAATGAGAGGTCGCAGGTTCGATCCCCGCACAAAAACAAGTGTTTCATTGTATCCACAAGTATTCGTTTTGGATATGCGTGTTTGTGAGACCGGAAAGTCTCTTGTAGTCTGACATCCACGATACAAGACTCCACCTTATCGAACTTCAAGAAAGGTAAGCCCACTGATTTTGTTTCGCCGGGTCTACTCAGGTAGAGCCGCGTTGGATTCGGTGGTAATATTAAATCAATACGTATCGTTTGGAAAATCCGTTTAAACATTGGCTCGTGTTTTATATATTTCCTCGAAAAATAATATTCAATAAATACTGTACATTATTTTATTTTAAATATAAATTACCTTATATAAAATGTAACTATTATTAGTGCGTGGTGGCCTGTTGGTAACGGACTAGACTCGGCTGCCTACATGTTCACGGTGGTCGCGGGTTCAAATCCCAGGGCACACCTCTGACTTTTCGGAGTTATGTGTGTATTGATAGTCAATCACCACGCACTTTAACGGTGAAGGAAAACAACGTGAGGAAACCTGCATACCGTAGCGATTTTAAAGAATTTCTACGGTATGTAAGTCCGCCAACCCGCACTAGGCCCGCGTAGTGGACTATATGGCCTAACCATTCTCAATCGATTCTCTCGATTGTAGAGTAGGCCCGTGCCCAGCAGTGGGAAGTATATGGGCTGATAAAAAAAACTACTATTATGTGTTATACAGGGTATATCAGCACTGCTACCGAAAACGAAGCCAGGGGATAGTTTTAGTAACTACAGACATAACGCATCTAAAAATTTTGCGAAAAAACGCGACAATTTTTTTTGTAATGTTTTAAATATCATTGTGTTTAGGTGGTAAATCCATAGTTAATTTAAAGCCTTGAGTACTATAGCGTCTTTAAAAATAAAAAGGTTTACATTATTCCTTTAGGAAAATGTATGTATTCACCACCCAAACACGATGATAAATCAAAGAATGACAAAAAAAATCGTCGGTTTTTTTGCAAATATTTTAGTTGCATTGTGTCTGAAGTCACTAAAACTACCACCTGGCTTCGTTTTCGGTAACAGTCGTGATATACCCTGTATGTACTGAATTGTCACAATCGCTACATAATTGTCTACATGACCAATGAAGGAATATCATTTCATTTTCTGATTTGTGGAACAAAAACACTAGCATCCATCCATCCATCCATCAGCCAAAGGAAGTCCACTGCTGAACATAGGCCTCTCCTAATGATTTCCACAGTGACCTGTTGGAGGCAGCCTGCATCCAGCGACGTCCCGCGACCTTTACCAGGTCGTCTGACCACCTAGTGGGTGGACGTCCCACGCTGCGCTTTCCGCTTCGTGGCCTCCATTCGAGAACTTTTTGGCCCCATCGGCCATCAGTTCTCCGTGCTATGTGCCCCGCCCATTGCCACTTCAACTTGCTAATCCGCTGGGCTATGTCGGTTACTTTAGTTCTCCTACGGATCTCCTCATTTCTGATTCGATCACGTAGGGAAACCCCGAGCATAGCCCTCTCCATAGCTCGTGTAAAACACTAGCATAGTGTCCTTAAATTACTAAGATGTTCGCGAATACCAACATTTTAGTAATCCGTATAGAGACCGTATACATCGGTTAAGGAGCCGTCATAGTGAGCCACGTGTCGTGTCTGGCTCTGTGTATATCCAGATACAATCAGACATCATTGATTTAAAACCAACTCGTAACTTTTATAATAACATTTAACGGCTTCATTCATAGATATCGAATGTTTTGTCCCTTTCATGACTTTAGAATTCAGTTTGCGCGAAGAACACAAAACATTTGTTAGCTAAAATAGGTTTTAAATGTCTATGAATAATACCATGAATGATTATTACAAAAGTTACAATTTGATTTATCAAACATTATCACTATATTGTAAACAGGATAACTGAAAAACTAAAGTTTCTATCTAGTAAAATATGTAATTATTACTTTTAATACTTACAAGCGGTTGCAAATGGGACCAGGCAGATGAATAGGAACAATTTCTGCGACATGGCGGCAACACACATCCGTTGCATTCCGACAGTCGTACAATACTATCATATCCTAATTTAGGGCGAAACGATGACGTAATTCACACACGATCAGTTTCCTCATCATTGACTTAACTTTACTGTAATAAAAGGAAATTAACTATAAATTAAGTGCGTGGTGGCCTGTTGATAACGGACCGGACGCGGCTGCCAACATGTTCACGGTGGTCGCGAGTTCAAATCCTAGAGCATATCTCGGATTTCAGGGTCATGTGTGTATTGACAGTCAATCACCACGCACTATAACGGTTCAGGAAAACATCGTGAGGAAACCTGCATACCACAGATATTTATAAGGTTTTCTATGGTATGTAAAGTCTGCCAACCCGCACTAGACCAGCGTGGTGGATTGTGGAATATGGCCTAACCTCTCTCAATCGAAAATCGGTTGTCCAGGGGGCTCATGCACTAAAATAGGACCTACATGAGCTGAATTATTCTCTTTCCCTCTCTCTTCAGCCACAGGAAGTCCACAGCTGAACCATTCCATAGAGAAGTCGCACTGGATACAGAAGAAAACTGATTCCACAGAGAAGTTGTACAGGAAAGAAAACTCCATGTATACGTAAACCTCACAGGGGACAGTCATTTATCCAGATGGAAGGAATAGTATCCTAACTTAATCGTGTAGTACAGAGCCACCAACTTATCTGTTCAGGTGGCCATAATTGGAACTAAACCAGTGTTATCATCATCCATCCATCCATCAGCCAAAGGAAGTCCACTGCTGAACATAGGCCTCTCCCAATGATTTCCATAGTGACCTGTTGGAGGCAGCCTGCATCCAGCGACGTCCCGCGACCTTTACCAGGTCGTCTGACCACCTAGTGGGTGGACGTCCCACGCTGCGCTTTCCGCTTCAGTTCAGTGTTATCAGATATACGGTAATTACTGCAGATGCACATTTTTTTTTTACCAAAACACTGCCAACGATAATGTTATATTACCGTGTCGTTTCTACCGTATTTTATAAGGTACATAACTGTGTATATAATTCTCTAATTTACTCTAATCTAATTCAAGATGTTTTTAAAGTGGCAATACTCAATTCCTCACTAGCGACGATTCCGAACTTCCGACTGAACAGATAACTTGGTGGCTCTATACGTTGATATAATACAGTCAACCTAGCTAGTGCCAGTGAGACCTAAAATGGATCTGACTGTTTCTCTCCCTCTTCAGCCACAGGAAGTCTGTTGCCGAACATAGCCCTTCCCAAGGATCTCCAGAACAACCTGTTGGATGCATGCATCCA
This sequence comes from Theretra japonica, assembly GCA_033459515.1. Lineage (NCBI taxonomy): Eukaryota > Metazoa > Arthropoda > Insecta > Lepidoptera > Sphingidae > Theretra > Theretra japonica. Next base: position 4,881,958 of record CM065952.1, read on the forward strand.
GCGGCTTCCTGCGACCTTAACCAGGTCGTCCGTACTTTGTAGACGGGCGTCCGACCCTGCGCTTGCCTGTACGTGGCCTCCACGCCAAAATTATTATTATTAATTATTATTTTGACAAAATGTAACCAATATATTGAACCTTGTTTTCAAATGTAATAAAACCGATTTTAGCATACATACATACATAAACACACGCCTTTTTCCCAGAAGGGGTAGGCAGAGGTGCTACCAGAACACCCACGTTTCGCCTTGCATATTCCGTCCCACGATGTGATAGGGGGCTAGCCTATCGCCATATCGGGACAAATTCCTGACTCCAGGCTGATAATGAATAGAAAAATCCAATACCACTTTGCCCGACCCGGGATTCGAACCTGAGACCTCAGCTTTGCAATCGTACCGTAATACCACTACGCCACCGAGGCAGGCACCGATTTTAGCAGCAGTCATTTATGTAATTTGTCACATTAGGTTTTGCTTAATAATTATGAATTTATCCTTGTTTTTGTAATTTCAATATTGCTTCGGTTTTCCTATGCTGTTTCATCGAATATAGTAACAATATTAAATTAAATTAAAGGCCGTAAGAGTTTATTACATTATATAAATAGAATTTATACAGGGTATATCCAAGACTGCTACCGAAAACGAAGCCAGGTGGCAGTTTTAGTGACTACAGACACGATGCAACTAAAAATTGTGCAACAAACGCGACGATTTTTCTTGAATGTTTTAAATATCATCGTTTGGATGGTAAATCCATAGTTTATGCTAAAATTATAATTTAAACCCTTGCGTGCCATAGCGTCTTTAAAAAAAAAAGGTTTACATTATTTTTTTAGGAAAATGTATGTATTTACCACTCAAATACGATGACAGGAAAAGAATACAAAAAATATCGTCGCTTATTTTTGCAAACATTTTAGTTGCATTGTGTCTAAAGTCACTTACACTACCACCTGGCTTCGTTTTCGGTAGCAATCTTGATATAACCTGTATTTATAAAACACATTCTAAGACAGTTTGCAAACCTATCTCAGTCATCGAATGTTTTGTCCCTCTCGAACGACTTTTGAATTCAGTTTGAGCGAAGAGGACAAAACATTCGATAACCAAAACAGATTTTAAAACTGTCTATAAATTAAGCAGTTAAGCTCAAACTTTCAACTTATAATGACGAAGGTCTGAGGCGCACGAGCTCTTCGTACTAACTTGTAGTCCAGACTGACTTCGCTTACCATAAGGCGAATTGTAATCCCTTTGTAATGCCAAACAGGATATTAAAATTTAAAACAATGTTATTATTATGAGTAATACGCGATAAACGTATTTATTAACTGTTGAATTACTTGTTAACTTATGTCCATTGTAATAGGTCGACATGGCGTAATCAAGTATTTAAAAGGTGTTTTAAAATGTGGTGTTTAGTTGTGTTAAACTTAGTGCTATATGCACAGGCAGGTATGTACTAAGTGCAAATTTATCTATAAATTAACTGCTTCGATGGCGCTGTTGTACTACTGTATAAATAATAATAAATAAATACACCCAACAGTCATATTGTATTGTATCAGCCCATATACGACCCACTGCAGGGCACGAGCCTCCTCTACAATCGAGAGTACTATTGAGAGTGGTTAGGCCATATAGTCCACCTCCCTGGCCTAGTGCGGGTTGGCGGACTTTTACATACCATAGAAAATACAAATCGCTATGGTATGCAGGTTTCCTCGCGATGTTTTCCTTCACCGTTATAGTGCGTGGTGATTGACTATCAATACACACATAACTCCAAAAAGTTAGAGGTGTGCCCTGGAATTTAAACCCGCGACCACCGTGAACATGTAGTAAGCCGCGTCTGGTCCTTTACCAACAGGCCACCTCGCACTTCAGTTATATACATAGTTCTAACCCCACATTAAGATCAATTAAGTCTTGTGTCGTGGGTATCAGATACTACGAGAGACTTTTCGGTCTCACAAACACCCAGACCCGACACAAATATTTGTGGGCCACACAAACATTTGTGTTGGTGCGGGGATCGAACCCGCGGCCTCTCGTTTCACAGTCGGTGTCTAACCAACTGCGCCACGGAGGCTGTATGTTTACAAAGCTGAAGTCTGGGGTTCGAATACCGGGTCGGGCTAAGTGATATTGGATTTTTCTATTCATTATCAGCCCGGTGTTTGGAATTTTTGCGTGATATCGCGTCAAGCTCGCCCCCTATCACATCGTGGGACGGAACAAGGCGAAACGTTGGTGTTCTGGTTGCACATCTGCCTACCTTCTGGGATATAGCTTTTACCACGATACTTGTTTTCGCTAAGCCAGAGTTAACAACCCTAGCGCGACCGAGCGTAGTGTGAGTGTAGCAACAAAAAGTGAAGTACATACACCTAGCTTCGTTTTCGGTCGCAGTCTTGATATACCCTGCATTATCTAATATTTATTGTTTTCCGCTTTTTTTTATTTATTAAGAACCAAAGAACAAACTTATGAGCTACTAAAATGTCATGCAAAACTTGGTTGGTTTTGGATAGTACTTATAGGTCGCCGTAGAAAACTCGCCTTAGGCGTCGTTAAGGCTAAACCCTTTACTGGGCCTTATTATTGAGGATATAAGATCGGGTGAAGTAGAAGAGCCTCAGCTGGAAGGTGGACCCTGGCACCTGCGGTATATCGCCAAGTACGAAGGAAGGAACTTTCAAAACTGCACCCGGGTGAAGCCGGACCGAGACTCTAATATATATGGTCATAAATAGATTTCTCTTTTCAGATTATAAAGGAAACAGCCTCACAGTTAAGCTGGAACGAAACGCAACGAATACAAGATTATCATGTTACACATCACTCGGAAAACTAATGGAAGACAAGGAGGCCTACATCGATTTTTATGGCGAGAGTACTGACAATTTAAAATATGATCTTGTCAAGTAAGTCAAAGGAATACAAAAACCCAACAACACACGTTTAATGTTTACCTAATGTTTTACCTATGGACATTTGCCGAATTTTGAACGAAAATGAGGTTTAATTACTTAATTTCCATTTATTAGCCATAAATTATCACAAATGTTGTAACAGGAATAGTTAACGCTTAAAAATTAGCAGTCTTAAGTTTTTTACCAATTATAATTATTACAATAAATCAATTTTTTTTAAAATACTAAATTTGTCCACAGGTACATCTTATGATTGTACTTGACAGCTATACTTGTACCTATGGACAACAATGTACCAATGGACAGATCACTTTTCCTCAATAATAATTATATAAAAATCAACAAAAATAAACGGAATCTCTTCTATAAAGCAACTTTAACATCTAATAATCAATTATTCATTTTTTTTCGGCATGGCAATCCTTTTCACACAGATCTAATTCAGAATCATCAGTGGCATCTGAATCACCATCATCTAATATAAAACACTTATTTATTTATTTATTTATTTTATTTATTTAAGGACCTCCAACGAAGGATACACGGCATTATATAATAAACACAATGGTGTAGCATTATGATAGTTTACATTGTGACGTGATCTTCAATTATAGGAGACCACAGCATATAAAACTTCTCACATATAAAACCAGATTCATCATCTGATTCAAAATTAACTTTGTGTGCTTTTGATACACATTTCTGGTGATATTTTAAATAAAATATGACTAACAATAGTTTCGTTTGTTTTCAGATGTAAACCCTTTAAGGGCGATAAACAATTAGAGCTTAAATCAATAGATAAAAATAATACTTGGAAACGATTTAAGGTACATTTGGATTTTTTTACATATTTTTACATAAATGCGACTTCAATATCCTTGCAACGGTGACGTTTCTCACTTAACATCTTACGGCCTTATTCATAGACACAGAGGCGGAATAAATGTTGAGAGCGCTCAGGCAAGCACCTCAAAGCGCCCTCTAGCAGCCATACTTGAAAATACTAACTTGGAAAGAACGAGGAATTGTCTTATTGCATATTTGCTGATTGTACTATGTTGTGAATGAGTTAATACACCATGTTATAATGCAAATGATCTGACGCAGATGATGTTTCTCATAAGTATCATAATTATAGCGATGGTTTTGCATGAAACGAAGATATACGAAATCGTGCGCGCCCCTTCGCAACCTCGCGCCCCTGGGCACGTGACTAGTTTGCCTTAGGGAGACAGACAGCAGGAAGCGACTTTGTTTTATATTACGTATTGATTCTAAGCTTACTGCAACGTATGAATGAATCATAATATTTATTCATTTAATCTTCACTGCACACATAAAGGAAAGAAAAAGAGATATTACAATTTGATATAAAAAGTACAAATGGCGGTCTTATCGTTCAAGGCAATTTCTTACAGACAACCTTTGGATGGATATAGGAAAAGGAAAATGGCAGAGGGCAGCCTAAAATATAAAGTCAACAACCTGATAATATATTGTATTGTATCAGCCCATATACGTCCCACTGCAGGGCACGGGCCTCCTCTACAATCGAGAGTACGATTGAGAGTGGTTAGGCCATATAGTCCACCACGCTGGCCTAGTGCGGGTTGGCGGACTTTTACATTCCATAGAAATTTATACAAATCGCTATGGTATGCAGGTTTCCTCACGATGTTTTCCTTCACCGTTATAGTGCATGGTGATTGACTATCAATACACACATGTCTCCGAAAAGATAATATAATAATGATAATATAATGTTGATATATTTCAGATAGACGACGTCGAACCCTGGATGAATCAAAAATGGAAGTGTGATTTGCTACAAGATGAAACTTGTATTATCGATATACGCGTTAGGAGCGAAGGTAAGTGGATAATTAACATACAGGGCTATTTTTCAAAGTCGGACCAAATGTTTCTATTGAACTTAAGAGAAAAATACTGATTAACACACGGTGATAAATATACAAATTCACACGTAATTAGTATCTTTTCCATACCATAATGCAAACAATGTTCAAATTGTACTCAACATTTGCTACAAGGACGGTCGCCGGTCATTTATACTAAAAAGTTAAGAGTGGTCACAGACGCACATAAAACGACGGTTGCTTAAAACTTAAAATCAGACTGTTTGACAGCTGTCAAACTTTTAAGTGGCTTTTGAATATACCAATTGCATGATTATGACCGCGTTTAATATTCATTTCTTAAGATCGGCAAACGAGCAAACATGTCGCCTGATGGTAAGTGATGATGCACATGAACATTCACAACGCTTGGATCATAGTGTTCTCGGACCGTCAAATCTGGAGGGGAGCGGAAAGGATAGGAAGAAAGAAAGGGTGTAGGGCATCCGAAAATCAAAGTTTTAAAATATTTTTTTATTTTCAGATGTTCCTGAAATCGCCATTGATTCAAAAACAGTTGAATTGAATCGAACACATTCAAGTATTGTTTACGATGCTTTAGGTACATACAACTTCAGTGAAAATCAAATTGTTAGAGCAATATGCAAGAGGAAAGGCGATGGAGAAATCAAATTAAATTTGGAAGGTATTATTTAATCAATTCAAATCCACCCAACAGTCACATACGTAGTCCTGATCTCACACTAAGATCGAGTCTTGTGTCGTGCATCAGCTACGAAAGAGTTTTCGGTCTCACAAACACCCAGACCCGAGACAAATACTTGTGCGCCTCAAAAACATTTGTTTCGGTGCGGGGATCGAACCCGCGGCCTCTCGTTTCACAGGCGGCGTCTACCCAACTGCGCCACGAAGGCTGTCTTAATGGTAAGCGATACGACCGCTCACGGACAGTAGCATAACCAAACACCATGAATTACAAAGCAATGCTTGGCATTCCACTGCGCTCGCTATCCTGAGACATAAGATGTTAAGTCTCATTATGTCCAATAGTAGTTAGTGCCTGGTGGTTGGCAACGGACTAGACGCGGCTGCCTACATGTTCACGGTGGTCGCGGGTTCAAATCCCAGGGCACACCTCTGACTTTTCGGAGTCATGTGTGTGTTGATAGTCAATCACCACGCACTATAGCGGTAAAGGAAAACATCGTAAGGAAACCTGCATACCATAGCGATTTGTATAAATTTCTATGGTATGTAAAAGTCCGCCAACCCGCACTAGGACAGCGTGGTGGACTATATCTAACCACTTGCAATCGTGCTCTCTATTGAAGAGGAGTCGCGTGCCCTGCAGTGAGACGTATATGAGCTGATACAGATGCAGATACATACAGTTACTGTGTAGTATTGATATCACTGGATACAGGCTGCCTCCAACATGTCACTGTGGAAATCATTAGGAGAGGCCTATGTTCAGCAGTGGACTTCCTTTGGCTGATGGATGGATGATGGATGATTGATATCACCCTACAATTTCGAGATATGGGCGTTAACTTAAAAGTTGAAATTTCAGGCGAAGCAGAATTAACTGGTTTCACCGATCGTGATAATATAACTATGTGGATTAAGATGACAAATGAGACAAATAACAAGTATATAGATTGTACTCAGAATAAGACAGGAATTTCGTCTACCACGCGGACCATGTTGAAGCTTAAACCAGTCATTGAGAAGAATGGTGAGTGTTTTAACACGCTTGTACTTGGAGGGCACGTACAGGTAAGCGCAGGGTCGGACGCCCGCCTACAAAGTACGGACGACCTGGTTAAGGTAGCAGGAAGCCGCTGCATGCAAATTAATCTATTCTATTTTTTTTTGTATTGTATTCTATCAGCCCATATACGACCCACTGCAGGGCACGGGCCTCCTCTACAATCGAGAGTACGATTGAGAGTGGTTAGGCCATATAGTCCACCACGCTGGCCTAGTGCGGGTTGGCGGACTTACACACCGTAGATTTTTTTTTTATTTATTCTATACATATAATAAATTTGTAACCGATCGATGTCTGTACATGGAAGATAAATGAGAAAAACTTATATGCGGGGACTATATTAACGTAATAGAACCCAAAACAATTATTTTTATAAATTTTGTCTCTTTGTCTGTGCAGTTGTGCGCGATGAACTCAGAAACGGTAGTCACTTTTTCCATGCTTCCAACAGGTCAATGTGCAGATCCTTGGGGGAGGCCTATGTTCAGCAGTGGACTTCCTTTAGCTGATGGATTGATTGATCGATACAGGGTATATCAAGACTTCTACCGAAACGAAGCCAGGTGGTAGTTTTAGTGACTACAGACACGATGCAATTAAAAATTGTGCAAATAACGCGACGATTTTTTTGTATTTTTGAGGAAGCGGTATTGGGCAACCAGCGATCTCACTCACCGAACGAAACGCGACAGAAAAGCTGTCGTTTCATATATTTAACGCGGTACATTTATGTTTTCAGATCCTTGGAAGTTAGAAATCAACAAACAGAAAGTTGACACGGATGGAGTCAAACCACCTCTTTATGTCAACTATTATTATATTAGAGGGGAAACGCTGAACATCTCCTGTCAAAAAACTAATGAAGGTATTGTATTAACAAGGTTTAGTACAAAAGCGCGTGGCCCTAGACTTTCGCCTTTTTATACCCTTTAAAGCTGAAAGTTTGCATAATGTTCTCTTGGGTTTACGCAAATGTTACACATTGAAATAAAACGTATCTTACGTATTTTATCGCGAATTAAATTTAGTTTTACTGTACTGTATTGTATCAGCCCATACACGACCCACTGCAGGGCACGAGCCTCCTCTACAATCAAGAGTACGATTGAGAGTGGTTAGGCCATATAGTCCACCACGCTGGCCCAGTGCGGGTTGGCAGACTTTTACATACCATAGAAATTTATACAAATCGCTATGGTATGCAGGTTTCCTCACGATGTTTTCCTTCACCGTTATAGTGCGTGGTGATTGACTATCAATACACACATGACTCCGAAAAGTCAGAGGTGTGCCCTGGGATTTGAACCCGCGACCACCGTAAACATGTAGGCAGCCACGTCGGGTCCGTTACCAACAGGCCACCACGCACTTAAATTTAGTTTTATATGTTTTCATTTCCCAACGTTTCGACGACCAATTAACTTTTAATTTAATAATTGTAAATCAAGGGTAGTTAAATTGTAACAGTCACTAAGCGGATGACTAATACCTCAGTCCGCCCCGTGACCACGAAAACTGTAAAGTGATCGAAATGGTGGTATCAGCAAAAAATATCGTTGACCTCGATGCTGATACTGCTTACAATTTATTATAGCATTTTTCATGGTTTGTCCTTACATATTTACTATTTATCCCGGGCGACAGATTTTTATAAAATAAAGTAATTATCATCACATCTCACAGAGCCGATAAAAAATATTTTTTTGGACTCCCAAGTTCATTTCTCCAAGAACTCCAGGCCTGGGTCGCAATAATGTTTATTTTTATTGAAAATATATATATTTCCCAACACAAAAAAGTAGGTTTCATCGAGGGACAAAAATGTTCGCACCGATACCAAGTTTCATGGTAAAATGGGCATTCTCCTTTTTTTTTTCATCAGCCCATATACGTCCCACCGCTGGGAACGGGCCTACTCTACAATCGAGAGAATCGATTGAGAGTGGTTAGGCTATATAGTCCACCACGCTGGCCTAGTGCGGGTTGGCGGACTTACATACCGTAGAAATTCTTTAAAATCGCTACGGTATGCAAGTTTCCTCACGATGTTTTCCTTCACCGTTAAAGTGCGTGGTGATTGACTTGTATTGATAGTCACATAACTCCGAAAAATCAGAGGTGTGCCCTGGGACTTGAACTTGACCACCGTGAACATGTAGGCAGCCGAGTCTGGTCCGTTACCAACAGGCCACCACGCACTTTTTTAAGATTCATTCATGCATTCTCTTTTAAGAAACAATTAAGATTTTGACTGCCTCGGTGGCGTAGTGGTACTACGGTATGATTGCAAAGCTGAGGTCGCGGGTTCGAATCCCGGGTCGGGCAAAGTGATATTGGATTTTTCTATTCATTATCAGCCCGGAGTCAGGAGTTTGTGCCCGATATGGCGATAGGCTCTCCCCCTATCACATCGTGGGACGGAATATACAAGGCGAAACGTGGGTGTTCTGGTAGCACCTCTGCCTACCCCTTCTGGGAAAAAGGCGCGTGTTTATGTATGTATGTAAGATTTTGCCATTACTTATACCAATTTATTTCAGACTGGAGTGCGATCGGGGAAGAATTCAATAACGTATGGGACACAAACATACGAAATGACATGGGCGATGTGTATTGTCCGAGTAAAACAGCAAATGACTATAATAATATACACGCCCAAATAAAACCAACCGAAATTGATACCCGAGGTAATTTAATTAAGGTATTTTAATTCTTTTATTGCGATTATAATGAAGACGGTCCTCTGGTTCTCACTCGGTCCTCCCTCTCCGTGTCCGGATGTGTATACCTCTCCAGGAAGGATTTTACATACATACATACATAAACACACGCCTTTTTCCCAGAAGGGGTAGGCAGAGGTGCTACCAGAACATCCACGTTTCGCCTTGTATATTCCGTCCCACGATGTGATAGGGGGCGAGCCTATCGCCATATCGGGCACAAATTCCTGACTCCGGGCTGATAATGAATAGAAAAATCCAATATCACTTCGCCCGACCCGGGATTCGAACCCGAGACCTCAGATTTGCAATCATACCGTAGTACCACTACGCCACCGAGGCAGTCTTAAGGAAAATGAAAGGATTTTCCGGGTTAGAAATAAAACTAATAAAAAATAAAAAATAAACCGCACCGAACCTACACCATCCAAATCGGTGATACCCTCAAGAAGGATCAGGTTAATAGTACCCTGAACCGACGAGCATGCATGAAGAGATTGATGAACATGGATGAAGCGAAAGTAGTATGACAGGATCGAGCAAAGTGGCGATCCATAGTCGCTTAGCGCCATAGTTATTCACATTTTAAATCAATTTATTTTTAAAACACGCCACATCAGTGGCTATCTTAAGTTTCAAAGAATATTTAATATTATCGGTATAAAAATACAATAATTAGTAAATAAAATGTTCAAGAACTAAATTGCATTCATGCAATATTCACTATAAATTAACGAAATCATTACGCGATGAAAGACGAGACTGAGGCGGGCATGCCATTCGCCTGATGGTAAGCGATACGACCGCTCATGGACAGTAGCAAAACCAAACACCATGAATTACAAAGCGATGGCATTCCACTGCGCTCGCCATCCTGAGACAAGATGTTAAGTCTCATTATGTCCAGTAGTTACTCTGGCTACAATGTCCTTCAAACCGGAACACAACGGAGAGAAATAGACATTGCTGTGGTATATCGGGCCCCAGGTTTTTAATAAATACAAAAATCCAAAGGAAAACCTGCATACCATAGCGATTTGTATAAATTTCTATGGTATGTAAAAGTCTGCCAACCCGCACTGGGCCAGCGTGGTGGACTATATGGCCTAACCACTCTCAATCGTACTCTCGATTGTAGAGGAGGCTCGTGCCCTGCAGTGGGTCGTGTATGGGCTGATACAGTACAAAAATCGAATATCACTTTGCCCGAATTGGGATTCAAACCCGACACCTTACTGTTGTAAACGTACCGTAATACAGCTGCGCCACTGAGGGAGATTACTAGAAGTAAATACACCCAACAGTCACATAGATAGTCCTGACCCCACATTAAGATCAATTAAGTCTTGTATCGTGGGTATCAGAGGCTACGAGAGATTTTTCTGTCACACAAACACCCCGACCCGAGACAAATACTTGTGGACCTCCGAAACATTTGACTCGGCACGTGGATCGAACCCGCAGCCTCTCGTTTCACAGGCGGCGTCTAACCTGCGCCACGGAGGCTGTCAATATCAATGTCGTTGGTGTATTTTTTTAAATATTCTTATCTATATCTTTATTATAAATTATTTTTCAGGGTTAAGAGGCTTAATGTCCAGAAACATAAGGTTTTTGTATATTAATAACACGGACAGTCTTATCATACATTACGAATATGCAGACAAGGATAATTTAACTTTGACCTGGATGGTGGAAAAACATAACAATGATATCATATACTACATTGTTAAGAAAAACGGTAAGTTGTTTATTCCGGCTCATAGATGTCGCTAGTTTCTTTGTGTTTTACTTTACTGGCAATTTTTTTATTGCTATAAATGGCGAGACGAGCATGCCATTCGCCTGATGGTAAGCGATACGACTGCTCATGGACAGTAGCGAAATCAAACACCATGAATTACAAAGCAATCCTTGACCTTCAACAGCGCTTGCCATTCTGGGGCCTAAGATGTTAAGTCTCATTATGTCCAGTAACCTGGCTACAATGTCCTTCAAACCAGAACACAACAGTACGTTTACACTGCTGTCTGGCGGGAGAAATAGACATTTCAGTGGTACCTACCCAGGCGGCCTCTCACATATAAGAGACCTACCAACAGCACAACCGCACAACCGCACAGAAAAAAAGACAAAAATTCTAAAAATCATTGTTTTTGGGTTCTATTAAGTTAATACAGACCCGCATATAAGTTTTTCTCATTTATCTTCCATGTATAGACATCGATCGGTTAGAAAATTTTATGCATACATAGATTAATTCTTATTGCAGATGATAAAATAATGTCACCACAATATGAGTGGCAGGGGCAGTCTAAAATCGACATCCCAACCATCAGTCTCAGTCATGATGATCATCACAGTGAAATTACATTCGGCTGTAAAAACGCCAAGTACAATTCAAAATACTATGAAAATATAACAATATTACTCTGTAGAAAGACTACTGACGGATCGCCAGTGGAGAAACCGCTCAATTTAGGTACGTAGCATATAGATTAAAGCCGCTCACACGGGGAGAGTATCTCGCCTCGCAGATACGATTATCGTAAGGATATAAAAAAGTTACATCGTGTAAACATTGTCAGAACACGATAATCTACGGCGGTTATGTCATGCGATAGTCGCATACGATTCTCGCCGCGAGAAACTCTCCCCGTGTAAATGATGCTTTACATTGTATTACAACTAAAATTCACCATTCAAGTAAACTGCCTTAGTGGCGCAGTTGTTACGGTACGATTACAACACAGGTCTCGGGTTTGAATTTATTGTATAAATAATTTCTATTATGTATGTTGTTTCACGCCTATAATTGGCAAGTAGACCAGGTCTAAAATTGTATAAGTTTAATTTGCATGTTTTGTCTATTTTGCTGTTGGTGTGTCTTATGATAATAAATAAATTCCGAGTCGGGCAAAGTGGTGAGTATTAACCGCGGCGTCAAAGTCGCGTCAGTGCTTCGACGTTCCGCACACGTTGGACAAAACGCGAACGACCGTGTGACAAAGGCCTTAATCCAATCCAATCCATCAACCAAAGGAAGTCCACTGCTGAACATAGGCCTCTCCCAATAATTTCCACAGTGACCTGTTGGAGGCAGCCTGCATGCAGCGACGTCCCGCGACCTTTACCAGGTCATCTGACCACCTAGTGGGTGGACGTCCTACGCTGCGCTTTCCGCCTAAAAGGCCTTAAGCCGAAAAGTTATAATAAGATACAGCCGACGGACGTGGCTGAAGAGCAATAGAACATTCAAGTTCATCCGGACGTGGCCTTGAATGTTCAATGGCTCTTCAGCAGCGTCTGTCAGCCGCATCTTTTTTTTATTTTATTTTTATCCGCCCATATACGTCCCACTGCTGGGCACGGGCCTCCTTTACAATCGAGGGTACGATTGAGAGTGGTTAGGCCATATAGTCCACCACGCTGGCCTATTGCGGGTTGGCGGACTTACATACCGTAGAAATTCTTTAAAATCGCTACGGTATGCAGGTTTCCTCACGATGTTTTCCTTCACCGTTAAAGTGCGTGGTGATTGACTATCAATGCACACATAACTCCGAAAAGTCAGAGGTGTGCCCTGGGATATGAACTCGCGACCACCGTGAACATGTAGGCAGCCGAGTCTGGTCCGTTACCAACAGGCCACCACGCACTTAAGGCAATTACAATATGTTTTTTAATCGACTTCAAAATAAGGATATTATTAATTCAATGTGTATGTATGTAATTTTTAAACCTTGTAATTTGTTTTCGGCTTTATATTAAAGTCAGGACTATGTGTGTGACTGTTAGGGGTATTTTTTATAATCAACTTATTAAAATTTTATTTTACAGCTTTCAAAGTGGGAGTTGGCGTTTTCAGTGGTCTTTTTATTATAATACTGATTGCAACGTGCCTCATCATAAAAAGGAGTCAAGCAAGAAAAGTAAGTCATAAACATCGTTTATAATAACCATTTTATTGCCCACTGTCCGTAAAGCCTTATCGATGATCTTAATACGCAAGCCACCTTTAAATAAACCATTGCTTGTTTAAATTATTTCGATATATAAAACTTAAGAGTATTTATAATGTAGTAGATAATACAAGGAGCGCTGACATCCAATTGAGTTTTCAAAAACGTTGATAATATGTTACTGATTTGTAATGTTGGGAACACTGCTATATTAGTGAATTTTAAGAGTATTTTAAAAGAAATTGTTATAAATTCCCTTAGTAACCGAAAGTATATTTAATTTTTGGAATTCAATAGCTCTAAACCGTTTTATTTTCAATTAGTTCGTGCATATTGGACAACCTGTCAAATGTCAGCCAATAGGAGGGCAGGAAAGGGTGGCCCGGCACCACCATTTTTATCTACGTTTTTGAAGTACCAGCGCTCCCTCTATATTACAAATACTCTAAGATGACAGAGAATCAAGAACTAAAGAATGATAAAACTTACCTACATATATATCAGTTTCGACAATGATATTTTAATAAATCTTCAACGTGGGGTCCATTCCTTCGATACACGACCAAACACATTTTGTTATATTGTCTTTTCACCTTGTTTGATAAACACTTTTCACCTCAACGTAGAATCAATTTTATTCCCTAGGTCCCCATAATTTTGGATCTCGAAAATTAAATAATCGACCAACCCGACTGCTCTAGCGGTTTGTCAAACCGACGTCAGCTGTTTTTAATGTATACCCTATTTATATAGAGCCACCAAGTTATCTGTTCAGTCGGAAGTTCGGAATCGTCGCTAGTGAGGAATTGAGTATTGCCACTTTAAAAAAAATCTTGAATTAGATTAGAGTAAATTAGAGAATTATATACACAGTTATGTATCTTATAAAATACGGTCGAAACGACACGGTAATATAACATTACCGTTGGCAGTGTTTTGGTAAAAAAAAATAATGTGCATTTGCAGTAATTACCGTATATCTGATAAGACTTGTTTAGTTCCAATTATGGCCACCTGAACAGATAAGTTGGTGGCTCTGTACACTACTGTTTGGCAGAAGTAATAGACATTGCTGTGGACCCAGGCGCCCTCTCACTCAAGAGAAATTTACCACCAGGAGAATACAAAAATCTTATCTGTGTTGTTAAAGAATGAGTATATTATGAATATATTGTGTTTTGTGTATTTTTTAATAAATACATAAATAAATACACCCAATAGTCGCATACATAATCCAGACCCCACATTAAGATCAATTAAGTCTTGTGTCGTGGGTATCAGAAACTAGGAGAGACTGCGCTCTCACAAACTTACTCAACTCACAAATATTTGTCACAGTGCGGGGATCGAACCTGCGGCCTCTCGTTTCACAACCAGCGTCTAACCAAGAGCGCCACGGAGGCTGTGAAACGAGAAGCAACGGACTTTTTCTAACTGTTTGGTGTATTTTTCTCAGAGTGCATCTTCGAGTCATACTTACGACAATCTTCTTGGAGACGAGAGCCCTATAAACTCTTACCCACCTCAGTGGGACAGGGCAGCCACGCAAGCCTTAAACGAGCCAAATTACGCACAAGTCAGGGATAATTATGCCGTCCCTACGCCCAGAAGGTTAATAAACGACAATTCAAGTGAAAGGCGGGACGAATTCTACGGCGCCACGCAGACTCGAGAGAATTCTTTATACGAACAACAACCTGATAATGTGTATACATATGTTGAAGGTAATAAAAGAGAAGAAAACCTTTATTGCGAAATTAATCATTGAAAATTGCGTTTTATTTATCCTATATAGTTTGACTAGCAGCCCGTCCCAGTGGGGTTACTCTATGATCCGAAACGAAACTCGATACCTCGAACGTCGCACGTAAAACTGCACGAATGTGGCTAGGTACGTTACAATTTTTTCGAATCCTCTATCGTACATCCTAACTATATATGAAAGCCTTAACTATTAAAAAATTCAAAGCTACTATCAAGAAACAATTATGCAATAAAGCTTATTATAAAATTTTTGAATATCTAGATGATAATAAGGCTTGGGAATAGAATAAAATTAAACATATAGATAGTATTTCGGAGCGGAGGTATCGGTGTGCTCTGTATATTGTAATTTATATTAAGTAACTTTACACATTGTATTTTATAATGTAAGCGATTGGTTATGTAATGCTCGCTTAAAAGTCTGTGCTTGCGGCGGCGTCGTGTGCCGGGTAGGTCACTTCCCTGTAGCATGGTTGAGGAGGCCGATGGCTGGCACATGCGTCATACTCGTGAACGGGTGCTTGTGTGGACTGGTCTGTCCGATTTGCTTACATTGTAACTGATTTATAGATTACATAAGGTTTTCACGAGTATTCACTGCGTTGGTGAAACAGGGCATACTGATTCTTCGTTCTGGGCTACTTCACTTCACTCAGCCGTATTAAACAGAATATAAACAATATTGTATTAAAAATATATTTCACTTGCAAATTGTAACAAATTATTAATGAACTGCTCTGATTTGGACCAACTTGTAATTTTTGTAATAATCACGATATTGTAAACTGGTTTTGAAAAGAGCAACACTAGAGTTTCTTGCCCGTTCTTCTCTAGTGAAAACCGCTTTCCGAACCGGGTGGTAGAAAAAAAATGACTGAATCTAAATCATGTTGAACATTTTAATGGATTCAATAAATTATTTTGATTTTCATTTTTCATTTTCATATAGACTTAGTTCAGAGTGAATGATAAGTATCATAGAGAATAGTGTTGATTTATACGAGTAGAAAATTAAAAAGTACTTCGGACGTCAAACGTCCGAATATTCGAGTTTCGTTTCGGATCATTGAGTAACCCGCCAGCTTCGCCTGGGTACAGATTTTTTTGATCCCACTCCACATCAGAAACATGTAATTTTTCGTACAAACTGGGACATACATGTATTATACATATGAACCTTCCTCTTGAATTACTCTATGTATTTAAAAATACCACATCAAAATCCGTTGCGTAGTTTTAAAGATCTTAGCATACATACGGACAGGACTAAGTTTTTGTTAGCCCGGCTAGCAACAAAAACACAGCTATATAATGAGTTTTATTCACGATAACATGCCGGAATGACAATTCAGTGGACTAGCGCGCCGTCTTACAAATTTTTGTAGGAGGCACTGGCAGATCGCCTTTTTTCTGTTATGGCTTCGCACGGTTTGTGCATATAGTCAATCCTCAAGTAATACATGTTTTCCAAATTTGTCCAATTTGGTCGAAAATGGTCAAATATAGCCCATCTGTCATTGTCCGTCAGTTGGTCCATAGTCATGCTTTAGTAAGGCGAAGCCACCTACCAAAACTTTTGATAGAGCTCAGCGAAAAAATCGAATTGATCACATAAAACACTCTTGCTTAACCTCCACTTCACTTGTGCACCTTTACAGAACTATATTGAATAAATTGCCTTCTAATTTATGCAATAAAACTTTAAAATGCAGCAAAATAATGAAAATAAAACGTGAGCTATATGTCAATTGTACGATTTTCCCGCCAAACTCCCAGATTGCCTTTTAAGGAGCGATCGAAAACGGCGGTGCGGCATTGGTCAATCCGTCTAGCGGAAGTCAATTGAGTGCATGTTATAACTTTAATTTAAACATTCGTAAAAGAAATTAAATAAGTATACACAAATTAACATACATACATAAACACACGCCTTTTTCCCCGAAGGGGTAGGCAGAGGTGCTACCAGAACACCCACGTTTCGCCTTGTATATTCCGTCCCACGATGTGATAGGGGGCGAGCCTATCGCCATATCGGGCACAAATTCCTGACTCCGGGCTGATAATGAATAGAAAAATCCAATATCACTTTGCCCGACCCGGGATTCGAACCCGAGACCTCAGCTTTGCAATCATACCGTAGTACCACTACGCCACCGAGGCAGTCACAACAAGCAGGCACACAAATTAACATTTTCTTTATTCACGAACAACAAAATAATTGCTTTATTTAAAGTAAGAGGTCATTTTTATTACAATAACTATAGACAGGAATGTTTGCAACATATATTTTTATTAATATTTTATATAGACAGGAAGAGACCTTCTTTATAGACAGTTTTAAAATCTATTTTGGTTATCGAATGTTTTGTCTTCTTCTCTCTCTCTCTCTTCAGCCACAGTAAGTCCACTGCTGAACATAGGCTTCCCCCAAGGATCTCCACATTGACCTGTTGGAAGCGGCCTGCATCCAGCGACTTCCTGCAACCAACTTTCCTGCTTTGTCTTCTTCGCTCAAACTGAATTCAAAAGTCGTTCGAGAGGGACAAAACATTCGATATAGGACTCCCCCAATGATCTCCACAGTGACCTGTTGGAGGCAGCCTGCATCCTGCGACGTCCCGCGATTTTTACTATGTCGTCTGAACACCTTGTGAGCGGACGTCCTACGCTGCGCTCTCCGCTACGTGGCCTCCATTTTTCGAAAACTCGAATATTTTTGCTTTATTTCCGGTATTTGATCGAAAACCGTGCAGAAACATTACTTGGCATGTAACCATACTATTACTTGCAAGTTTAATAATTGATGGAATACAAAAGTATAGTTAAGTAAAAATATCACAGATTAATTATAAATTATTTATATTTAAGTAAATAACAACGTGAAATGCTTTGCATATAAATCATTGTAATAAATAATACACAATGCAGCCAATAGTCACATACATAGTCCTGACCCACACTAAGATCGAGTCTTGAGTCGTGGGAATCGGGAACTACGAGAGACTTTTCGGTCTCACAAACACCCAGACCGGAGACAAATAGCTGTGGTTCTCGCAAATATTTGTCTCGGTGCAGGGATCGAACCCGCGGCCTCACGTTTCACAGCCGGCGTCTAACCAACTGCGCCACGGAAGCTGTCAAATGATACATTTTTAGTTATACTCAAGAAACGCGAAAATGTTTTATAACAAACAGTACATGTACTATATCTATCTCTGTTACTCCTACGCAATCACGATATCTCCCCTCTCGCTCTGTTCCCGCAGTGCTGGTACAGAATAAAATACTTTACAATTTACTTTTCTCTTTAGCAATGTCGGTCCAAAATTTCCTTCTCTCTTCATCGACATCATTTTGCAATGTTATATCCTCGTCTATAATTAGAGTGTGCCTCGCCTCTAGCTTGTATGGCAGCCAATCAAACTTCTGATCTTTCCATGTAGGTTTACTGAAACAAATATAAAAATTGTTCTCAGCTTTTCATTTAAAGTTACATTTCTTATAAAGTGTGGTATTCTTAAGCAAGACATAAAATTGTGGTTATGGGCATCTCTTTGTCTCTATTGTTTTTCTGAAGCATATAATTTAATAGATCTGGGACTATTTGGGATATAATTGATGACAACTGCATGAGATCATCCAACTAAGTCCAATTCATTTATTACATTCACTCATATCCATCCATCCATCAGCCAAAGGAAGTCCACAGCTGAACATAGGCCTCTCCTAATGATTTCCACAGTGACCCGTTGGAGGCAACCTTCATCCAGCGACGTCCCGCGACCTTCACCAGGTCCTCTGACCACCTAGTGGGTGGACATCCCACGCTGCGCTCTCCACTTCGTGGCCTCCATTCGAGAACTTTTTGGCCCCATTGGCCATCAGTTCTCTGTGCTATGTGCCCCGCCCATTGCCACTTCAACTTGCTAATCCGCTGGGCTATGTCGGTTACTTTAGTTCTCCTACGGATCTCCTCATTTCTGATTCGATCTCGTAGGGAAACCCCGAGCATAGCCATCTCCATAGCTCACTCATATAGCTCTGTTAAAATTCCCAACTTCACATTAAGATTCCAGAAGTTATTTGTTGTCCTAAAATAACTGAGACGACTTCATTTGTTGATATCAGCATGACAAAGTGACTACAGCACATCTACCATAGTTTGCGCGTGGCGAAATTAGGAACTACTAATACAATAATAAATAAATACACCCAACAGTCACATATATAGTCCTGACCCCACATTAAGATCGATTAAGCCTTGTGTCGTGGGTATCAATATCTACCAGACTTTATGGACTCACAAACACCCAGACCTGAAACATATCTGTGGATCTCATAAATATTTTTTTCGGTGCGGGGATCGAGCCCACGGCCTGTCGTTTCACAGGTCGTCTAACCAACTCCGCCACGGAGGCTGCAAATATCAATTTAACGCATTGTTTGTCATATAATACAAACAACGAGCATCTATTTTTTGTATTGTATCAGCCCATATACGACCCACTGCAGGGCACGGGCCTCCTCTACAATCGAGAGTACGATTGAGAGTGGTTAGGCCAAATAGTCCACCACACTGGCCTAGTGCGGGTTGGCGGACTTACATACCGTAGATTTTTTTATTTTTTTTTAATCGCTACGGTATGCAGGTTTCCTCACGATGTTTTCCTTCACCGTTAAAGTGCGTGGTGATTGATTATCAATACACACATAACTCCGAAAAGTCAGAGGTGTGCCCTGGGATTTGATACCGCGACCACCGTGAACATGTAGGCAGCCGAGTCTGGTCCGATACCACGAGGCCACCACGCACTTGCACGAGCATCTATACTCGTAATCTAATGACATGACCAGTGCAATGAAATATGAAGAGAGAAAAACTACACAACACAAACGACTGCCTCGGTGGCGTAATGGTACTACGGTACGATTGCAAAGCTGAGGTCTCGGGTTCGAATCCCGGGTCGGGCAAAGTGATATTGGATTTTTCTATTCATTATCAGCCCGGAGTCAGGAATTTGTGCCCGATATGGCGATAGGCTCGTCCCCTATCACCTCGTGGGACGGAATATACAAGGCGAAACGTGGGTGTTCTTGTAGCACCGCTGCCTACCCCTTCTTGGAATAAGGCGTGTGTTTATGTATGTATGTAAAACTACACAATTTTTTTGGACAACACATCTATACAATATAGCTAGTTGTAAGTTCGGCACAGATAGAGTAGCCTCTAGTACAACGTTTCTCAGACTATGAGTCGCTAGCGAATATGAAGTGATCCCTGAACAGATATAAACGTATTTTTTTATAGCATAGGTCCGGCAAACGAGCAAACAGGTCACCTGATGGTAAGTGATCACTGCACATGAACATCCACAATACTTGTATCATGGATGTGTTGCCGGCCCATCAGATTGGGAGGGGAGCGGGATAAAGGATTCGAAGAGGAAAGGGGTATGAGGCCAAGGAGAAGGAGCATCCCCGCCTACCAGCCAATAACGACGAGCGATATGTCATTGCAAAGGTCTTTGCAGATGCTACAACTTCTTCTATGGCAACAAAACCCAAACCGGTGTATTAAAAAAATAAAGCTACTTAAAGACATCACGAAAATCACACGAAAGTGCCTCGGCATAGTGAACAATAACAAGCGGAGAGGACCTCCAGATTTTCGACTACCATCAGAATATCAGCATCAAATTCTCTGCGATTAACGGCTTATTTATTTATTTATTGTCTAAATTACACATCAACAGTTAGACAATAATGCATCATTAAACGTGTAGTTATGACCGAGTCTATTCAGTAATTATAGGTGCAAAACAACATTCATAATATAAATTAATTAACGAATTAATTATACAAAATAATCCAACATAACAATCATAAACTTGAAAATAAAATAACTGCAGAATAGAATAACATAACTCATCATAACAAGGACAAAACACATTCATAGACAAAACACATTAATAGTTTTAAAGCTATTTCAGTTGTCGAATAATTCGTCTTCTTCGCTCAAACTGAATTCAAAAGTTGTTTGAAAGGGACAGACATCATGCGATCTCCATACATGAATTAGAGAAGCTCATAGTATTGGGACGCATTTTTATCTTTTTTATCAACCCATATACGTCCCACTGCTGGGCACGGGCCTACTCTACAATCGAGAGAATCGATTGAGAGTGGTTAGGCCATATAGTCCACCACGCTGGCCTAGTGCGGGTTGGCGGACTTACATACCGTAGAAATTCTTTAAAATCGCTACGGTATGCAGGTTTCCTCACGATGTTTTCCTTCACCGTTAAAGTGCGTGGTGATTGACTATCAATACACACATAACACCGAAAAGTCAGAGGTGTGCCCTGGGATTTGAACCCGCGACCACCGTGAACATGTAGGCAGCCGAGTCTGGTCCGATACCACGAGGCCACCAGGCACTTCATTGGGACGCATAGGAATCTGAAATTGAGAATGCCAGTGCACGCCACGACGTTTATGGATAAGTCGTTTACAGTCCAAGCAGTTCGACTGTGGAACGCATTACCAGTTGTTGTAAGACGGGCTGAAACACTAACTTCGTTAAAAAAAATGTTAAAAGACCACTACCTTTCTCTCTGAACAGACAAAATGAGATATATAATTTCCTGCATTTGAAGCTATAGTTAATTTATAGTATGTATGTATGTATTCATATGTATATTTATCTTTATAAGTACATGTGTATGTATATTAGGAGTAAATAACTAAGTATCATATGTTGTATATGTATTACTTATAAACAATTTGCTTATCTATTTTTTTTTTGGAGCTTGTACCATTTATATTCCAGACTGCCCTGTCTTCTTTTCATTGTATTATATACATCCAGAGGTTGTCTGTAAGAAATCGCCTAGAGCGATAAGACCGCCATCTGTTTTTTTTCTTAATTTGTATTATCTTTCTGTGTGCAGTTAAGAATAAATAAATAAAAAGGGCAAGCGCGCCAAGGGCAGAACACCAGCCAAATGGCCAGACACCATGAAGAAGGCGGTTGGTGGTAGCCTATAACACGCGGTCCATGCCACACAGGACGGAACACGATGGAGGAACATCACGTGTGGTCACGAACTTTAGCAGTGAGGAACCGATGAGAAAGAGAAAAGATGAAAGGGACAAAAAATTCGATAAATAAAATAAGTTTCAAAACTGGATATGAATAAGATCATTGTATTGTATTGTATTGTATCAGCCCATATACGACCCACTGCAGGGCACGGGCCTCCTCTACAATCGAGAGTACGATTGAGAGTGGTTAATAAGATCATAAAGCAACTAAAATTAAAGTTGATTCTACTGTGCGAGAGTGTGAGATTGCCGGATGCCCAATACCCCTTTCCTCTTCCCATCCTTTTTCCTTCCGCTCCTCTCCCAATTTAATAGGTCGGTAACAGATGTATGATCCAAGGGTTGCGGATGTTCAGGAGGCAGTGATATCTTACCATCAGTTAACTTGTTTGCTTGTTTGGTAAGATCTATTTGAAAAAACAACAGGTCACTGTGGAAATCATTAGGAGAGGCCTATGTTCCTTCCTTGACTTCCTTTGGCTGATGGATTGGATTGGATTGTAAAAAAAGATGTTACAACTTACCCGAATTTAGCAAAATTGCACCAAGCTTCGGTGAAGAAATCTACAATCTTCAAATCTCTTTCAGTACTCTTGGCCGCTTTGTTTTCTCTATAAAACTGATATTGGATCATATCGCCATGCGTTGCTCCTACTATACCTAAATTCTTCATTACCCTTGTATTAAGATTACCAGCGAAGTTAAATTTGAAGGAATACAAAGGATTCGTAGATGAAATATATTCGGCAAAGTAAATCATGTCTTTGTAAAAGTACACATCGGAAATCATGTTTAGATACTCTAATTTCACATCATCAGATATTTCTCTATTGTCCAGATAGAAGGACTTTATTTTATCAATAACAATTTTAGCTTTCTCGCTATCTCTTCTAACATATAAGTCTCTTGGAATGAAATAGAATAGATCTTCGACGTATTGTATTTTACCGTTATCGTCTTTCCATAGGAATAGGGCCGCTTCATACGCGTTCATACCTGTTATAATAGGGACTTTAACGTGTCTGTTCTCCCTGATGCATTTAAGTGGGAGTTCTGTGAAAAATCTTTCCACATTTTCAAATTCCTCTTCAACAACTGGTAGGAAATATGCGTTAATAACGCCAGGAGGCCGGTTCAACTCAGCAGCGCTGAACGCGTATATCAAATCCTCTATTGGAACGTCGACTAAAAACTCATACAGAGATCTAGGATCGTCCAATTCTTTGCCTAAAATCGACGCGACATTCCTAGCTTTCTCAATCGGGTCTTCTTTTATTAAGTACAAATCGGATAAGGAATTGCCTGACTGCGCTATGACCTTTGTAAACAACCCTTCAACTATTTTTGAGGTTAAGTACGAACAGACGACAGCAGCTCCCGCGCTTTCGCCAAAAACTGTGACATTGTTAGGATCTCCGTTAAAATTCGCAATATTCCTATTAACCCATCTCAGAGCCATCGCTGTGTCTTTTAACCCCACGTTTCCTGGCGCTTCGGGTATATTCAAGCATAAAAAACCTAATATATTTAATCTGTAATTAATTGTCACTAAAATTACGTCATGGCGGAGATAATAATCAGGGGTGTAGTAATCTCCATAGCCAAATATAAGTCTGCCTCCATGGACGAAGAATATTACTGGCAGTTTTTCAATTTTTTCGCGTGGCAACACTGGCGTGTATACGTTAAGGTATAGACAGTCTTCAGCGCCCTCTAGCGGCGTGCTAGAGTAAGGGTTGAGTTGCATGCACTTATTTCCTGGATGGGTAGCGTCGCGGATCCCTTTCCATGGCTCTGGTTCTTCAGGATTCTGTTGGTGAAAAATCCAATTAAGATTTCGACATTGTTTTTGGACACAACAAATGTAGAATATACCTGATGGAAAGTTTCACGGAATAATAAATAAATAAATATTAAATACAGTCAACAGTCACATACATAGTCTTGACCCCACACTAAGATCGAGTCTTGTGTATCAGGTGCTACGAAAGACATGTCGATCTCACAAACACCCAGACCCGAAACAAATACTTGTGGTACACACAAACATTTATCTCCGTGGAGATCAAACCTGCGGCCTATCGCTTCACAGCCGGCGTCCAACCAACTGCGCCACGAATGCTGTCAAATATGTCGATTATGTTGAAAACTAGAAAATTGACCACCTGATGGTAAATGGTCACCGTTTCCATGGTACACATACATTACCACACGAATACTGTCAAATATGTCGATTATGTTGAAAACTAGCAAATTGACCACCTGACGGTAAATGGTGTATTAAATTGGTAAACTATTAAATTGACTATAACATTGAATAATGTAATACGATGGTTGCTCAGCCCTCTATGCTTCCGTGTTGATTTATTAATAAAGTCGTGAATACCTGTTCAAAATAATCGAGTCAATTCTATAGCCTTGGACTAAATTTAATCCTTCGCTCATCCGAGTTTATTAATAAGATCCTATATGATTACTCACCCGAAATCTAAGCTTTCCAACTGGCGGTTTGGCATACGGAATGCCTTCAAAACTGTAGTATTTCTTGCCGTAGAATGTGGTGCAAACTTTTCCGTACAAAACTCCTTGTTGGACCTTCACTTGAGGCGCCATGTTTACTGTAAAGGTAAAATTAAAAAAATAAATAATAATAGAGCCCATATACGTCTCACTGCAGGCCACAGGGGTCCTCTACAACCGAGAGAATTAAAGAGAGGTTTTTATTTTATTGCATAGGTCCGGTACGAGCAAAAAGGTCACCTGATGGTAAGTGATCACTGCACATGAACATCCACAACGCTGGATCATGGATGTGTTATCGGCTTAATTAGGGAGGGGAGTGGGAAGGAGAAAGGATGGGAAGAGGAAAGGGGTAGAGGCGGTATTGCGGCCTAGTGCTGATTGGCGGACTTTGCACAACACAGGAATTATCATGGATTGCGTTTACCACAAATTGCATAATAGTCACTTTGTCATGCACGTTGGTGGAAGTAGTTGAGCCACGCTGTTGTCAGTCCTGACTCAGCATGAATGGGCAGGCTCGTCCGGGGCGGCACCACTGTCTCACACGAAATCGACGTGAAGCGAACCCTTTCCTCTTCCCATCCTTTTTCCTTCCCGCTCTCCTCCCACTTAGGCTGGCAACACTTCCATGATCCGTTGTGGATGTTCATGTGCAGTGATCACTTACCATCAGGTGACCTGTTTGCTCGTTTGCCGGACCTATGCAATAAATTTTTTTAACCCATTCGTAACGTTTTAGTCCAGAAAAAGTCTCCACCGAGAAGGTAAAATTTAAACTCGACGCAATTTTGCTTTCTCGAAATCGAATCATGGGATGAACACGAAACGCGACGCATACGCAGGTCACTATAACAAGCGTTCAACCGAGTACCAATATTTTGGTGCAAATGGTATTACTGAACAATTATGACAGCCTCTTTGGCGCAGTTGGTTAGACACCGGCTGTGAAACGCGAGGCTGCAGATTCGATTCCCGCATACAAATGCTTGTGTGATCCAAAATTGTTTCAAGTCTGGGTGTTTCAAGACCGAAAAGTCTCTCGTAGTTCCTGATACCCACGACACAACACTCGATCTTAGTGTGCAGTCAGGACTGTGTATCTGACTTTTGGGTGTATTTATTTATTATTTTCTGTATAAAAATGCAAGAAAAACAATAGAGTTTTTAATGGAGGAGGATTTCAAAACAATTAAGCACACATTAATTGTATATTCAAATAAAATAAACGTATTCCAGTCTGCTTAAATTTCAACAGGGCGGTTGAAGGTTAAAACCATTTTGGTACATTTAGACCGTTTTTATTTATTTTGAATAACATTATTTCTACGGTATGTAAGTCCGCCAACCCGCACTAGGCCAGCGTGGTGGACTATATGGCCTAAACACTCTCAATCGTGCTCTCGATTGTAGAGGAGGCCCGTCCCCTGCAGTGGGTCGTATATGGACTGATACAATACAATACAATACAATAATTAGACCAAAACATTTACAATTAAAATCGAAACAATTCATGACATAATACAATCCTAAAGGTGGTAAGGGGACGGACGGCCTGGTTAAGGTTGCAGGAAGTCGCTGGATGCAGGCCGCTTCCAACAGGTCAATGTGGAGATCCTTGGGGTAGGCCTATGTTCAGCAGTAGACTTCCTGTGGCTGAAGCGAGAGAGACTATCCTAAACAACATTCTAAAATGTATACAGGGTATATCAAGACTGCGACCGAAAACGAAGCCAGGTGGCAGTTTTCTCAGGTAGTAAATCCCAGGGTTTTGAACCCGCGACCACCGCTAACATGTTGGCAGCCGCGTTTAGTCCGTCATTAACAGGCCACCACGCATTAAGTCAAACTTAATTATTATCTATAAACCTCCTTTTTATTAACAAAAATTTACACGAATTAATTATTAAATAGTCTTGTCTACTTGATGACAATAAAATTAATGTTTTCGTTTGTTAAATGCTCTAAAAGGTTTGGCCATTAAATCGAATATAATGCTAATTAATATTCATTGATAAGTATATACTTAAATGCAAATGAATTCAATGAGGCGAATAGAAAAATAACATCAAAGTAATAATGAGTCAGAATCGACCCCAATTTATTGGTTAAAGACTTTAGAATATAGTAAAATTATTTCTTCGTATGGGTTAGCATCATCCATCCATCCATCAGCCAAAGGAAGCCCACTGCTGAACATAGGCCTCCCCCAATGATTTCCACAGTGATCTATTGGAGGGAGCCTGCATCCAACGACGTCCTGCGAAATTTACCAGGTCGTCTGACCACGTAGTGGGTGGACATCCCACGCTGTCGTTAACAGGATTAAAAGAATATAATAAATAAATAAATACACCCAACAGTTACATACATAGTCTTGACCCCACATTAAGATCAATTAAGTCTTGTGTCGTGGGTATCAGACACTACGAGAGACTTTTCGGTCTCACAAACGCCCAGACCCGTGACAAATACTTGTGGGCCTCCCAAACATTTGTCTCGTTGCGGTGATCGAACCCGCGGCCTCTCGTTTCACAGCCGGCGTCTAACCAACTGCGCCACGGAGGCTGTCGATATAAAAAATATACCCCACACATTCATAGTTTTCATCCCACATCAAAATAAATACATACAAGTCTTGTATCTTGAGAATCAAGTGATCAATCTTATGTCGTAGAGCCTAGCTGTTGTCAGTCATGACTCAGCATGAATGGGCAGGCTCGTTGGGGTGGTACCACTATCTCACAGGAAATCGACGTGAACAGACAGCTTTGCTTTCGCGTTTCGTTCGGTGAGTGAGATTGGCGGATGCCCAATACCCCTTTCCTCTTCCCATCCTTTTTCCTTCCCGCTTCCCTCCCAATTAGGCCGGCAACACATCTATGATCCAACGTTGTAGATGTTCATGGGCGGCAGTGATCACTTGCCATCAGGTGACCTGTTTTACATGATTTTAAATGATGGTTCAGAAATAAAATCGATCCCAGTGAAATACGACTGTTTTTACAATTTATTAGGATTATAGAAGCTCCATAAATTAATTTTAATTTAATTTTAATTTTATATTGATAGTTTATAGATAAGTTATTTCATAGTTCTTTCCTGTTATACAGTATTATTGCATGTTGTGATCTCCTCTTATTGAAGAAACACAATGTTTAAACTGCAACACTACAATAGCAAACTTGTAAAGTGTATTCTTTGTTGGAGATCCTAATAAATAAAAATAAAAAATAAAGAAAATAAAGTTAGTACAGCTAAATGAAATAAAAAATTATGGAGCGTGAATAATGCTAATAAAACGTAAAAAGTTGTTGACAGCCTCCGTGGCGCAGTTGGTTGGACGCCGGCTGTGAAACGGGAGGCCATGGGTTCGATCCCCGCACCGAAACAAAAGTTTGTGTGAACCACAAGTATTTGTTTCGAGTCTGGGTGTTTGTAGGGCCGAAAAAGTCTCTCGTAGCTCCTGATACCCACGACACAAGACTCGGTCTTAGTGTCGAGTCAGGACTATGTATGTGACTGTTGGGTGAATTTATTTATTATAATTATTTATATATTTTTGTTTGACTGCCTCGGTGGCGTAGTGGTACTACGGTATGATTGCAAAGCTGAGGTCTCGGGTTCGAATTCCGGGTCGGGCAAAGTGATATTGGATTTTTCTATTCATTATCAGCCCGGAGTCAGGAATTTGTGCCCGATATGGCGATAGGCTCGCCTCCTATCACATTGTAGGACGAAATATACAAGGCGAAACGTGGGTGTTCTGGTAGCACCTCTGCCTACCCCTTCTGGGAAAAAAGGCGTGTGTTTATGTATGTATATTTTGTTTTCATCCGGATATATTTTAATTTCTGACACAACATCAAAAGTATTGTTACTATCTTTTGTCTTCGTTTTAGAAAGCGTTTCATGAGAACCAGGTACAGGCAGTTAATTGTAAGATTCTTAATTCAATTTGCAGTTTAGGCCAGAGGCGAATTATACCTAAGGCACTAATTAAAACTAGGCACGTACCTAGTGGCGCGAGGTGACGAAGGGGCGCGCACGATTTCAGATATCTTCGTTTCTATGCAAAACCATCGAACGATATAATTATTACTGAGAAACATCATCTACGTCCGATTATTTGCTTTATAACATTTTGTATTTCATGCTGGAGCATTATTGTAACTTTTCTATTCTAATTATCCTTACTAAACTGCATTGTGAAGTGATGTTCTTCACTTATATAGTACAATCATCAATAATGCAATAAGACAATTCCTCGTTCTTTCCAAGTTAGTATTTTTCAAGTATGGCTGCTAGAGGGGCGCTTTGAGGTGCTTGCCTAGGGCGCTCTCAACATTTAATCCGCCCCTGGTTTAGGCAGTCTATTCTATTCTGTTATTAAGTTTTTTTCTTTAACAGATCACATACAAATTGCCCGGGACTGGAATATGCGTTCGTCCGACTCACCTCCCATTGCATATTGGGACGGAATTTCGGAAATAATCTCTGCAATCTGTTGGTAACGAACCAGACGCGGCTGCCAACATTTTCATGTCGGTTGCGGGTTCAAACCAGGGCACAGCTCTGACTTTTCAGAATGTGTGTATTGATAGTCAATCACGCACTATAACGGTGAAGAAGAACCTCTGCAAATGCGCACTAGGCCAGCGTGGTGGACTATATGACCTAACCCCTCTCAATTGTACTCGATTATAGAGGAGGGTCGTGCTTGCAGTGGGACGTATATGAGCTGATACAGATGTATCAGAGTCCTGTCTATATGTCTATGTTATTGTTAATATACATGTAGGTATCGAAATATGATTAATTGCAGCTAATTCTTAGAATCGTGAGGAAACCTGCATACCATAGCGATTTGCATGAATTTCTATGGTATGTAAAGTCCGCAATAGGCTAACGTGGTGGACTATATGACCTAACCCCTCTCAATCGTACTCGATTGAGGAGGCTCGTGCCCTGCAGTGGCACATATCTGGGCTGGTACAGCCGACAGTAGTATACAGCAGAGTCAAATAACCAGAGATAATTAATTTAGGGATAGCCTCTCCCCCTATCACATTTTGGGACGGAACATACAAGGCGAAATGTGGGTATCATAGTGGCACCTCTGCTTACCTTCTGGGAAAGGCGTGATTTTATGTATGTATGTGTGTAATTCATTTATCATGAATAATCTCTCTATCTGGACTGCGTTGCACTTAAGTACTTAAAACCAATTAACATCATATGCAATCTAATCATTTTGTAAAACTAAGATAAGGTTACTGAAGTTACCAATATTTCCGATTGAGTATCAGAATGCACTGAAGAGAAAAATCTATTTTTATTCACCTAAATTCTATATTCCGCCCACAAGGTCAGACGACCTGGTAAAGGTCGCGGAACGTCGCGGGATGCAGGCTGCCTCCAACAGGTCACTGTGGAAATCATTGTTCAGCAGTGGACTTCCTTTGCCTGATGGATTGTATTGTATTGTATTGTATGAGCTCATATACGACCCACTGCAGGGCACGGGCCTCCTCTACAATCGAGAGTACGATTGAGAGTGGTTAGGCCATATAGTCCACCACGCTGGCCCAGTGCGGGTTGGCGGACTTTCACCATACCATAGAAATTTATACAAATCGCTATGGTAGTCAGGTTTCCTCACGATGTTTTCCTTCACCGTTATAGTGCGTGGTGATTGACTATCAATACACACATGACTCCGTAAAGTCAGAGGTGTGCCCTGGGATTTGAACCCGCGACCACTGTAAACATGTAGGCAGCCGCGTCTGGTCCGTTACCAACAGGCCACCACGCACTTGATGGATGGATGATGGAAATTCTATTGACGTGTGACGAAATTTGAAACTACAATTAAAATATAAAAAATATATATTTGACGCATTGTTTGAGACATGGTTTCATAATATAAACATGCATTTGTACTCGTAATCTAATATTAACATGTCCAATATAATAAAATATGAAGAGAGAAAAACTGTTCCTAATATTTTGACAACAGCAAGACAACAACGCATACGGACGCCAAAAGATCGTAGACAGTCTTTGCTATATAATTTCCAACTGACAGTTTCCGTGGCGTAGTTAAATAAAACTTAGATGTCAGCTGTAAAACGAAAGGCCGCGGGTTCGATCCCCGCACCGAGATAAATGTTTGTGCGATCCACAAATATTTGTCAGGTCTGAGTGTTTGTGAGACCCAAAAGTCATTCGTAGTTTCTGATACCCGACACGAGGCTCGATCTTAGTGTTGAGTCAGGACTATGTATGTGACTGTTGGTTGTATTTATTTATATAAGGATAAATAGAATAAACATGTCGTCTTTTTTCAACAATTAATCTATTTTCTATGCGTTTATAAAGCTGAAGAGTTGGGCGTGTTTGTTTATTTATTGACTTGTCATTCCAGTTCCCCATATTAGAAGAAAAAAACAATAGAAAATAGATTGCTCAATTTCTATTGTATTGCCGTAAGTTTAAAATACGACATAAAAACAGACTGCGATTGTTATATGTAATTTATTGTTATTGAAAAAGAAACTGCCTCGGTGACGTAGTTGTACTACGGTACGATTACAAAGCTGAGGTCTCGGGTTCAAATCCCGGGT
The DNA here is from genome assembly GCA_033459515.1 of Theretra japonica. Classification (NCBI taxonomy): domain Eukaryota; kingdom Metazoa; phylum Arthropoda; class Insecta; order Lepidoptera; family Sphingidae; genus Theretra; species Theretra japonica. Next base: position 4,913,247 of record CM065952.1, read on the forward strand.
CGGGCAAAGTGATATTAGATTTTCATATTCATTATCAGCACAGAGTCAGGAATTTTTTACCGATATGGCGATAGGCTAAAGAATTTACATCAACCACAGAAGATTGGCAAAACTCTTAAAGCCTTATTAAACTCGGATGAGCGAAGAATTAACTTCAGTCGAAGGCTATAGAATTGACTCGATTATTTTGACTATAAACATGAATAATGTAACTACAACACCATGGTTGCCTAGCCCTCTATGCAATTCCGCGTTTATTAATAAAGTTGTGAATACCTTGCTATTCAAAATAATCGAGTCAATTCTAAAGCCTTGGACTAAAGTTTATCCTTTGCTCATCTGAGTTTATTAATAAGGCCTTTTGGTATAGCTTCTTTGACTAGTAAGTAGTAAAAAACAAACAAATTCGAACAAATTTCCAAATAGAAAAATGGGTGATGGAATGTTGAACTAAAAGCTATTATCCTCAGATATACAACGGAAACCATTATTTTGTTTATTGAACCAATTTCAGTATTTAAATTTATTTAACATTCATGTTTTCTTTATTGACAATGCCAGGAAAATGCGAACTTTGATCCAGTAATAATAAATGTACATGAGCTGTTACCGGTATCTAGTTTTTGTTATAACATTAATTTTAATTATATATTTGTACTCAACAGTTTTTTTGTATTATACTGGCAATTTTTGTTTACATTAGAGAAAAACTTTGTATAGATTCTAACAAGGAACTAACTAGAAATTCTAGTTAGAGTAATATAATAGAAAAATATTATAATTATGAGTAAAAAAATATTTAACCTGTGCACTAGTTATAATGGTAGATAATGATCAGATTATATTAATGTTAATGATTGATGGTAATGTTTTTATTAGTTGCATAATTATATGATAATGAATTATAATGTAAAAAATTAAGTTAGTCAATAGTGCCCTTTGCCTGGCAATAAGTAAGGTAAGAAAAAACTACTAATTAATATTGTAAGACATAATAAAAAAACAAAATATTAACTTAATTTTCAAAATACGTGGCATTTGACATACAATAAAATGCGTAATTATTCATTTAATCTACAAAAATTGTTGCAGTAATATTTATAAATATCCCAGTACATTTAATTCACTTAAATAATCATATTAATCATGCCAGCTTGGTTTATCTGCTTGTAAAATTGCTTGAAATAATTTTATTGCGAGATTAGATAAAAAAATATTTACACCTAGGTCAAAACAACAACTGTTGAGCGATTTAAAAAAATTATCGAAATGTAACAATTTTCAGTTATTTAAATATCTTTCCCACACAACAAAGACAATTATGATTTAAATTTTTAAATATCCAATTTATAAATTAATTCTCACGGCAAAATTTTATTGCCATAATTTAAAAATATTAAATTAAGGATAACTTCTAAGATAACTTACATTAAGTTCGGTGCGATAATGCGACTGCGAATTACTAAACGCGGTACTTTTTCAAACTGTACCGTTAAGACTGCATTAGAATCACATTTGAATAAATACAAAAAATATTGGACTTTGTAACTTTTTTTATAATGTAAAATTATCACTTGTAAAATTAACACATGTCAAAATCAAACTGCAATGAATGTAAACAGCAGCTGTTATTTTTTTTAGTACTAGCAATAAAAACAATTGTTAATTAAATTTCAAGTGGTACCAGTTATGAACACTACATGTTGTATACCTTCGCAGTACAACTTTGTCTTTCAATACAACAATAGTCCCAATCTTTGAATTAATTTGGGAATTTAGAAAGGATGGATGAAAGGAGACTCACCAATATTTTAATGTACTCTGTGTTCAAAAAGCAAATATACGAGATGAGTGCCTAGATTAGTTTGTGATACATTTAATACTGTACTTACCTACCTGTATTTGTCCATATACTTACGTCCCACTGCAGGGCACAGGCCTCCTCTACAATAAGTACGATTGAGTAAGCTTAAGATAAAGTGTCTACTATGCTGGCTTAGTGTGGGTTGGCGGATTTTACATACCATAGATTTTCTTACAAATGGCTATTGCATGCAAGGTTTACTCATGCTGTTTTCCTTTACCGTTATATTGCATAGTAGGTATAGACCTCGCCCCGTAAGTCTGCGCGCGGGCAAAATTGGAAACAATGTTGACGTCATAGAATGTTACCAGCTTAATGGATTTACCCATAACTTTATCATTAAAGACACATTTTTCATTCACTGGTGTTGGGAAAATAGCTTTGATATATTGACAGCTTATACAATTCCACGTTTGCACTAATTTCATGTGATTGAAAAATAATTTCAACTGGTTTAAATACCTTATAATTCTAACATATTTTATCAATCCTGTAATAAGACAATATAATTTCAAGTATGTATTAAAATTATATCACAGACTGCCGCGTGATGAAAGTTACTCCAATTGCTAGAGGTCCCACAATTCTCATTTTTGTGGAGTTTATAATTTTCATGCAGCTGGCAACATTAGAAGCGCCCTCCGTCGCGCGCACACTTATCTGGCGCGGAGTCTAGATATCAAAATTTGTTAGCATAGATAAAGAAAGTATTTTCAAAAATCAGTGGAGGATTAATCATGATATGTAGCCGTAGGCAGAGAATACAAGCATAGCATAGACTATGGACTTCACGCCAAGGAATTTATACGCCAAGCTGACTTAGTTGAAAACAATTCAGACACGCTTTTGAGACGAAAGAAGAGCGAAACAACATTCAAAGACATCCGGACGTGAGCATTACATACAAATTAGTTTTAATGACTGCGTATAATAAGCATAGAACCTTGTCTTACATTTCAAAAGATGAGAGTAATAATCGACTAAAATGCTCTATGTACGGGAAGTCCGTAATGTAGATAGCTAGGTACTTACATCACTATCAACTACAAACTGTCATGGCCGCGGCCGCCATTGCGACATATGTGCGTGACAAGTCATGTCATTGGCGTGCATGATACATGAGAAATTCCAATGGCAGATTCTTTCTTCGGGTTCGATACTTCGTTATCGGTGAGTTCAGTTATTATTCCGCGCTTTATACCATTCAATTCGCCGCCAAACACAATAAATTTGCGACGCCGTCTTACTTTGCCAACACGCCACTGTCCTTTTCCAAGTGGACTTTTTCACGAATTTCTCGCCTTTCTACTCGTGAATAGTGTGCGAAACGTAATTTTAACCATTATAGGAGTGATTTATTAACTGTTTTGTTACTTTAGTGATGTGCTTAAGTGGTTTTTATGCGTAAATGAAACCACAGTCGCAACTTTCGAAACTGTTGGTGATGTATTATATGTCATAATTTGTTTGTAACTTACAAACGTTCTCGAGAAAACACGTAACGCGCCCACGGATCGCTTATCTGCCGCCGTGTGTTGCTGTTGTACGTGTCCAACTGTTGTTTTCGCCTATTTAATGCGTATTTACATGTTTCGTCGCACTAGAATCATTTTATTACATTGAGTCATCACCGACATAGGTATACTTACTGTGACAGTGTGGAGACGTACTGGATTCTCGAAGAAAACTGTTTTGAACAAGTTTTACTGTTTTCATAACCTTGTGAAATGATTGACACTGTTGTAAAAGTGCAATTAGGAACAAAACAATGGTTGCTTTGTTTATCATAAATAGGTTATGATCATTTATCTACAAACAAAATATCATTTGAATAATTGTCTGTACAAGCAAGTGTGGTCAAACAGTCAACATTTAAGAAATTAATCCATTGTCAGACTAAATATGTATGTTGACAGGATAATATTATTTTTTAAATACAGTTTTTAATGTAGGCCTTGTAATACCTTCAGTGTTCTTTTTTACATTTTTGTGTAGTGTGTTTAGAATATGAGAGTGCTATATTTACAGTGAACTGATGCAGTCAATCCAGAATATAATCCAATCTAATCCATCAGTCAAAAGAAGTCCACTGGTGAACATAGGCCTCTCCCAATGATTTCCACAGTGAGCTGTTGGAGACAGTCTGCATCCAGCAATGTCCCACGACCTTTACCAGGTCATCTGATCACCTAGTGGGTGCACGTCCCACTCTGTGGTTACCGCTTTGTGGAGAACTGATGGCCGATGGGGCCAAAAAATTATAGAATGGAGGCCAAGAATATAATGAGGGGTGTAAATTCAAATGAGTTAATTACACTGTCATGCTGAACCACAAATACCTGTCTGATTTTGTATTAACATTAACTCGCAATGAATTTTATTGGGAAGAAAATAATCGCAATCAAGGATAAACTATGGTCCATATCCCCCAAGCAGAGGAGATATTGATCTAAGAGAACTATTGACTCATTTGGTTATATTCACTAATATATTCAATTATGAAATTGAAACAACCACTCGAGTCCTACCACTTCATCATCAGCCTTTTATTGTCCACTGCTGGACATAGGCCTCCTAAAAATTCCGCCATTTCACCCTGTCTTCGGCTTGTCGCATCCAGCATCTGCACAGCCTACCTCTTGTTGCATATTAATTGACCTAGTCAACTGCTATTGTAATAGGAAACAGACTTTTATCAATAACTAACCATGTATTGTTGAGTACATCTCACTATGCCCCACTGAAACTACAGTGCCAGTGAAACTACCACTCGAGTCCTACCACTTCATCATCAGCCTTTTATTGTCCACTACTGAGCACAGGCCTCCTCAAAATTGCGCCATTTCACCCTGACTTCGGTTTGTCGCATCCAGCTTCTGCCAGTATTTATCAAGAACTAAACATCTATTGTTGAGTACACCTCACTCTGCACCATATTTCTTTTTTTCTGCTGTCCATTGGTTGTCGAACAGAGATCACCTTGACTGATAAGATTACTGCTTTTACTTTGTTGCCTTTCATGTTAATGTTTTATTTGTCATTGGTGAATAATAAAACTTATAAATATAAATAAATTCACCCAACAGTCACACATAGTTCTGATCCCACACTAAGATCGAGTCATGTGTCACATATCAGGAAATACTAGAGGCTTTTTTGGTCTAGCAAAGACTCATACCTGAAACAAATATATCTGGTTCACACAAACATTTGTTTCGGTGTGGGGATCGAACCCGCGGCCTCGTTTCACAGCCAGCGTTGTCACGGAGGCTGTCAAAATAAATAAATGACCTATCAAACCAGTCTGATTTTACCTAGGTCCAGATATTGTTTGACTCCAAGCAACACAAGAAACGTCTCAATAAATAAATAGTAAATACACCCAACAGTCACATACATAGTCCTGACCCCACATTAAGATCAATTAAGTCTTGTATCATGTATCAGAAACTACTAGAAACTTTTTCGGTCTCACAAACACCCAGAGCGGACACAAATATTTGTATATTATATAATATTTGTGTGTAATAAATTTGTAACTGGCCTTTAAATAAAATTGTATGTTGAAGGGAAATTGTACATGTTTCCATATACATTATCATGTCTTTACCACCTTATATAGTACATAAGCAAGTGCTATTGACAAATGTTTCATGACCAGTGATCCATTACATATGTCAAGTGATAAGACATACTTATTACTAATTAATAATTTATACTATGTATAGTAATTACTTATTTAATTTTAATTATATATTTGTGTGTACTTTATTGTTGAAATAATAAATACACCCAACAGTCACATACATAGTCCTGACCCTACACAAGTTGCAAGTCTTGTGTCATCAGTATTAAAGACATAGGAACTGTGGAAATGGAAAACATAGGAAACTAAGAAAGACTTTTACTACCCAGAAACAGCCGGACCCAAAAAAAACATTTGAGGATCGTACAAACATTTGTCTTGGTGCAAGGATCTTAGTGATTTCGAGCTATTTATTTCTTTAATTTAAAAATAATATGTCATTTTATAATTTTTAAAAAATCTTGACTGCCTCTTTGGCACAATTGTAGCTCGTGGTTCGGGTAGCACCTCTGCCTACCCTTTGAGGAAAAAGGCATGAGTTTATCTATGTATGTAATATGTACATAAAAATCATGTGATTTTTTTTTACTTCAGTCGGTTAACAATCACATAATTGTTGTTATAAGTACATATTTGCACAACTGTAAAAGAAATTTTAAAACAAAACATTACAGGACAATATTGAACTTGTAACATTACAAATTGTTACATCACATATATTATTTTGAATTATTGTAAACATAGGAGAAAGATTATTCCTCGCTAGTTGGCAAAATTATGCCGGCCTACACAGGATGACAAAGAACGACACATTTGACAAACTTTGTTTTATACAAGGTATATCAATACTGCTACCGAAAACGAAGCCAGGTGGTAGTTTAAGTGTCTTTAGACACAATGCAACTAAATTTTTTGCACAAAAAACGCGACAATTTTTTTTTTCCTATCATCGTATTTGGGTGGTAAATATATATATTTTCCTAATATAAAAATGTACATTCTTTTATTTTAAATTATTAAATTATAATTTTAGCAAAAACTCTTGATTTACCACCCAAACAATAATATTTAAATCATTACAAAAAAAAAATTGACGCGTTTTTTGTGCAAAAATTTTAGTTGCATCGTGTCTGTAGTCCCTAAAACTACCACCTGGCTGCGTTTACGGTAGCAGTCTTGATATACCTTGTCATATAACTTACAGTTGGATACAAATTTATACATTCTCACTTTTTTCTTTCTGATTTATTTTGATGCGGGTTAAAGGCAAGCTAGTGGTCCTAAGAGCCTCCCAGGTCTTCGGAGCTCGGTGCTAATTCTTTGCGTGCCACTGTTGATCCTGGCTGACAGGAGTTGCAGTGGTGGGTGTGTGGGCGGGCAAGTATGTATTCTACCACTTGCTATATCGTCCCTGTCAATCTCACTGAACGAGACGCAATAGGAAAGATGTCACTTCACGTTACCACTTAGCAGGTTCCTGCCTCCGTGGCGCAGTCGGTTAGACGCTGGCAGTGAAACGTTAGGCCGTGCGTTCGATCCCCGCACCGAGACAAATATATGTGTGATCCATTGGCATTTGTCTCGGGTCTGGGTGTTTATGAGACCGTAAAGTCTTGTAGTTCCTGTTACCCACGACACAAGACTCGATTATATTGTGGGGTCTGTGTATGTGACTGTTGGGCGTTTTTAATTATTTTTGTTATAAACTAAAATTTAAAATGCTAAAGATTGACGGGCTTATCGCTAAGAGCGATCTCTTTCAGACGTCCCAAATATTCTTCTCCAGCACAGGAAGTCCACTGCCGAACATAGGCCTCCCCCAAGGATCTCCACTTCGACCTGTTGGAAGCAGCATCCAGTGACTTCCTGCAACCTTTCCCAGGTCGACCGTCCACCTTGTAGGCGGGCGTCCGACACTTTGATATCATAAGTATTAATTTATTATTATTAATTTGTTGCAGAACTTAAATGACGACGAAGGAGGCGGTGAGCCGTCTGAAGATGAGTACGATGCTCTCAACGATGAGACTTTCGGCCATGGCTGTAAGTATACAAACAACTAATATACCTACACTGATTTTCCAAGTGACCGATATGCCCAAATATGAAACTATGAGAATTAACGAAAAGTGCTCAAAAGAGTCACGAGACCGATTTTGATGAAAACAAAAACGGCATACTTAGATTTTTGATTAAATAATGTCCTTAGCGAGGATACGAGTCCGATGATTTCGAAAGAGAAAGGATCAAAGTGTGGGAGGTTGTGACACATGGCAATCTTAGGGAAAGAGGTCATTTTGGCCGAAATATAATTTCCCGCGTTACTTTAACACTTAGTCTCTTTGCATGTATTTTTTTTTATACAATAGGTCCGCCAAACGATCAAACAAGTCACCTGATAAGTGGTCACTGTCGCCCATGAACATGCACAACGCTTGGAACATAGATGTGGTGCCCGCCCGTCAAATCTGGAAGTTTATCGGGAAAGAAAAAGAAAGAGGAAAGGGGTATTGGGCATCCGGCAATCGCACTCACCAAATCAAACACGACAGAAAAAAAATTACTATCCCCTGTAGATACAAGTATTTTTATCGCTTAGCTCAATTTCGGTTCGGTTCAGGAATCCACCCGAGTGGTGAAAAGACTCGTAGCTATACGGGTTGATCAAAGGCCTTGGAACAAAAAAAAAACAACTACCAGGCAGTTTTTTTTAAAACTTAGTTCAATGTTACCTATGTTAATATCGACTACAGAGATACCTTATTAATAAATGACCAATAGAGTATTTGACTATGATTGTTTTTTTTATTACATTGCGTACAAACACAATACAGTTAAAATAAAAACTTTGTAAAAACAGCACTAAATTATCGCATAACATGAGGTAAATATCAGTATTTTAAAATAAACAGCGGGAGCGAAGTTTGGATATCTTACCGTCTCTTTCACACTCGCACACTGTAATGCATATTAAGACTAGTGACGTCACTAGTTTTGTTTTGTGTCTCTTTCTTTTGCTGGAAGATTTAAAGTGTCTAACTTGTTTAATACTGAATCAATCCAATCCAATCCATCAGCCAAAGGAAGTCCACTGCCGAACATAGGCCTCTCCTAATGATTTCCACAGTGAGCTGCTGGAGGCAGCCTGCATGCAGCGACGTACCGCGACATTTACCAGGTCGTCTGACCACCTAGAATGAATGAATTTACAAAATTCTGTTTGCAAAATTTTGGATATAGATACTTTTTGATATTGTATATCAGCCCATATTCGACCCACTGCAGGGCACGGGCCTCCTCTAATCGAGAGTACGATTGAGAGTGGTTAGATGTAGTCCACCACGCTGGCCTAGTGCGGGTTGGCGGACTTTTACATACCATAGAAATTTATACAAATCGCTATGGTATGCAGGTTTCCTCATGATGTTTTCCTTCACCGTTATAGTGCGTGGTGATTGACTAGCTACCTTACCTACCTTTTGATAAATACAAGAAAAAAATTGAGTCAAATACCCCATAGGCGTTTTTATTGCTATGACCGATATCTTTTAGACTACCATAGTACAATTTACTTCTAATGGTCGCCTTGTCCCGTAGCGGACGAGCTGGACTGGGAGATGGAGCACGAACACCTCGCGGAACAGCTGGAGAGCAGTCGCAGGCACAACTATTCACTCGACGAGACCGCCTCGCAGCTCGGTACGTACGACATACTCCTAACCCTACGATAAATAAATACATACATACATAAACACACGCCTTTTTTCCATAAGGGGTAGGCAGAAGTGTAACCAGGACACCCACGTTTCGCCTTGTATTTTCTGTCCCATTATGTAATGGGGGCGAGCCTATCGCCATATCGGGCACAAATCCCTGACTCCGGGCTGATAGTGAATTGAAACATCCAATGTCACTTTGCCCGACCCGGATTTCGACCCCAGACGCCAGCTTTGCAATCATACCGTAGAACAACTGCGCCACCGAGGCAAATAAATAAATACATCCAACAGCCACATGCATAATCCTGACCCCACATTAAGATCAATTAAGTCTTGTGTCGTGGATATCAGAAGCTATGAGAGATTATTCAGTTACAAACATCCAGACCCGAGACAAATACTTGTGAGCCTCACAAACGTTTGTCTCGGTGCGGGGATCGTACCCGCGGCCTCTCGTTTCACAGGCGGCGTGTAACCAACTGCGCCACGGAGGCTGTCTATTCATACATAGTCATGAACCCACACTAAACACTCAACAATAATAAAGTCAGGACCCCACTCTAAATACACCCAACAATCATAGTCAGGACTCCACACTTAATTCTAGAAGCGCGAAGCTGCAATTGCGTGGTGGCCTGTTGGTAACGGACCAGACGCGGCTGCCAACGTGTTTACGTTGGTTGCGGGTTCCAATCTCAGGGTCCACCTCTGTCTTTTCGGAGTCATGTGTATTGATAGGCGTTACGCCAGTGTGTTGGATTATATGGCCTCATGCGTCTCCGTTCGACAGCCTCCGTGGTGTAGTTGGTTAGACGCCGGCTGTGAAACAAGAGGCAGCGGATTCGATCCCCGCGCCGAGACAAAGTTTGTGGGAACCACAAGTATTTGCGTCGGGTCTGGGTGTTTGTGAGACCGAAGAATCTCTCGTAGCTTCCTATACCCACAATACATGACTCGATCTAAGTGTGGGGTCAGGACTATGTATGTGACTGTTAGGTGTATTTATTTATTTATATGGCCTAACCCCTCTCAATGGTACTCTCGGTTCTAGAGGAGGCCTGTGCCCTTCAATGAGTATGTGGGCTGATAAAGACACAGAAACGTCAAATATATTGCTTGTGATGTTAATTTTAATATGTTTGTCCACAGAGGCATCTCTATCTCAGCTAGTTTTGGATGAGACGGACGCGCCACAGTCGCGTATACTCGGCTCCAGCGTTTGGAGGAACGACCTGCCCTTCCCAGCGGCGCCTACTGTAAGTAAAACTTATGTACAACATGTCACATAATTATACTAGCGGCCCAGTCCACCTTTGCTCGAGTACAGTAACTTTTTGTAATGGACTGAATTGTAAAACCATTCTTGAGTCCACTTGAACACACAAAAATTTTCATCAAAATCGGTCTAGCCGTTTAAGATGTTCACTCACATACACACGCAGAGAAGAATTATATAAATAAAAATGTACAACTCGGTAATAATACGTTCACAATAAGCTAATCCAAGTTATTTTTTTACATGTTTTGTTTTTTCAAAATTACGACCAACCAAAATAATTAGCCTCCAAATTAAATATGCAAATAGAACAGCATTGAAACAAAAGATGACAAGCCATTAAAATTATAGACGAATAAACAAATAATGAAATGGTAAAGGTGAAGGTCGCGGGACGTCGCTGAATGCAGGCTGCCTCCAACAGGTCACTGTGGAAATCATTGGGAGAGGCCTATGTTCAGCAGTGGACTTTCTTTGGCCGATGGATTGGATTGGAAACAAATAATTTTGCAAATAAAATATAAAATAATCGAGTTTCTTTTATTCGTGGTCATAGGGATATTAGATAAATCAAAATCGGCAGTAATTACTGGCCAATGTCCTTCAAATGGGAACAGAACAGTGGTCCAGTGTTCACAATTACTGGCAGTAATAGACAAGCGGTACCCAGACTGCTCTGTACATTTGAGTATCTGATATATCTATTGGCCATCAAAATGATATCTGAATTTGTTGCCAGCCCGTGCCAGCACTCAAGAATGTGTGCACGGTTGAGGAGATCGAACGGCAACTCCGACAGAAACAGATGCAATCGCAACACCAAAACCCTGCGTACAGCACGCAGAATTACTATCAGGTATGGGTTTTAAAGATGTTAAGATTCCGGTAAAGGTCGCGGGACGTCGCTGGATGCAGGCTGCCTTCAACAGGTCACTGGAAATCATTGGGGTAGGCCTATGTTCAGCAGTGGATTTCCTTTGACTGATGGGTGGATGATGGATTTTATACGGACTGGCATGTCCGTCAAACCGGACTAGGCCAGCGTGGTGGACTATATAGCCCAACACATCTCAATCGCACTCTCGATTCGTCTAATGATCTATAGCAAGGCTTTACTACATGCGAGAATTCAGTGGGCTTAATCACTAATTGAGGGTACTATATAGTATTATAGAGACTATATGGCCTAACCGGTTTCAATCGTACTCTCGATTGTAGAGGAGGCCCGTGCCCTGCAATGGGACGTATATGGGCTGATACAGACACAGATGCAGAGGGTACTTAACGAGTTATGTTTGTATTTTTATTCAGAACAATTTGGATCTGATGCTAAGTGTAATTATATCTGAATAAAATATCGATTAACGAAAGATCTTTAGCCAATTGAGGAGTTCAAATAAAAAAAAATATATAAAGTTGAAAAAAAAATAACTTATCAGTATTATTTTACATTTTCTAGCCTAGATTTCCACCAGTCATCTTACAAAGACCGCCTGGTCTGCAAGCGCCGGTGCCACTGCCCTTCGCGCCACAACAGTCCATGCCCCACAACATCAACCAAATGGGCCAGCCGCTCAATAAAATGATGAACCAGAGCAACCAAATGGGCCAAACCAACCAGCTCATGTCCAACCACGTGGGTCAAGGTTTGAACCAGCTGGGCCAGAACCAGTTGGGTCAAAACTTGAACCAGTTCATGCAGAATACAAATCAGTTTCAAAACAACCAGGGAAACATGATGAATATGTCGCAAATGCAAAATGTTCACATGAATCAGCCTAATCTACTTCAGAATCAACTCAGTCAGAACGTTAGTCAGAACATGACTATGAATCAGATGGGTCAGAATCAGATGAGTCAGAATATGATGCAACTAGGTCAAAATGCGAATCAAATTGGTAAAAACATCAACCAAAACATGCCGTTGAATCAAAACGTTCCGATGAACCAGAACATGAATAAAATGGGCCAAAATATCAACCCTTTAGGCCAGGGCATGGGGCCCATTGGTCAGAACGTGCCCCAGATTAACCAGAACGTTCCGCATTTAAGTCAAAACATGCCTCCAATCAGTCAGACCATGCCTCCAATGAGTCAGAGTCAGATGGGTCAGAACATTAACCAAGTGGGGCAGGGTATGAGCCAGATGGGGCATAACATGAACCAGATGGGTCCTAACGTGAATCAGATGGGGCAAAGTGTGAATCAGATGGGTCAGAACGTGAATCAGATGGGTCAAAACGTGAACCAGATGGGTCAGAATGTGAATCAGATTGGTCAGAACGTGAATCAGATGATGCCCAATGGGAATCAGTTTGGTCAGATGAACCAGTTTCCCCCCCACTCTATGGGACAGCCTAGGATGATGGCGCCACCGCCGGGAATCAACATGCCCAGGCAGAATTTCAGCCCCAGCATCGGTCAATTCAACCCGAATTTTCGTGTGAGTAGTATTTTTTTAATTGTTGGTACTTTTTTTCCCAAATTGATAGATTTTTTTATTCAAATAATATTATTAATAGTTTCTTAATTGTATCGAATGTTACTACATTATATTCAGTGACTTGTACATTTCTGTGTTTTTTGATTTACCACTTTTCGGAAAATAACTACAAAAAAAATCGATGACATTTTTTTTTGGTTAAAAAAACTTGGTTATTTTTGGTTATGAATAATGAAAAACGTGATTTTCAAAGTTATTCATTTGTTTTTCTTTTGCAGGGACCAGCAATAAAACCGGACCAGCAACCCAACATGCTCATGAACCAGCAACTAATTAAACCGATGCAAAAAATCAACCAAATCAGCCAGTCACCGCAGAACAAAACGGTTGCCACCAAAAAGGTTGACAACAAACCGAAGACACGCGTTTACAACAACAGCAACAACAAAAACTTGACGTCTCAGAACCTGGTTCAGATTATCCAGAACACCCATCCGATACTGCAGTTCAATAACAGTTATCACAACGCAAACCATCATCCGATGCTGAATAGAAGTATGTACAGCCAGGTTGGGCTTCCGATGATGAATGCACCCAGGCAGAACGGAACATATCATAATAATAGGTGAGTGGTAGTTTAAGGTAATTACATACAAAATACACGCCTTTTTCCCAGAAGGGGTAGGCAGAGGTGCTACCAGAACACCCACGTTTCGCCTTGTATATTCCGTCCCACGATGTGATAGGGGGCGAGCCTATCGCCATATAGGGCACAAATTCCTAACTACGGGCTGAAATGAATAGAAAACTATTATTTTATTATTACTTACTTTATGATGAATTACATTTAGTTATAGTTTAGTTGTATTGTAAAGTAGACACGAAGAGGAAAGCGTAGCGTGGGATGTCCACCCACTAAGTCAGACGACCTGGTGAAGGTCGCGGGACGTAGCTGCATGCAGGCTGCCTCCAACACGTCACTGTGGAAATCATTGGGGGAGGTCTATGTTCAGCAGTGGACTTCCTGTGGCTGATGGACTGGATTGGATTGATTGGATAAAGTAGACAAGTTGAATTAAGTGAAGATTAAAGGTCTTATATATTTACTAGCTTCTGCCCGCAACACCGATTGCGTGGTTATCTTAAATTCCCATCCTGTTCCGTCCAGTTATATCGCGCCTTGTCCCGTCTCATTCTCACTCAAGATATGTAATTCAGTCCCATCCCATCCAGAGTACAAAAAAGTAACAAATATATCTGAATTCCTCCCTCATCCCACGGGAACACTACATTTATCGGAATAAAAACTAGCCTAAGTCTTAATCCAGGTTGTCAGCTACCTCCATATCAAATTTCATCAAAATCCATTCAGCCGTTTCTGAGTTCATTGCGCACAACCGCACAGACTAACAAAAAAAATCGATATCAGAATTAAAAATCTATACAGAACGATCACTGAATTGTTTCTAGAAACTTCTGTGGACTGTGTTCAAGTCATAATATGTTAAATTCCCTGCCTAGGCACTTTGTGGGACATTCTCCTAAAAATTGCACGAGTATCTTGAGATTCAACAAAATTCTCCATGGTATGTGAAGTACGCTGACACACACTTAGCCTGCGTTTTGTGTGGCCTAACCCCCTTTCAATAGAACTCTCGGTTATAAAGGAGTTCCGTGCCCAGCAGTGGGCGATTTAGGCTGATACATACATAAAGTACATACATAAACTCACGCCTTTTTCCCAGAAGAGGTAGGCAGAAGTTCTCCTGGTAGTAACCAGGACACCCACATTTCGCCTTGTCTGTTCCACCCCAGCATGTGATAGGGGGCGTGCCTATCACCTTATCGAACCCGAGACCCCAGCTTTGTAATCATACCGTAGACCGTAGTACAACTACGCTACCGAGGCAGGCGATTCTGAAAATTAATGACGTAATATTTCACCAGCAGCTCCCTTAACGATGACGACATCGGCAGCGATTGCGACGAATATGCCGGCCTCATGACGCAGCGAGAGAAACAGTGGCTCATCAACATACAGATGCTGCAACTCAACACCGGAACACCCTATATACACGACTTCTACTATACCGTGAGTATATATTGAACAACCTGTGTACATTTATGCTATACCGTCAACGTTGAACACCCTGTCAATAACTTTTATTTTAACATGAGTTTAAAAATTGAACACTCTGTATACATTTATGCTATACCGTGACTATAAATTGAACACCTGTCAATGACTTCTATTATAACATGAGTTTAAAAATCGAACACCCTGTTAATGACTTTTATTATACCATCAGTTTAAAAATTGAACACCCTGTATACATTTATGCTATACCGTGACTATAAATTGAACACCTGTCAATGACTTCTATTTTAACATGAGTTTAAAAATTGAACACCCTGTTAATGACTTGTATTACAACGTCAAAATGTATATGTCACCGTAAAATTGTAAATACCGTTAGATTACAATCTATCTCGCGAGATTGTGAACTATCGAAAGATTGTGAACCGTAACATTCTGCTTACAAATTAACGCATTATTTTGTCTCGGTGCGGGGATCGCCTCTCGTTTCACAGCCGTAGAGTTAGGTTAGGTTATAATACCTATATAATGGATTGTAATCTTCCGAAAAATAATGCGTTAAATTGTAAGCAGTATGTTACGGTTCACAATCTTTCGACAGTTCACAATCTCGCGAGATAGATTATGATCTAACGGTATTTACAATTTTACGGTGACATATACAAATCCACAAAGCTTGGATTATAATTTTTGCCAGACCATCAGATCGGGAGGGGAGTGGGAAGTCAAAAGGATGGGAAGGGGAAAGGGGTATTAGGCATCCGGCAATCTCACTCACCGAACTTACTGTGGATCTCCTGTGTTTTATTGGTGGTCTCTCATATGTGAGAGGGCGCCTGGGTGGGTACCACCGCAGTGTCTATTACTTCCGCCAAACAGCAGTGTAAACTCATTGTTGTGTCCCGGTTTGAAAGACATAATGAGACTTAACACCTTACGTCTCGGGATGGCGAGCTCAGTGGAATGCCAAACATTGCTTTATAATTCATGGTGTTTGGTTTTGCTACTGTCCATGAGCGGTCGTATCGCTTACCATCAGGCGAATGGCTTGCTCGTCTCGCCATTCATTGCAATAAAAAAGAGAAAAGACAGTGGTACCGCCCCGGACAAGCCTGCACATTCATGCTGAGTCATGACAGACAACAGCGTGGATGTAACACTTATAAAAAAATACAATTAATATTTTATATCTTTTAACTTCCAGGTGTTCCTTGAAAGACAGGCGCGGAAAGAAAAAGAAGGGGTTAAAGAGGCGCACAAGGCGAACCAACAGAATCATCCCTTCTACAGCGGGGGTAGGTTTTTTGTATTTTTTTTAGTAGTGATTTAAAAATATACAGCCTTCGTTGGCGTAGTTTTACTGCGGTACGATTACAAAGCTGAAGTCTCCGGTTCGAATCCCAGGTCGGGCAGTGTTATTGGATTTTTCTATTCATAATCCGCCGGTAGTCAGGAATTTGTGCCTGATATGGTGATAGGCTCGCTCCCTGTCACACCATGGGATGGAACTCATGGTGAAACGTGGACTCCTGGTTGCATCTTTGCCTATCCCTTCTGGGGTAAAGGCGTGATGTTTGTGTGTGTGTGTGTGTGTGTAAAAATACGCAATGAAATTAAACAACACTATAATTTAATTACATTTTATGTATTGCAGCGGTGAAACAAGAAGGTGTCCCGCACCGGGAACGTCACAATTCGAACCGGCACAACTCGACAAGCGAGGACGGCGGCACGCCCCGCGCCTACGTGCCTGCACAGTTCGAGAACTCACTGGGGAAACTACAGGTAATGTAATACACGGTATATCAACACTGCTACCGAAAACGAAGCCAGGTGGTAGTTTTAGTGACTACAGACATGGTGCAACTAAAAATTCTGCAAATAAAAGCGACAATTTTTTTTTTTTTTTTTTTTTTTTTTTTTTTTTTTTTTTTTTAAGCCTTCATAGGCAGACGAGCTAGCGGCCCGCCTGATGGAAAGCGGCTACCGCTGCCCATAGACCTCCGCAGTGCCAGGGGTCCAGCACAACAAAGTCGCTGCCTACCTTAAGGAAAGTACTCTCTTTAAGCCTCGTTTGAAGAAGGACAGGTCATAGCGCTCAGGAAACACCGATGCAGGGAGTTCATTCCAGAGCTTACACGTGCGTGGTAAGAAAGAACGCTGAAAACGTGCCGTTCGGGAACGGTACGCTTCCAGGTGGTAGGAATGAACTCTGCTGCGGTGACGGGTGGTGCGATGGTAAAAAGGTGACGTTGGTACCATCTCAAACAATTCCTCGGAGCACTCCCCATGGAACAGACGATAGAACACACAGAGAGACCCGAAGTCTCTCCGCAGTCCTAACGGCTCCAATTTGTCCGTGAGATTGGGGTCATCGACTATTCGACAAGCACGTCGCTGTAAGGAGTCAAGTGGGTTGAGCTGGTATTTTGGGGCACCTGCCCAGAGGTGAGAGCAGTACTCCACGTGGGGCCGGATTTGTGCTTTGTAGAGCGTCAATCTATGACCCGACGTGAAGTACCGCTTGGCTCTGTTCAGGATACCCAACTTCTTGCTCGCCAGTTTGGCTTTATCCTCCAAATGGCTCCTAAACTCGACGCTGCTCGATATTTCGACGCCGAGGATCCCAATACTTTCGGATCTTTGGAGAGTAACTCCTTGGAATTGTGGCGCCAAGACAAAGGGGTCCTTCTTCGCAGTGAATGCGCAAACTTGTGTCTTTGAGGGGTTAAATTGAACTAGGTTCAATTCACCCCATTCGGAGGCCCGCCCCAAAGAGCTCTCGACTTCAGACACAAGTTGAGACCGTCTTTCCCCAATGGAATCTCGAGAGAGACTCTGATGGCCGATGTATCGCGCGTCACTCGTACTATCATCTGCATAACAATGCATGCTGTCGATAGACAACATGTCATTGATATGCAGGATAAAGAGTGTCGGCGATATCACCGATCCTTGTGGAACACCAGCATTAATGGTTTTGGTCTCGGAGCAACAACCGTCCACCACGACTTTTATGCTCCGACCATCCAAGAAGCTGGCGATCCACTTGCAGAGTGCCTCAGGGATTCCATACGCAGGTAGCTTCGCCAGAAGGGCGCCATGCCACACTCGATCGAACGCCTTTGCGATGTCAAGGCCGACCGCAATCGCCTCACCCCCACTCTCCAAAGCCTCCGCCCAGCGGTGCGTGAGGTACACGAGAAGATCACCAGCCGAACGACCGTGACGGAAACCATACTGGCGGTCACTAATCAGCTGGCGGTCCTCAAGATACCTCAGGAGCTGAGTGTTTATAACTCGCTCCAAGACCTTGGAGAGTAAGGATGTGACAGCAATCGGCCTGTAACACAAAGGGTCCGAACGATCACCCTTTTTGGGGACTGGGTGTACATGGGCGACCTTCCACGAAGCCGGAACCCGGTTGGTTTTATAGGAAAGACGGTACAGGCGCGTGAGCACGGGGGTCAACTCAGGGGCGCACGTCTTAAGAACCACTGCGGGGATACAGTCTGGCCCACTCGACTTATGGATGTCGAGAAGCATGAGCTCCCGTCTGACAGATCGTTGGGTAATTTTGATGTCAGACAGGAGACTTTCACACCGTGGGATGTTCGGCGGTGTGGCTCCCCCGTCATCCAGAGTCGAGTTCGAGGCAAAGTGTTCGGCCAAGAGATCGGCCTTCTCCTTTGCACTATGGGCCAAACTGTTATCGGGTTTACGCAGTGGTGGGAGACTGGATAGGCAGAAATTGCCCTCCACAGCCTTAGCGAGCGCCCAAAAAGCACGGCTCCCAGAGGGATAGCTTTGGAGCCGCTCGCCAATTCTGCGGATGTGCTCCGCCTTGGCCCTAGCTAAGGCTCTTTTGTTGGATCTAGAGGCGGCATTGTACTTCCGTTTCTCCTCCTTCGAATTTGGATCCCGACGCCTCCTGGCGTCTTGCCACGCCGCGTATGCGGACTGCTTGAGGCGCGCAGCAACGGCGCAGGCACGATTGTACCACGGCCGGCCGCGACGCCCAGCGGGTATTTTTGAGCTGGGTATGAAAGTTTCCATACCCAAGCTAATTGCCTCCGCGACGCAGTCCGCACAGGCGTCAGGATCATCAGAGGAGAAGCAAAGCCGCCCCCATGGGTAGGACGCGAAGAATTCTCGGAGTCCGTCCCAATCTGCTGACATATACCGCCAAACTGTGCGAGTTCCAGTTGTTGAAGAACGACTGGAACCCGCCGCAGGGGCCCACGAACGGACCAGGCAGTGGTCAGAAGATCCCAGAGGAGCGTCAACCACTATCCTGTATCCGTCCGGGTGTGTCGTCAGCAGAAGATCCAACATAGAGGGCTCATGGCTCTCAACATCTGGAACACGGGTTTTTTTGTAATGTTTATTCTTTTTGTTTTAAATTTACTTAGTATTCGACACATCAAATTGTAAATTGTATGGGAAGGAACTGCTCTTCTAATACACAAGTATTTCTTAGTTTAGGATTAGATTTTAGTGTGGGGTCAGGACTATTTGTGTGATCTTTTTCTTGTATTGTATCAGCCCTTATACGTCCCACTGCAGGGCACAGGCCTCCTCTACAATCGAGAGTACGATTGAGAGTGGTAAGGCCATGTAGGCCATATATAGTCCACCACGCTGGCCTAGTGCGTGTTGGCGGACTTTTACATACTATATAAATTTATACAAATCGCTATGGTATGCAGGTTTCTTCACGATGATTTCTTTTACCGTTATAGTGCGTGGTGATTGACTATCAATACACACATGACTCCGAAAAGTCATAGGTGTGCCCTAGGATTTGAACCCCTTACCGTGAACATGTAGGCAGCCGTGTCTGGTCCGTTACCAACAGGCCACCATGCACTTGATCTGTTATATAGTAATATATACAGGATGAAATCGAATTCAGTCGACAAACTTAAATGAATAACCCAACTTGTAATCAAGAATATTTAGGGCACATAATTAGATTAATTGAGTAATGTTTTTGATATTACAAAAAAACTTTATAATAATCAAAAGTATCAAATTAATTATTCCATGCGTGTTAGTTTCGTTAATGAATGAATGACGAATAGGAAGACGCGCGGGGGGTGTGTGCTAACCGCGTCGCGCGCGCATCGTGAATAAGTAAAATTGAAAAACCAACTTCCCCTTCATACTTTTACCGGCTTAGGACGGTCAAACATGTCATAATTAAACACTTAGTTACTTGAGTATTAAGAGGTATCTATCGTATCTTTGGCGTATTTAAAAAGTTGGAATCACGATATTTACAATAATTGACATTTAAATTAAATAATAATCACCGTTAATTAACTCACATGTAAATGTTCTTAAGTAGATGGCTTATCTACGTGTATCTTAATAAATGCTTGAAATGTCCACCGCCGTTCTCCAAACATAACAAAGCACGACGCCGCAAATTCTCTTTAATTTTCGCAGCACAGTCGTTTGCGATTTAACTACCTCACACACTAACTAACACACTCACATGCACATAAGATAATCCTACAATCAGCTGTAATCGATGACGCATGCGCGACCGTGACCTATCTCGGAGATAGTTTTCGGACGACTGGTGATTTTTTGTTTGTTTTGAGGGCGCTTGCGTCGCGTGCAACTGCAGCCTTGATCCCATGTGTAGGTACTTAGGCGGCGCGGCGGCGGGATCATACGGTTTGGCAACGTCGCAGTGTCGAGTCGGTGCGTTTGTAGTTTGTACTCGCTCTTTACGGGCAAAATAGATAAAAAAAATTGAATGACCGTTCGACGCGTTGCCACTTTTTACGATCTACGACTGTAAATGCTGCACGTGATGCGCGATCGATGTGACTTGATACTTTGAATATTTTATTTATTTGTAAACTTTTTAGTCGTCTAGAAATAATGATAAAGTACTGATATTTTGAGTTTACCTAAAGCAATAACTTCGTTTGCATCGTTATAGGCGAAAAAATAGGTTTTTTGAATTACAATTTAAATTTGTTTTATTTCTATCAAGGATACAAGTATTACTGATACTGAATCACCCATATCAATTTGTCGACTGTTTTCAATTTCATCCGGTATATGTATATAATAATATATATTTCTAATGTGCAGTGCGGCAGTGTGACGGCGCCGCGTAAGATCATCGACGTGGAGGTGGTGGCCACGGACACCGCCACCGAGCGAGCGCCCAGCCGCGCCTCCACCACCACCGCCGCTGAGGTACACACACACGCACACGCACACACACGCACACGCACACGCACACACACGCACACGCACCCACACGCACCCACACACACGCACACACACGCACACGCACACGCGCACGCACATATAAAGTATATGATACCTATCTACGGAGATATCATATCCAGTTTTGTTTTTGATGTCTAGTTTATATTTTTAATGACTTCCTTGTAATTTGTGATGGATTTTGAAAAATATTTTGTATAATACTTGTAAACTATTGTACGCCAATATGGCGGGTCATAGCTGTACAAAACAAGCCAATGTAACACGATTTCTACCTGCCACAATAAAATATTTTTAATATGAATTTGTATAAATTGCACTTTAATATCTTAGTCTGCGTCTGACTCATAGAACACATCAAACTTGAATGACATGACATGACAAATGGTTTTTTGAGTGAAATTGCTAGAAAATTCAAAATAATTTGAACATGTTTCAGGCGCCCCGGGAAGTGAAGAGGACTAAACAACTTCTGCTGGACATTGAAGCGCTGTATCTGATACTGTTGCGACTGGAAGAGCTCAACGACCCGTTGGCGATCACAAACGCGCTTATATTGAAGGTATGTACTTATACTGTGTATTATGTATATGTATTTATACAGGGTATATCAAGACTGCTACCGAAAACGAAGCCTAGTGGTGGTTTTAGTGACTACAGACACAATGCAACTAAATTTTTTGCAAAAAAAGTGCTGATTTTTTTTGTATTTTTTTTACTATTGTTTTTGGGTGGTAAATACATATGTTTTCCTAAAAAAATAATGTACACCCTTTTATTTTTACATACATACATACATAAACACACGCCTTTTTCCCAAAAGGGGTAGGCAGAGGTGCTACCAGGACACCCACGTTTCGCCTTGTGTATTCCGTCCCACGATGTGATAGGGGGCGAGCCTATCGCCATATCGGGCACAAATTCCTGACTCCGGGCTGATAATGAATAGAACAATCCAATATAACTTTGCCCGACCCGGGATTCGAACCCAAGACCTCAGCTTTGCAATCATACCGTAGTACCACTACGCCACCGAGGCAGTTTATTTTTAAAGACGCTATATTACGCAAGACTTTAAATTATAATTTTAGCAACAAATATGGATTTACCACCCAAACACAATGATATATAAGGAAATTATTTAAGGAGGGAATTAAAGAAATGTAAATTTCTTTACATATATTTACAGGAAAGGGAAGAGAAGCACAAACAAATGGAGGCCGCTCAGAAAGAGCTCGAGAATGAAGAGGATGATTCAAACCTGTTCCTCAAGAATATCGAGTCGGTGCAGCGGAGGCCCAAGCAGGACAGCCCCAAGAGCGAGAGCATAGACAAGAGACAGGTGAGTCATAGACAGTCCGGCTCGAAGGACCAGTACTTTGACATGTCTTGATATTTTGGGTAAAAAAAAAAACGAAAAAATAACCAAAATTCCCGGTAAAATCTGGAAAAATTAGCTTTTTTGTAATGTAAATAAATGACTTATTATGTGTAAAGAATATTTTCCAAGATGCATTAATCAGTATGATTCTCTTCATCATCATCATCGACAGCCTCCGTGGCGCAGTTGGTCAGACGCCGGCTGAGAAACGTGAGGCTGCGGGTTCGATACCCGCACGGAGACAAATGTTTGTGTGAACCACAGGTATTTGTTAAGGTCTGGGTGTTTTTAATACCGAAAAGTCTCTCGTAGTTCCTGATACACGCGACACAAGACTCGATCTTAGTGTGGGGTCAGGACTTTGTATGTGACTGTTGGGTGTACTTATTTATTTACGTTATGAATATAATTTAATTTTAATTTAATCAGCCCGTTGCAGTCCACTGCTGGACACAGGCCTCTCCCGCGGTACGCGACAGAGCCTGGTCTGCTGTTATGCATGCAGTCGCTGCCGACCCTCTTGTGCAAGTCGTCCTCCCATTTGGCCAGAGGATGTCTCACGCCCATTCTTTTGAGTACAAAAAAAATGGCCAGTTTATAAAAAAACCCTTGTATATTGGTTTTTCAGGTGGTGAACTTAGCAGTGAGTCAGAAGCAGGCGCCGGTGAAGAACCTTCTGGACGAGGATAAGGACGACCTGGTGAACAAGATGTTCGCCGGCCTACTCCACGGAGACAGACTGCAGCAGATGTTGACCGTTAGAAAGGGACGGGTGAGTGAAAA
The DNA here is from genome assembly GCA_033459515.1 of Theretra japonica. Taxonomy (NCBI): domain Eukaryota; kingdom Metazoa; phylum Arthropoda; class Insecta; order Lepidoptera; family Sphingidae; genus Theretra; species Theretra japonica. The sequence continues at coordinate 4,936,649 of CM065952.1, forward strand.
TTACAAATAATTGTACTGCGTTCGTGCACGAACAAAATAAAGTGTACACTTGTTGGTTAAATTTATTTGAAGTTAGAGAATAGAAAATATGTATGTATGTATCAGCCCATATTCGTCCCACTGCTGGGCACGTGCCTACTCTATAATCGAGAGTACGATTGAGAGTGGTTAGATATAGTCCACCACGCTGGCCTAGTGCGGGTTGGCGGACTTGATTGAATTAATCAACCAGTAACATTAATAGGAGTTGGAAATTTGACAGTATATGTGGCGTAGTTGGTTAGACGCCGGCTGTGAAACGAGAGGCCGCGGGTTCGATCCTCGCACCAACACATATGTTTGTGAGACCTACAAGTATTTGTGTCGTGTCTGGGTGTTTGTGAGACCGCAAAGTCTCTCGTAGTTTCTGATACCCACGACACAAGACTTAATTGATTTTAATATGGGGTCAGGACTATGTATGTGACTGTTGGGTGTATATATTTATTTGTTAATAATTTAATATGTTAATGAGTCATATGTGGTGTCTGATGTGCAGGCTCTACTGGTTCGATTCCTGCGTCGTGCGGGCGTGCCGGCGGCGGGGGCGGCGTGCGGCGGCGTGCGCGCGCTGTGGTCGCGCGTGTTGCGAGCGCTGCCCGCGGCCGCCAGGCGCGACGCCGCCGGACTGCACGCCCTCGCGCACCATTACCGCACGTGTGTATACTACACTGTGTTATACACTACACTACATTATACAACACTAAGATATGTCATAGACTACAGTGCGTTGTAGACGCCGCCGGACTGCACGCCCTCGCGCACCATTACCGCACGTGTGTATACTACACTGTGTTATACACTACACTACATTATACAACACTAAGATATGTCATAGACTACAGTGCGTTGTAGACGCCGCCGGACTGCACGCCCTCGCGCACCATTACCGCACGTGTGTATACTACACTGTGTTATACACTACACTACATTATACAACACTAAGATATGTCATAGACTACAGTGCGTTGTAGACGCCGCCGGACTGCACGCCCTCGCGCACCATTACCGCACGTGTGTATACTACACTGTGTTATACACTACACTACATTATACTACACTAAGATATGTCATAGACTACAGTGCGTTGTAGACGCCGCCGGACTGCACGCCCTCGCGCACCATTACGTGTGTATACTACACTACACTACATTATACAACACTAAGATATGTCATAGACTACAGTGCGTTGTAGACGCCGCCGGACTGCACGCCCTCGCGCACCATTACCGCACGTGTGTATACTACACTGTGTTATACACTACACTACATTATACAACACTAAGATATGTCATAGACTACAGTGCGTTGTAGACGCCGCCGGACTGCACGCCCTCGCGCACCATTACCGCACGTGTGTATACTACACTGTGTTATACACTACACTACATTATACTACACTAAGATATGTCATAGACTACAGTGCGTTGTAGACGCCGCCGGACTGCACGCCCTCGCGCACCATTACCGCACGTGTGTATACTACACTGTGTTATACACTACACTACATTATACTACACTAAGATATGTCATAGACTACAGTGCGTTGTAGACGCCGCCGGACTGCACGCCCTCGCGCACCATTACGTGTGTATACTACACTACACTACATTATACAACACTAAGATATGTCATAGACTACAGTGCGTTGTAGACGCCGCCGGACTGCACGCCCTCGCGCACCATTACCGCACGTGTGTATACTACACTGTGTTATACACTACACTACATTATACAACACTAAGATATGTCATAGACTACAGTGCGTTGTAGACGCCGCCGGACTGCACGCCCTCGCGCACCATTACGTGTGTATACTACACTACACTACATTATACAACACTAAGATATGTCATAGACTACAGTGCGTTGTAGACGCCGCCGGACTGCACGCCCTCGCGCACCATTACCGCACGTGTGTATACTACACTGTGTTATACACTACACTACATTATACAACACTAAGATATGTCATAGACTACAGTGCGTTGTAGACGCCGCCGGACTGCACGCCCTCGCGCACCATTACCGCACGTGTGTATACTACACTGTGTTATACACTACACTACATTATACTACACTAAGATATGTCATAGACTACAGTGCGTTGTAGACGCCGCCGGACTGCACGCCCTCGCGCACCATTACCGCACGTGTGTATACTACACTGTGTTATACACTACACTACATTATACAACACTAAGATATGTCATAGACTACAGTGCGTTGTAGACGCCGCCGGACTGCACGCCCTCGCGCACCATTACCGCACGTGTGTATACTACACTGTGTTATACACTACACTACATTATACAACACTAAGATATGTCATAGACTACAGTGCGTTGTAGACGCCGCCGGACTGCACGCCCTCGCGCACCATTACCGCACGTGTGTATACTACACTGTGTTATACACTACACTACATTATACAACACTAAGATATGTCATAGACTACAGTGCGTTGTAGACGCCGCCGGACTGCACGCCCTCGCGCACCATTACCGCACGTGTGTATACTACACTGTGTTATACACTACACTACATTATACTACACTAAGATATGTCATAGACTACAGTGCGTTGTAGACGCCGCCGGACTGCACGCCCTCGCGCACCATTACCGCACGTGTGTATACTACACTGTGTTATACACTACACTACATTATACAACACTAAGATATGTCATAGACTACAGTGCGTTGTAGACGCCGCCGGACTGCACGCCCTCGCGCACCATTACCGCACGTGTGTATACTACACTGTGTTATACACTACACTACATTATACTACACTAAGATATGTCATAGACTACAGTGCGTTGTAGACGCCGCCGGACTGCACGCCCTCGCGCACCATTACGTGTGTATACTACACTACACTACATTATACAACACTAAGATATGTCATAGACTACAGTGCGTTGTAGACGCCGCCGGACTGCACGCCCTCGCGCACCATTACCGCACGTGTGTATACTACACTACGTTATACACTACAACACGTTGTACACTACCATTCGTTATACTACACTTTGATAAGACTACAGTATGTTATACACTACATTATACAACACTCTAAAATATCATAGACTACAGTGCGCTATAGTTGCCGCCGGCGTGCATGCCATCGCGCACTATTACCTCACGAGTGTATACTCCACTGTATTATAGACTACAGCATGTTATACACTACAATTCGTTATACTACAATTAAGACTACAGTACGTTATATACTACACTACATTATACAACACTAAGATATGTCATAGACTACAGTGCGTTATATACGCCGCCGGACTACACGCCCTCGCGCATCATTACCGCACGTGTGTATACTACACTATTTTATACACTACAAGACGTTACAGACTACGATTCGTTATGATACAGTTTGATAAGACTACAATATGTTATACACTACACTACATTATACAATGCTCTAAGATATGTCATAGACTACAGTGCGTTGTAGACGCCGCCGGACTACACTCCCTCGCGCATCCTTACCACACGTATGTACTATACTACATATACACAAAATTACAAGACATTATAGACTACAATTCGTTATACGTTATAAAGTACACTACATTATTCACTAGACTACCTTAATCACTACAATACATTATACACTACACTACGCACAACCGAGAGTGCCATTGAAAGGGTTTGGTCAATATTCCGCCACGCTGGCCTAGTGCGGGTTGGCGGACTCTATATACCATACAAATTCTTGTTAGCTACTCCACGTTTCTTTTATAGAATAGGTCGGGCAAACGAGCATACAGGTCACCTGATGGTAAGTGATCACTGCACATGAACATACACAACGCTGGATCATTGATGCGTTGCCGGCCCAATTGAAGAAAAGGGTATTGGGCATCCGGCAATCTCACTCACCGAACGAAACGCGACAGCCGAGCTGTCGCTTCACGTCGATTTCCTGTGAGACAGTGGTACCCCAGATGAGCCCAGATTCATGGCGAGTCATGACTGTCAACAGCGTGGCTCTAACACTTCCTAAAAATTAGGTTATTATTTCTACCCTAGCTATAATATATTTGTGATTACAGATACATCCAGGCGACGAACGGTTGGTCGGCGATACAAGAGTCGTGCGCCATCCTCGCGGAGACTCTGGACCCGGCGCGCACGCCATACGTACTCACCACGGCGGTGAGTCCAAATTATTCCACTAATAATAAATATACTGCCTCGGTGGCGTAGTTGTACTACGGTACGGTTACAACGCTGAGGTCTCGGGTTCGAATCCCGGGTCGGGCAGTGATGTTGGATTTTTCTATTCATTATCAGCCCGGAGTCAGGAATTTGTGTCCGGTATGGCGATAGGCTCGCCCCCTATCACATTCTGGGACGGAACAGACAAGGTGTAAGGGTGATCCTGGTAGTACCCAGCAGAACCTCTGCCTACCCCTTCTGGGTAACAAGGCGTGAGTTTATGTCTGTAATAAATATACCTTAGAGTATTTGTAACATAGAGGGAGCACTGTCATAAATTTGCGTCTTCATAACATGGATATTTTTTTGTTCGTAATGTTGGTAGCATTGCCATATTCGTGAAAATTGAGCAAATTCGCAACAAATTGCTATGAATTCCATTAGAAATGGAAAGTATATTTACTTATTATCCGTATGAAACGAGTTTGAGTGGAATTTAAAAGCGCTAGACTGTTCTTTTATTTTGCTTTGTCAAATAATTCGTGCATGTCGGACAACCTGTCAAATGTCAGCCAATAGGAGGGCAGAAAAGGGTAGTCCGGCACCGCCATTTTTATCTACGTTTTTGAAGTACCAGCGTTCCATCTATATAATACTCTTAATCAAGAAGCTATGTCCAGCACTGAACTGCAACGATGACGATGAAGAAAACATGCTTTATGTATACAGATCAATTTTATTTTATTATTTTTTTAATTGCATAGGTCGGGCAAACAGGTCACCTGATGGTAAGTGATCACTGCCGCCCATGAATTTCAACAATGCTTGAATCATAGATGAGGTGCCGGCTCTTGAAGTCGGGAGGGGAGCGGGAAGGGAAAAGCTTGGGAAGAGGAAAGGGGTATTGGGCATCGGGTAATCTCACTCACCGAACGAAACGCTACAGCAAAGATGTCGCTTCACGTTGATTTACTGTGAGACAGTGGTACCGCCCCGGACGAGCCTGCCCATTCATGCTGAGTCATGGCTGACAACAGCGTGACTCTACATATAAATGAATTCAGATGAATGTCTGTATCTAGTGATGTTTAGAATAAAATAATAATCAATTTCCCCGCAGTTTACCCTGAGTGCAGTGTGTGCGCTAGTAGAGAAGGCCGCGGCCCTCGTCAACACTCCGGAGCCAAGCTCAGGCGAGAGACAATGGTACAAGTTCCTCAAAACTCTGGCCCGGGCACTCAAACACACCAGCCTACCAGTGGCGAGGCCAGGCCAGCCCCTACCCGAGGCCAAGCTGCTCCACCACATCAGACAACTGGAGTCCAGGAGTACAGTGGAGATCCTGCAACGGGGCAAGTCAGCCGAGCTGGAGTTGAGTAAGGCGGAGATCAGTGAACAGTTGGTGAAGTATTTGTGTTGATATCGAGCGCGGGTGGGGGGCGCGGGCCCCCGGTGACAGTGGGCCCTGCGGGACAGGGGGCCCCGCGACCCCCGCCATTACAGACACGGAGCGGGGGACATGTATTACAATCAAATTAAACTTATTTATTCGTTTGAACGACCCGAAGGCTGCAGTCTGACACGCGGTGAAATATGTAAATATAATCTTCATTTTATTGTGTAATATTCGCGTAAAATTACTTTGGCCTTTAATTATAAAATCATTTAACTGTAACATGTATTAAATCGTATTCTGCTGACGCCACGTAATTGCGGGAAAAATCTAATTTAACTATTAATGTTAATTTCAATATTTTCGTCTCTATAGTTTTCTAAACTAAAATATACAATGTTAAATTAAGAAAAGATTACAGATTTTCTTCTAAAAATAAATTTTGCTTTCCAGTCCGTATATTCGATTTAGCTGACTATTAATTACAGAATTATACATCCCGGTAATTATTTATTTCAATTAGAAACGATGGAGTACGGACGACGCTGATGAATCATTGTAAAAAGTAATTTACCGTCGATTATTTTTCTCAACCAAATCATTACTATAATTTTTGAAAGCGTTATTCAACAACCTGTATTTAATTTAAACTTTTTAATACGTAATAAAGAACACAGTCGCGATCCACACGCCCCGCCGCTCTATAATGTATGGTAAAAATAAAATACAGCTCAACGGCACATTGACAATCGAGAGGTCTCGAGATATCCCCACGTGGTCCGTGGTCGCAACATGCTCTGGTTGCAGATTGAAGCACGTAGCAGCAGATTGTAGCACGTAGCAGCAGATGGTACCACGTGTTAACCCATGGTAGCACGTGGTAGCAGATGGTGTCGCGTGGTAGCAGATGGTATCACGTGATAGCAGATGGTAGCACGTGTTAGCCCATGGTAGTACGTGGTAGCAGACGGTAGCAGCTACCAACACAGTTAACGACAGATGATGCGCGAATTTAAATCGATTTATTGTAAATATTAAGTGCAGATTATAATGTTTTTACCCTGTGTACACTAGCCGTTTAATTTAAATATATATTATATTATATATAGTGACAGGAAGCCGATGCGGGTAGGTATTATTTATGATTTGTTAATGGAGATAATATTTTAATCGGAGGGTGGTGTGACACTTACCCGCCTTTGGTTCTCGCCGACGTTCGCGCCTCGGGCTTGACGCAAAATGTTTTTGTGACGCAAAATGTTTTTGCAAAAACAAAAAACAAAAAAAAAACTGCAATAAAAGTTGGGTGGCGTTTTCACACGCTGAGTAAAAGGTAAAATGTTTTGCGCGAACTTCGAGGTGCGGAAAAAAGCTTTTTTTTAATAACGCTTTAGACAAAATCCATTTAATTATGGTAAATATATGTTTTGTAATCCATAATTAATGAATGGACACGTGCGGGGGCTGAGTTTTTTTTTTCTATATTTTTTTTTTTTTGTAATTTAGTCGTTGCAAATAAATGTCTGTGATGCGATTTCTTTGAAATTTCTTTGGATGTTGAAAAGTCAGCCCCCTAGTAATCACATGTTGAATATGTTTTGTTTAATGTGATTATTGTATAGGGTACGGTTTGGGAGCGCGCGGACGTCGCTTCAGTGCCGGGTTGGGAAAAAAATCAAGATTTAGAATTTACTTAAAAAAAATTATTTGTGTCAATAAACTGTTAGTATTTTTATTTTGATAATCTGAACTTAATATATATGTTATAAAATGGATTACCCTTGATATGAACATGTATTTTTAAAATTATGACGAAGGCACTGAAGTGTGTCCACGCGCCGAATTTAAGGTTGGTAGGCAATTGACGCGTTTTTAATAGTAAAAAAGAAAAAAAAGAAAAAAAGATGTATGGAGGCTTTTTGAGCAAAAAAGGGAGATATAAATTCGAAAAAACCTTTAGTAACTTGGTATATATGTGAAAGGCCGCGGGTTCGACGCCCGCGTAAGATAAATGTTCATCACAAATTTAAGTCAGTTTATGTTATTTAAATTAATTACATTGGCAATCTTACGCACATAAAATAGTAAATTACCCTCAACTAAAAACAATAATAGTCAATGCAATATAAGCCTTATTGCGTTGTGTTAAGATTTGAAATGCACCAATATTTGAATAGTCTAAGTTGGCCTTTTCACTGACGTGGCGGGTTCGATCCCCGCACGCATATCTGTGGCTTATAAGTGTTTACAAAAAGTACCGGCCTTATTCATAGACATTTAAAACCTATTTTAGTTATCGTATGTTTTGTCTTTTTCGCTCGAACTGAATTCTAGAGTCGTTGGAAAGGGACAAAGCGTTCGATAACTAAAACAGGTTTTAAATTTGTCTCTGAATAAGGCCATAAGGGTTTGTGCGTCAGAAATTGTTTGTAAACGCAGATATAGCCAAATTGTCCCAGGATAGGCCAATTTAAAAATCTGTAAAACCACTTGTCTATTTGATTTCCCATTATAGTACATAAAACGTGATTCACGTAATTTCCGCTTTAGCATCTAGTAATAATGTCAATTTTGTGTTTAATATCTGTGCCTAGACCATGGCGTTGTAATTTGTTTGTTAATGGCCTGGTCTCGCTTCGAGTCCCGGGTGAGGCACACCCGGGACAGAGCGCGATATAGCAATAAGTTTTACTACATCGTGGAATATTAGATAATTAATCTAAGGGTCGATTTTTCAAATAATAATCGTTGAGTATAGAAATAAAAATGAAAGTTTGTGTAATGTAAATGTAACGAACTGACAATGAAAAATCGGCCCTAAGTGAATAGATATAAAGATTTATTTACAATGCTAGAGGTATATTTTGTCCGCATGGACGATAGAGCGAAGTTCTTATACAAAGTCCTAAAAATATATTTAACAATGGACTGGTTGTTCCCGATGTTTTGAAGCTGGCTTGTCGTGTTGGTGTATGTCTGTCTACCCCGTGACAACGTTATGCACAACCCTTCTATACACGGGGAGGGGGTATGATTATTAAATTAAATAAGATATTAATATATCGATGATTAAATTCAGTGAAACAATGAAAGATCTCTTGAAACGCACGTTTTTTGTGAACACATTTACGTGAATGTGTAAATCGATTACTAAAAGTACAATAGTATAAGAATTTTTAATACGAAAGCGATGGTAATTCATTCCTGAAATAATTGGAGTATTTCCTCCCCTTCAGGAGGGTCGTGTCTAGTTAATTATACAGCTTAGCAATTATGCTGGGTGTCCACGAGGGGCGTTGGAAATCGCGCGATATCTCAGCGCGAATTCAGTGTAATGAATCGAGAATTTAGAGCCTCAGTGGACACTCAGCTTGACATGTGCAATAAGTGTCTTCAATGTGTTAGTTACAATTTGTTAATACGGTATTGGTGAGGGCGAAACTTTGGAAACAGTTACAAAAGCGTAGAAAAAAAGGTTTAATAGCTAGTCCATTAAGTTAACGATTTTCATATCTAGGCTCGCATGGGGGACTATATGGCCTAACCCCTCTCAATTGTAGAGGCTCCTGCAGTGGGACGTATATGGGCTGACACAGTACAGGTCTAAGTATCTGAAAAATGGACCAATCAGGTCAAAGATCGATAGCCACGCCCACATTCGACTGATTGGTTAATTTTAGAGATCGGTCCGTAGGTACGGACTCTCTCTTCAGCTGAACATGGGCCTCCCTCATGGATCGTTACATAGCCTTTTTGGAAGAAATGGACTAGGATCGTTAATTCATATGCGCCGTATACTGTAAATGGCATAAGATTCTTAAGCCCCATTTACACGGGGAGAGTCTCTCGCCTCGAAGTTACATTTATCGTAAGGATATAAAAAGTTGCATCGTGTAAACATTGTCAGAACACGATAATCTATGGCGGTTATGTCGTGCGATAATCGCATCCGATTCTCGCTGAACTCTCCCCGTGTAAATGGCCCTTTAGGAATTAGGAAGATAGATGAAATTGGTATTAAGGTTTTGCTAAAATATTTTTTGGATAGTGAGAGTCTAACAAAAATCGCAATTATACAGGGTATATCAACACTGCTACCGAAAACGAAGCCAGGTGGTAGTTTTAGTGACTACAGACACGATGCAACTAAAAAATTTGCAGAAAAACGCGACGATTTTTTTTTGTTTTAAATATCATTGTGTTTGGGTGGTAAATCCATAGGTTTTTGCTAAAATTATAATATAAAGGCTTGCGCAAAGCGTCTTTAAAAAAATCGTCTTATTTTTTTGGCAATTTTTTTGTTACATTATGTCTAGTCACTGAAACTACCACCTGGCTTCGTTTTCGATAGCAGTCTTGATATACCCTGTATATAAAAGATACTGAAAAATTGTCTAAAAAGATTTTTGCTTTTTTGCAAAAAGTTTTCGGAGTTTTGCAATCACCAAAACTGTTTTTTTACACCGTTTGTCACGTTTTCAATTTACAAGACCAATATTAGCTGTTAGATGTTATGATTTTTGTTTTGTATGCCCCAATGCTAATTGTACCATGACCGTGCCATGAACGTATCAGGCAAAATATTTAGGAACTTGCCGGTGATGGCGCGGTCTTGTAATTCCATAGTTTAAAGAAATATTTTTGTCTGATACGCTCATAGCGCGGTCATGTTATGCTCCGTTGTAAGCGACTTTAAACCATAGATTGTAATTGTCTTGGGCATAAAATGGTTTCGCAAGGGCATATTGGAATAATTAAGTAACGGAACCGGAACACTATGTACTTTACAATTAAATTTACAATATAAATTTGAAACTAATGTGTAAATATTTTATTTTATTGTTACATTTTTAGCCTCGCTTGGCCTTTTGGGCTTTATGATACCGATAAGGCCACGCGTCAATTGTCTCGCAGGTGTGAAGATTAGCAAGTCGTGTTTTAGTGAAGGGTTAGGCGTCTCGGCCGCTTCTGTTTTGCGAAAATGCGACCAGTAATTTTGCTACCACAGTGCAAGTTTGCAACCAAATGCAAGATTGATACCATGGTATCAAATATGCATATTTTGACTTTACAATCGACTTAATATAAAAATTGTGTAATGCGCTTTAAATTATTTAATTTGAGTATATTTGACGTAAAAGGGGTGAGTGGGGATAAACCAGACGCGACCGAGACGCAATAGATTAAAAAAAAATATAAAAATAGAATGTAAATATACAATCAACTGCCATGGAGCGTAACGGTATGTCTCATTTTTTTATGATGCCCTCCCACATCAGGGAGAGTTCTTATAATTTTTTTTACTGTACGTAGTTTTAGTTATTTTTTTAATCCATTATAAATAGACGATTTGTTTATAGTAATGTGTGTTTTATTTTAGTCCGCCAACCCGCACTGGGCCAGATAGGGGGACTATATGGCCTAACCGCTCTCAATTGTACTGTCGATTGTAGAGGACGCCTGCTCTGCAGTGGAAAGTATATGGGCTGATACAGTACAGTACAGTGTTTAATTTATGAACTAGCCACCCGTCCCAGCTTCGCCTGGGTGTAGATGTTTTTTGATGGCGAGTTCGATTCCCGTTTCAGATATGCGATTATTCAAAAAATCATGTCTTTCAGTAAAATAGGCTAGTGTCATCAATTTTATCATTGTTTATGTCGAAAGGTTACGTTATGCATCATCATAATCAGGAAGAAATTTTAAAATCCGTTTAGTAATAAGCAAGTTGCAAATATATAAAATGGTGGTAGGAGTAATAGAAAAGGATGCAACATGCACGACGTGACGTCATCCTTAAGGTGCATGCGTGCGAAAGAGAAAGCGACTGCCCCACCGCACTATTAAAAATATTAATATCTCAGTCATTTTACAACCAATTTTGATACTGTTTTCGAATTCGTGTTTTTATAAGCGATATTTTTAGGAACTTAAATACTGCTTAAAATCAAACCTTGCATACATCCCTATTGTCTATCTACAATATTTAAGATAATTTCCCTTCATGCAGCATAACTGTGGGATACTCTGTATATGTATTATACATAAAAACCTTCCCCTTGAATCACTCTATTTATTAAAAAAATCTCATCAAAATCCGTTGCGTAGTTTTAGACATCTAAGGATACATACTTAAATTATAATGCGGAAATCGTTTAAAAAATACTATATTTATTAATTTTTACATTAATTAATATATTTAAATAAAATATTTTAAATCTAGTTGTTCCTCGACAGAGAGATGTCAAGCGAATCACCTGGATACTGGCCACCTCTGCCCTTATATATTAATCTGATTGCTGTGACATGCAAATTAATATCCACTGTCTATGTACATTACACCATGTATTTACATTGGGTTTGTTGGGTATATGGAGGACGTGGGTACAGCCCGCATTACTACATAGAGACACAGCGGGAAGGATTTTGTTTTACTTTTTTTATTTTTTTATTTATGGCAACTGATTCTGGTTCAGTGAGAATATTACCTTGTTTTACTTTATGCTATTAATATTTATTTGTAAAAGGATCTATTAACACCTATTTAAAAAAATATTCCTTTTCAGAGCTTGTTGCGTTAGCTGTGTAATCTTGTATGTAGTACGTAATTATTTTTCTAAATTTCGCAAAAGTTCGCGATAGTATGTCTATCTTTGAAAATGAAAATAATTTATTGAATCCATTAAAATGTTCAACATTATTTAGATTCAGTCATATTTTTTCTACCACCCGTTTCGAAAAGCGGTTTTCACTAGAGAAGAACGGGCGAGAAACTGTTGAAAGCTGTTGCTCTTTTCAAAACCAGTTTACAATATCGCGATTACAAAAATTACAAGTTGGTCTAAATCAGAGCAGTTCATTGATACATACATACTTAAACATACGCCTTTTTCCCAGAAGGGGTGGCAGAGGTGCTACCAGAACACCCGCGTTTCGCCTTGTATATTCCGTCTCACGATGTGATAGGGGGCGAGCCTATCGCCATATAGGGCACAAATTCCTAACTACGGGCTGATAATGAATAGAAAAATCCAATATCACTTCGCCCGACCGGGGATTCGAACCCGAGACCTCAGCTTTGCAATCGTACCGTAGTACCACTACACCACCGAGGCAGTCACTCGATTGATAATTTGTTCATTCAGTTCAGTTCATTGATAATTTGTTATAATTTGCAAGTGACATATATTTTTAATACAATATGTTTACATTCTGTTTAATATGGCTGAGTGAAGTGAAGGAGCCCAGAGCGAAGAATCAGTATACCCTGTTTCACCAAGTTTTTAGGTTGCGTCCTCCATTCGGGCGAAGCTTGGGGGTTACTCTATGATCCGAAACGAAAATCGAATTTTCGGACGTCGCACGTAACACTACGAATGTGCCTAGGTACTCCACAAAATGATCAAATCCTCAATATATCCTAACTATATACAAAGTTCAGAGTTATAAGTATCATAGAGAACGGTATTGATTTTTAGAAGTTGAAAATTTATAACATGCAGACGTCGAACGTCCAAACATTCGAGTTTCTTCGGATCATAGAGTAACCGCCAGGGCCGGACCGCTAGTGAAGAATAAAGGCTCAAAACCAGGCAACAATAAATGAAACGAAAATAATCTCGATATATTTATTAAGAATAGCTCGACAGCTTCAGTTCTTGCAGCAAGTCGAACACGGTCTCGACCAGGCGGTACTTCATGTTGAACGTGGTCCTTCTCGCGTCTACCGAGCCATAGGACATGTTCAGCGTGAACAAATCAGGATAGAACTGGAAACAAGCCGAATACATAGATATTTTTTTTGTATTGTATTGTATCAGCCCATATACGACCCACTGCAGGGCACGGGCCTCCTCTACAATCGAGAGTACGATTGAGAGTGGTTAGGCCATATAGTCCACCACGCTGGCCTAGTGCGGGTTGGCGGACTTACACACCGTAGATTTTTTTTTTAAATCGCTACGGTATGCAGGTTTCCTCACGATGTTTTCCTTCACCTTTAAAGTGCGTGGTGATTGACTATCAATACACACATAACTCCGAAAAGTCAGAGGTGTGCCCTGGGATTTGAACCCGCGACCATCGTGAACATGTAGGCAGCCGCGTCTGGTCCGTTACCAACAGGCCACCACGCACTACATAGATAGGTACCTATAAAATAAATTAATACATCCAACAGTCACATACATAGTCCTGACCCCACATTAAGATCAATTAAGTCTTGTGTCGTGGGTATCAGAAACTACGAGAGATTTTTCAGTCACAAACACCCATACCCGAGACAAATACTTGTGGTTCTCACAAACATTTGTCTCGGCGCGGGAATCGAACCCGCGGCCTCTAGTTTCGCAGGCGGCGTCTAACCAACTGAACCACGGAGGCTGTCAGAGGTATACGCAACAGATAGAGATCTAAAATTAATTGGCGTGTGACGTGTGGAACTACAAATAAAATTAAGAAAATATATGACAAGTATTGACAGCCTCCGTGCCGTAGTTGGTTAGACGCCGACTGTGAAACGAGAGGCCGCGGGTTCGATCCCCGCACCAACACAAATGTTTGTGAGGCCCACAAATATGTATGTCGGGTCTGGGTGTTTGTGAGACCGAAAAATCTCTCGCGGTTTCTGATACCCACGACACAAGACTCGATCTTAGTGTGGGGTCAGGACTATGTATGTGACTGTTGGGTGTATTTATTTATTTATTTGACTCACTATTTGACATAGTGACTCAAGGGATGTAGTCCAGTCCCATTCCTCTGAGTATGGAAAAGTAACAAATACTCATTTGAATTCCTGCCTCATTCCACGGGAAAACGAAGTTTTTCGGGATAAAAAGTAAGTATAAAAAGTAGCCTAAACGTTAATTCAGGATGTCAGCTACCTCCACACCAAATTTCATCAAAATCGGTTAAGCTCTTCGACTTCATCGCGCACAACCGCACAGACAAACAGACTAAAATTCTAAAAATCATTGTTTTAGGTTCTACTACGTTAATACATTCCCTCATATTAGTTTTTCTCAAATATCTTCCATGTACAGACATCGATCGCTTGCAAATATTATATGATTAGCTTGGCAAAAAATTTAAAAATAAATGGAGGCGCCACTGAGCCATTTATATGGCATCACTTTAAAGCTGAGATTTAAATTTTGGTTCTTATTATTATTAATTTAATGATAATTAAATAACAAAAGTAATTATTAAACGTTCTCATCGAAAATACTTAAATAAAAACGTAAATTTCGATGCGAAATTTAATTAAAATTTACAAATGTGAAAGATGTGACAGTGCTGTCAGGTGAAATATAGGGTTAGTTCCGTTTTTACACTTTTTTGCCAATCTGTAGGTATAGATACTTTTATCTAATCTTTTATACCAAAACATAATACAGATGTTTCTATCACAGAAAGATAGCATCTCTTGTGTCGTGTATCAGAAACTACGAGAAACTTTTAGATCTTAAAACCAGACCAGAAACAAATAACCGTTGTTCACACAAACATTTGTCTCGGTGCGGGGATCGAACCCGCCGTCTCCTTTCACAGCCGGCGTCTAACCAACTGCGCCACGAAGGCTGCCAAAAATGTATGCACTGTTTAATAATGAAAGGATTATAAACATACAGGGTATATCAATACTGCTACTGAAAACGAAGCCAGGTGGTAGTTTTAGTGACTACAGACACGATGTAACCAAAAATGTTGCATGAAAACGCGACGATTTTTTTTGTAATGTTTTAAATATCATTGTTTGGGTGGTAGATCCATAGTTTTTGCTAAAATTGTAATTAAAGCCTTGCGTACTATAGCGTCTTTAAAAATAAAAGGGTGTACATTATTTCTTTAGGAAATGTTATGTATTTACCACCCAAATACAATAGGAAAAAATTACAAAATAAATCGGCGCTTTTTGCAAAAATTTTAGTTGCATTGTGTCTAAAATCACAAACTACCACCTGGCTTCGTTTTCGGTAGCAGTCTTGATATACCCTGTATGAAGTCATACCGGCAGTCCGGCCATTGGTTGCGTATTAAAATCCTGGGTCATCTCGTTTGCCTTCAAAATGGTCGCCCTTTGAGGTGTCACGAACAGCAGTTGAAACTTTGCCTGAAAGACAATTTGTACCATCAAATGCTATTGTTTTAAGTATGATATTAATACTCAAAATAATACGATTGGTTATCATAATTCCTCTATTTTCCAACATCATGTACATTCATACAAGGGCTCGCTACACACAACTGGGCACTGGCATATTTTAATGCCTACAACGTTTTTTTGTATTGTATCAGCCCATATACGACCCACTGCAGAGCACGGGCTTCCTCTACAATCGAGAGTACGATTGAGAGTGGTTAGGCCATATAGTCCACCACGCTGGCCTAATGCGGGTTGGCGGACTTTTACATCGCATAGAAATTTATACAAATCGCTATGGTATGCAGGTTTCCTCACGATGTTTTCCTTCAGCGTTATAGTGCGTGGTGATTGACTATCAATACACACATGACTCCGAAAAGTCAGAGGTGTGCCCTGGGATTTAAACTCGCGACCACCATGGACATGTAGGCAGCCGCGTCTGGTCCGTTTACCAACAGGCCACCACGCACGACAGCGTTTACTCTTGAACAATCACAGCGTAATACATCTTCCGACTCGCCATCCTTCCCATCAGCGGTTGACAACTCCGTTCTGTATTCAAATCCTTATTCCATTCTTCTTAATATAACTGCCAGCAACATCGTCATGCTAAATAGGTTGCTTTACTCATCGCTTATAAATCATCCGTTACAATGACTTTCCACTCAAAAATATATCCATTATATTCACTCTATTTTCCTATTAAAATTTCATTCATCGATTGCTCCGTTCAGCTGACGTCATGCGAATTAGCTACCCAAATCCAATCAGCCGATTATAATAAGTCCTCATAAAAATGAGGCTTATTGTCTTATGTCGTCACGATTACGAAGTTCATACGAATGTTTATGAAATGACAGTGTTATTATCCCGTACACTTTTGGCCTAAAAACCAAAGGACTGACGATTCTTTTTTACATTAAAATACAGGGTATATCAAGACTGCTACTTTTAGTGACTTTAGACACAATGCAGCTAAAATGTTTGCAAAAAAAAAGCGATGAATTTGTTTCCTATCATCGTATTTGTGTGGTAAATACATAGGTACATACTCCTAAAAAATAATGTACAACTTTTATTTTTAAAGTCGCTATAGTACGCAAGGCTTTAAATTATAATTTGAGCAAAAACTAATTGAATTGAATTGGATTTACCACCCAAATACAATGATATTTTTAAAAACAACAAAAAAAAAAATGGTCGCTTTTTTTGCGAAAGTTTTACTTGCGTCTTGTCTGTTGTCACTAAAACTACCTCCTACCTTAGTTTTCGGTAACAGTCTTGATATAACCTGTATATATGTAAGTTCGACTGAAATGAAATATAATCCACGGACATCCCCAAGATTTTTAAATAACTAATTTATTAAACCATTTTCAGGTTTTAATTTAATGGTGTCATTTTGCAAAATCAAAAATACATTATAAATTAAATCAATCATAGACTGGGGCAAAGTTATGCCAATTAGCTGTACTTATGACACGTGTAAAAATAAATTGTAACATAGAAATAATGGCGTTATTTCAGATACATGGCACTTAAATTCTATTATTAATAAATAAATAATAAACCAATAAATACACCCAACAGTCACATACATAGTCCTGACCCCACACTAAGATCGAGTCTTGTGTCGTATCAGAAACTACGGGAGACTTTTCGCTCTCACAAACCCAGACCCGAAACAAAGACTTGTGGAGCACACAAACATTTGTCTCGGTGCGGGGATCGAACCCGCGGCTCTCGTTTTACAGCCGGCGTCTAACCAACTGCGCCACGAAGGCTGTCAAATCTACCTGAACTGCTTGCCTTACAATCAGGAGGTTTCGAGTATTTTGTCGAAAAGATAACGTAAAATAAATATTATCATATCGCTTATCAAATAATTTATTTATGAAACAAATAGTGCGTTGCGATTAAATATATGATCTTGTCTAAATCTTAATTTATTGTGTTATTGATTGTTTTAAAATGTTTATTGTTATTTATAAGGCGTAGAAGCCCATATACGTCTACTGCAGGGCACGGGCCTCCTCTACAATCGAGAGTACGATTGAGAGGGGTTAGATATAGTCCACCACGCTGGTCTAGTGCGGGTTGGCGGACATTACATGTCATAGAAATTCTTGAAAATTGCTACAGTATCTATGCAGGTTTCCTCACGATGTTTTCCTTCACCGTTATAGTTTACGGTGGTCGCGGGTACAAACCACCTGTGACATTTCGGGAGTCATGTGTGTATTGATAGTCAATCACCACGCACTATAACTATTAAGTACCAAATGGTGAATCGTTATGGTATGCAGGCTTCTCACGATGTTTTCCTTAAGTTATAGGGCGTAGCGATTGACTATCAAAACACATATAACTCCGAAAAGTCAGAAGTGTACCTTGGGATGTGAACCCGCGACCATCGAGAACATGTTGGCAGCCGCGTCTGGTCCGTTACCAACAGGCCACCACGCATAACTGTTACAGTATATAATAATTATGATATACCTCTCTCTTTTTATCGACCGCTTCTCGAAGTTGCATTATGATGTTTCTAGAACCCGCTGAAGCGTTCCATCTAAAAAAAAATAGAAGTAGTTATAACCTTCACCTACAGACATCACGCCTTTATCCCAGAAGGAGTAGGCAGAGGTGGAACCAAAAAAACCACGTGCTCCGTGCACACAAGGCTCCGTTCGGTCCGTTTCAGCCTCGTCTGGGTGCAAATGGATTTTGATTCCACTCCACAACAGATACATATTATTTTTCGTACAAACTGGGACACCTTGTATAGATTTAAACCTTACTCTTGAATCACTCTGTCTAATAAAAAAACCGCATCAAAATCCGTTGCGTAGTTTTAAAGATCTAAGCATACATAGAGACAGACAGTGATTATAAAGAGGAAAGATTTGTTTGTTTGTATTGAGTAGGTTTTGAAAATACTGCATCAATTTGAAAAATTCTTTTACCATTAGAATCTTACATTATCCGTGATGAACACAGGCCATAGAATATTTTCAAAAAAGTGAATCTCCACCCAGGCGGAGCCGGGTTAGGCCGCTAGTAAATAATAAACAAACTGCCAGTACACCTGCTCCATTGAAAGTTGTAAGCCCTGGACAGAAAGGCCATGGCGTGGTAGTTGTGCCTCTCAGAAACCCACTCCTTAGGGCAGCTGCCTTCCACGTGGTTGTAGCCGTCGAAGTCAGGGAAGAAATCGCACGCCGCTTCACGCATTATCTGAAAATATATTATACATGTGGAACCATTACGCAGGCTGGCCCCCGGCATATTTGTGGCGAATAGCAAAGGCTAACGATTGTCGCTGCTCGCAAATCTGTCAGGAAATCACTTCATATTTACTACATAACAAGGTTTTGTACAATCAGTTTGCTAAGCCCCGATAAAAAGAGCCGGCGATAGATCAGGTAGGTGAAGCCCGCACTGCTAAACCGCAAGTCGAGGGTTTATAGAGGGCAGTATTGAGGGTTTTGTGACGAGCACATTTCCTTTACCACAAAATTTTCACCACAAAACTTCGGGTCAGTTCACACAGAGACGAAACGCGATGCTGAGCGCACATTTGAATACAGTGACTCAAAATTTAACTTAATTTACTGCTAGAAAAGGTACAAATTTCATTGTGTGAATTCAGACGACCTGGTAAAGGTCGCGGGACGTCGCTGGATGCAGGCTGCCTCCAACAGGTCACTATGGAAATCATTGGGAGAGGATGTTCAGCAGTGGACTTCCTTTGGCTGATGGATGGATGGATGGAATTCAGAATACGTTGCACCACGTAGCGCAGCGCCTCGAGAGCCTCGCGGCGCAGCCTGAGGTCGCCCCAGGGTGACTTGTCTCCTATTTGCGTCCAGACTTCAGACTTCGTGTACAATTTATACAGTTCGGTCGCTGCGCAGCAAGGCATTGTGCTACTAACGATTTTGAATGCGACGTTGCGACGCGTCTCACAACGGCGCGCGGCACATCGCTAAATCACTGGCATTTTACAGTATCATCGGATCGCATCGCGTTTCAGTGTGGACCGACTCTTCAGCGGCCCTTGGCCAAAATAACTTTAGAAGAGTTACAATTTCTAAGCTTATCGATTATGTCACCATTAATTAATTTGCTTATTTCATCCATTAGAATTAAATCTATTAGGAATTAATTAACTTTGGCTTGGATCAAAAACAGGTTGCGGTGGTTAATCGTTTTCAGCTTCGTTTTTGGCTAAAAATCGACTCCCAATCAAGTACAACTACACTACTGTGGATGCTACGAAAGTGTTAGAGCCACGCTGTTGTCAACCATGACTCAGCTTGAATGGGCAGGCTCGTCCGGGGCGGTACCACTGTCTCACAGGAGATCGACGTGAAGCGACAGCTTGGCTGTCTTTTTTTTTAAAGTAACCATTGATTGACCTTACCTGCACCATTCTCTTGACGCTGTAAGGTTTGTTGAAGTGCTCTTTCAAAGCCGGAGTGGTGGCGTTGGTGATCCACTTCAGACGGACCGAGTTGCCGATACAGGCCCAGGTTACGGTCACACATACTCCCGTCACAGTAATGATTACGCCTTTGCTGTGAACATAAATAAATACACCCAACAGTCACATACAAAGTCCTGACCCCACACTAACATCGAGCCTTGTGTCGTGTATCAGAAACTACGAGAGACTTCTCGGTCTCACAAACACCCAGACCCGAAACAAATACCTGTGGTTCACACAATATTTGTTTCGATGCGGGGATCGAAACCGCGGCCTCTCGTTTCACAGCCGGCGTCTAACCAACTGCGCCACGGAGGCTGTCGACATATACAGATGGTAAGAATTTTTTTTAGAATAAATAAGGTTACATGTTTTAAAAGTCTCCAAGAACTAAACTGGAGTACTGATGTTGATGGGGCCAATAAGTTCTCGATTGGAGGCCACTTAGCGGAAAGCGTAGCGTGGGACGTCCACACACTAGGTGGTCAGACGACCTGGTAAAGGTCGCGGGACGTCGCTGGATGCAGGCTGCCTCCAACAGATCACTGTGGAAATCATTGGGAGAGGCCTATGTTCCTTGTTTAATTATTCTTATTTCTCACCTATCTGGATCCGGTCGCATGTCCCAACCCTGGTACGGCAAGTTGCTGTATTTCAAAGTCGCGATTCCGATTGGCCCTGAAATTGTGGTTTAATTTTAAAAAAGGTAGACCTTTTGAGGGGGTACTTATGTAATATGAACTGACTGCCTCGGTGGCGTAGTGGTACTACGGTACGATTGCAAAACTGAGGTCTCGGGTTCGAATCCCGGGTCGGGCAAAGCGATATTGGATTTTTCTATTCATTATCGGCCCGGAGCCAGGAATTTGTGCCCGATATGGCGATGGGCTCGCCTATCACATCATGGGACGGAAAATACAAGGCAAAACGTGGGTGTCTAGTTTGCACCTCTGCTTACCCCTTCTGGGAATAAGGCGTGTGTTTATGTATGTATGTATGTATCAATGTTAAACTTACACAACACTCCCGTCCTGAACTGAACAGTGAGTTTGTCCTCGTTGAACTTGTAGTCGTTCACGTAGTTGCTTGTCCACAGCTTCCTCTGTTCTTGCCACTGGCATATTATGGGAGGTTCGGACCACATCACGTCCTGGGGTAGCCTGGAACAACAGTATTATCAGGAAGTTCACTGCTGGACATAGGTGTCGTAGAGTGATGAGTTTAGATGAATAAATAAACTGGCGAACAAGATTAAGTGCTAAATATAACCAGGATGCTAATCATGTCAATAATACTGATTAAAATAAATAAATAAATACACCCAACAGTCACAAAAATAGTTCTGACCCCACATTAAGATCAATTAAGTCTTGTGTCGTGGGTATCAGACACTACGAGAGACTTTTCAGTCTCACAAACACCCAGAACCAAGACAAATACTTGTCCTCACAAACATTTGTGTTGGTGCGGTGATCGAACCCGCAGCCTCTGGTTTCACAGGCGGTGTCAAACCAACTGCGCCACGGAGGCTGTCAAATTAATGCAGGATGCCCAATACCCCTTTCTTCATTCCAACCTTTTCCCTTCCCGCTCTCTTTCCGACCTGATGAAAATTAAAATGAAAATAATTTATTGAATCCATTAAAATGTTCAACATTATTTAGATTCAATCATTTTTTTCTACCACCCGGTTCGGAAAGCGGTTTTCACTAGAGAAGAACGGGCAAGAAACTCTAGTGTTGCTCTTTTCAAAACCAGTTTACAATATCCTGATTATTACAAAAATTACAAGTTGGTCCAAATCAGAGTAGTTCATTGATAATTTGTTATAATTTGCAAGTGACATATATTTTTGGTGATTGATGGTCAGGCAACACATCTTTGTTCCAAGCGTTGTGGATGCTCATGGAGTGATCAGTTACCATCAGGTGACCTGTTTGCTCGTCTGCCGGCCTGGTTGACTAAAAAAATAATTAAATCTCTTACTCAGGAATGGAACCCACTCTATAAAAACGAGAGCAAGCTTCTCGTATTCAGCCTCCACTCTCCTGATCTCCTGCTCGATCTCCTCGGGGGTGCGGGTGACCCCCGGCGGAGGGGGGGAGGGCGCCCGATATTGAACCTGGTACTTCATCGGCTGCAGGGTCTTGGGCAGCTGGACTGGAGACACAATCACCAAGATTAGCTTTTTCTGTATCAGCCCATATACAGGGCAACGGCCTCCTCTACAATCGAGAGTACGATTGAAAGGGGTCAGCCATTTAGTAAGGTTAAGGTTGCAAGAAGTCGCTGGTCTATGTGGAGATCCATGGGGGAGGCCTACGTTCAGCAGTAGACTTCCTGTAGCTAAAGAGGGGGAGAGAGAGAGAAAGTAGACCATATAGTCCATCACGCAGGCCTTGTGCGGGTTGGCGGACTTTTCGTTATGTTAGTTAATTGTAGACAATTCTTATCCACACGAACAGCGATTTTAAATGACGGTTAGAAACTCGTCTAGCTGTATCAATCCATAATCTTTTACTAACCTCGTTGTTTACAGCTACAAACGAATTTGTTTATTAATACTTTTTCATAAAAAAAAATAAAAAAATTAAAATGCCCGCAAGGGAATCGAACTCAAGACATTTTCGCACACGCCGCGCCGAGACCAATAAAATTTATATTTACATATAAAATATCATCCCAAGAAACATATATAAATAACAATGCTAGTAATCCTTGTCTCGGCGCAGTGGACAGATAAGATAAAACATTATCATCCACGTTCAATAGATTACCTGATATCACTTCGCACGACCACACAAAAACACATTATTCACACAAATACACCGTAAGGTCGACTTTGGGACGTAAATATCGGCATAAAGTCGCCACCGGCACGGCCCCGCGTTCGAAATTCGAATTTGTCCGTGCAAGTTCGCCGTAAAGTCGAAACCGGCCAGTGATGTGTGGGTGAAGTGTTTGTGTTGTGCGTAAAAAATGAGGATTTGTTGAAATGTTATTGAGGATTCTGTAAGTATTACTACATTAATATATTTTGACATTGGTGTGATTATAAACGACCTGGTGGTAAGGTGATGGTCGTGAATGTGACGTCACGGTTGTCCCCTTCCGTCCGACAGATGTTACACTATGTTTTTCTGAGTAGAGATATATAATAATCGACCAATCATATCGGAAATATATTTATCATAGATGTTTCGTCATATAAGTGCGTAGTGGCCTGTTGGTGGCGGACCAGACGCAATTGCCAAGACAGTGGTCGCGGGTCCGAATCCCAGAGCATTTCTTTTCGGGAGTGATTTTAGTATTGAAGTCAATTATCACTAACGGTGAAGGAAAACCTCGGGAGGTGCGAGCGTGGCTTAGGCCATAGTCCACCGACTATGGCCTAAACCACGATCAAACTCTTGAATGTAGAGGAGTCCTGTTCTCCGCAGTATAATGGACTAATACAAATATGTTGATATCATTATTGGATAATTAAATAAATAAATACACCCAACAGTCACATACATAGTCCTAACCCCACACTGAGCTCGAGTCTTGTGTCGTGTATCAGAAACTACGAGAGGCTTTTTGATCACAAAAACCTAGGTGTTGATTTTTTTTTAAATTGCTACTGCCTCGGTGGCGTAATTGTACTACGGTACGACTATAAAGCTGGGGTCTCGAGTTCGAATCCCGGGTCGGGCAAAGTGATATTAGATTTTTCTATTCATTAGACCGGAGTCAGGAATTTGTGCCCGATATGGCGATAGGCTCGCCCCCTATCACATCGTGGGACGGAACATACAAAGCGAAATGTGGGTGTTCTGGTAGCACCTTTGCCTACCCCTTATGGGAACAAGGCGTGCGAATCTGTATGCTATGATATGCTGGTTTCCACACGATGTTTTCCTTCACCGTTATAGAGCGTGGTGATTGACTATCAATACACACAAACTGCAAAATCTCAGAGGTGTGCCTTGGGATTTGAACCCGCAACCACCGTAAACATGTTGGTCTGCGTCTGGTCCGTTACCAACAGGCCACCATTAATTGATATATTAAATAAATAAGAAATGTATTTATAATTTATTGTTGTTTATTTATGAAAACGGTTGATTCGTTTTTACAATCATGATGACATATAAACTTTAAATATGATATACGAAACGCGTTATCAGTTAAGATATTATCGTTAGGATTTGGGTATGAGTCATGACGACTGTTAGGACCACACGGACGGAGAGGCTTCGTGTAATAAATCTATACATACCCTATATTCAGACTGTCATGTCATGTCTGTCATGGACGCCCATAATACCTAAATGGGCGTCCAAAATAGTCGTAAGTGGGGATCATCCGGGCCCCATATCATTGAAGGATGGTTTTGCTGTCAGCAGTTTTGCGCGGGGCGGTTACGCGGTCGTAAACCGGGGTGTCTTTCACCCTGGCATGTCCGGTGCCGCCCACAATGCGTGTGACGGTAATCAAGGGGTTTTTAGTCAGTATGCTGGCGTAGGTATTTGTAGGGACCCAGCTTGGCCAGAACATCCGCATTGTGCCGGTCTAGAAAGCCAGAGACACTGATTTACCCCTTTCCACCTCCCCCGGGGTAACTAAAGGGGAGCTTAATACCTTTTCCTCTATATCAAGATTGCGACCGAAAACGAAGCCAGTTGGTAGTATTAGTGACTTTTGACACAATGCAACTAACTCTACGATTTTTTTTGTATTTGTTTTCCCATCATCGTATTTGGGTAATAAGTACATGGTTTTCCGAAACTAGTAATGTACATCTTTTTATTATTAAAGACACACTTATTTTAGCAAAAACAAGGGATGGTAAATCCAAACACGATGATATTAAAAAAGCTGCAAAAACCCTGTCGTTTTTTTTGAAACATTTTTAGTTGCATTGTATCCGGAATCACTAAAACTACCACCTGGCTTCGTTTTCGGTAGCAATCTTGGTACACCCTATATAATTTTGCAACCAATTGATTTCTGTACATGGAAGATAAACGAAAAATCCTTACAAGGGGGACTGTATTAACATAATAGAACCCAAAGCAATGATCTTTAGATTTTTTGTCTGTTTGTTTATGCCTTTATGCACGTTAATCTCAGAAACGGCTAAACCAATTTCGTTTAAACTTGGTATGTAGGTAGCTGACACCCTGGATTAACACATAGGCTACTTTATATGCCGAAAAATGTAGTGCTCCCATGGGATGAGCAAGGAATTCAAATATATTTGTTACTCTTTTATACTCGAAAGGGTTGACACAGGATTACATGCTTTTTACGAATTTAATAGGGTTATAACGGGACGGCACGGGAAAACCAGTACCGAGATATGGTATATAAGATCAATTAAGTCTTGTGTCGTATCAGAAACTACGAGAGACTTTTCGGTTTCACAAACACCCGGACGCGGGACAAATACTTGTGGACCTCACAAACATGTCGGTGCGGGGAACGAACCTTCTTTCGTTTCACAGGCGTCTAACCAGCTGCATCCGGAGGCTGACTAGTATATTATTTTATTTTTAATCGACTTAAAAAAAAGAGAATATCAATTCGATGTATTTATATTATGTAATTTTGTCAGAATTACATAGTTTTTGGATATGTTGGTCTATACCAGCTTCTGAAAACGTGTGCCAAATTTCATAAATGTATGTATGTTTGTCCACGCATATCTCAAAAAGTGTAAGTCGGATTTCAAAAACTCTTTTTGCGTTCGATTAGGTATAGTCCAACGTAGGAGCTGTGTAAGTTTCATAGAAATCGGTTCAGTAGTTTCTGAGATAGAGCAGGGGTGACCAACCTTTTTGAGTCCGCGGAATGCATACATGTATACTATTTAGTCGCGGCGCCGTAACCTATTTAACTGGTTTTACCAGTTTTACTCGCATAGTTCGTAGCGTGATGTTATACCTATAGCTTATAGCCGGTCAGCTGGCACCGACCTCAAAAAAATGTTGGCATATTTAGGTATTCATGATTTATTAGAAGGTTCGTTTTATTTCTCTCTTTTTGTTACTCTTTGAAGTCGGTTTAACTTTTTTTTCTTTTATGTTCCAGGGGCATCTTCCTGCTATTATCACACGCAGAGCCGAAGAGCAGACCATCATGTGTGACGGGGTACATGACCGACATTCAGAACTGGGTCGACGAGGATGGAGTGCTCACCAATGCTATAGGTATGTCTTCATTTTTCATTGCTACAGGAAAAGGTATTGAAGCCTGCCTTTCAGGAAAGGCCGTATATAAGAAAGAAAGAAAAACCATTTATTGGCACATACACAGAGAGTATAATAATTATTCATCAGTATGTCAAGAGATAAGCTGTAAAACTAATACAAAGAGACTGAAAGAACTATGTCAGTGTCACTGGCTTTCCAGCCCGGCACACTAAGGATATTGTGTCCGAGCCGGGTCCTTAACAAAATGCTATACAGGGTATATCAAGACTGCTACCGAAAACGAAGCCAGGTGGTAGTTTTACTGACTACAGACACGATGCAACTAAAAATTTTGGAAAAAAACGCGACGATTTTTTCTTGTAATGTTTTAAATATCATTGTGTTTGGGTGGTAAACCCATAGTTTTTGGTAAAATTATAATTTAAAGCCTTGCGTACTATAGCGTCCTTAAAATTTCTCGGGTGTACATTCGTTTTTAAATGAAAATGTATGTACCTACCACCCAAATACGATAGGAAAAAAATTACACAAAAAATCGTCGCGTTTTTTTGCAAAAAAATTAATTGCATCGTGTCTGTAGTCACTAAAATTACCACCTGGCTTCGTTTTCGGTAGCAGTCTTGATATACTCTGTATATCTGCTCATACTAGTATGGAGCCTTACATGATTTCTGATATTTTAGTCCTGTGCATACAATTACCACGCACTATAACAGTGAAGGAAAAGGCGACGAAACCTGCTTACCATAAGTTTCACAAGAATTTCTGTGGTATATGAAGACCGCTTGCATTAGGCCAGCGTGGGTTGTAGCCCAACCTCTCTAAATCGAAATGTCGGTTCAAGAGAACTTGTGTTTAGGTTTGATTATGGGCTCATGGAGGCATTAATAAACTCGTATGAGCGTAGGATTAACTTTAGTCCAAGGCTTTAGAATTGACTCCATTATTTCGACTATTAATTTGACTATAATATTGAATAATGTAACTACAATACGATGGTTGTCTAGCCCTCTATGCAATTCCGTGTTTATTAATAAAGTCGTGAATATCCGTAGTAATAGTCCGCTATTCAAAATAATCGAGTCAATTCTAAAGCCTTGGACTAATGTTAATCCTTCGCTCATCCGAGTTTATTAATAAGGCCCATGCAGTACAGAAAATATGTCCGGTTGTCCGCATTATGCGTTATCTGGATTTCAGATGAGAGGAATCTAAAACGATAAGGGTTTCCGGCAGTTTTATGATTACATAAAATGCGGCAACAAAGACACATCATGTCGATTATTGACAGCCTCCATGGCGCAGTTGGTCAGACGCCGGCTGAGAGTGGTTACTCTATGATCCCAAAGGAAACTGGAATGTTTGTACTTCGCACGTAAAACTGTAAGAGAGTGTCTAGGTACTCCATAAAATGTGCGAATCCTCTATCGTACGTCCTAACTATAGACTTAGTTCGAAGTGAATGATGAGTATCATAGAGAAAAGTGGTGATTATTAGAAATGGAAGATTTATAACTGACTTCAGACGTCGAAAGTCCGAACATTCGAGTTTCGTTTCGGATCATAGAGTAACCCCTGAGAAACGTGAGGCCGCGGGTTGGATCCCGCACCGAAACAAATATTTGTGTGATCCACAGGTATTTGTTTCGGGTCTGGGAGTTTGTGAAACAGAAAAGTCTGTCGTAGTTTCTGATACACGACACAAGACTCGATGTTAGTGTGTAGTTAGGACTATGTGTGTGAGTGTTGGGTGTATTTATTTATTAGGGTTGATGTATCTATAGGTACATATAAATCCTTTTATATTCTCGCACCACAAAGTGAGTACCGCATTGAAAAAGGAGAATATCTGTATCTGTATCAGCCCATATACGTCCCTCTGCAGGGTACAAACCTCCTCTACAATCGAGAGTACGATTGAGAGGGGCTAGGCCGTATAGTCCACGACACTGGCCTAGTGCGGGTTGGCAGACTTTACCCACCATAGAAATTCTTACAAATCGCTACGGTATGCAGGTTCCCTCACGGTGTTTTCCTTCACCGTTTTAGTACGTCATCCATCATCCATCCATCAGCCAAAGGAAGTCGACTACTGAACATAGGCCACTCTCAATGACTTCCACAGTGAACTGTTGGAGGCAGCCTGCATCCAGCGACGTTTTAGTACGTGGTGATTGGCAATACACACATGACTCTGAAAAGTCACAGGTGTGTGGATTTGAGCCTGCGACCATCGTGAACATGTTGGCAGCCGCGTCTGGTCCGCTACCACCAGGCCAGCACACTTGTTTTTTTTTACAACATTCACACACGTTCTGACCCCACACTAAGATCTAGTCTTGCGTCGTGGGTATCAGAAGCTACGAGAGACTTCGGTCTCACAAACACCGAGACCCGAGACAAATATTTGTGAGCCTCACAAACATTGTCTCGGTGCGGGGATCGAACCCGCGGCGTCTCGTTACACAGGCGGCGTCTAACCGACTGCGCTACGGAGGCTGTTATTTAATCAAATGATTGAATTAATTCCAGATGACAAGGATGCCATAGACTTGTCGGCCCAGTTGAACCCAGTGTCGGAGTTACACCAGAAAATGGACATGTTCAGATCATCGCCGAATCGTCGCGTCAGGTACCTTAGCATGGCGAAGTGCTGGCTCAATAGAGTACCGCCGGTAAGAGGTTGTTTAGTGTTTTTTATCAGCCCATATACGTCCCACTGCTGGGCACGGGCCTACTCTACAATCGAGAGAATCGATTGAGAGTGGTTAGGCCATATAGTCCACCACGCTGGCCTAGTGCGGGTTGGTGGACTTACATACCGTAGAAATTCCTTTACATCGCTACGGTATACAGGTTTCCTCACGATGTTTTCCTCCACCGTTGAAGTGCGTGGTGATTGACTATCAATACACACATAACTCCGAAAAGTCAGAGGTGTGCCCTGGGATTTGAACCCGCGACCACCGTGAACATGTAGGCAGCCGAGTCTGGTCCGTTACCAACAGGCCACCACGCACTACTATTGTTTAGTATTGCTGTTTGGTTTTATTTATTTATTTTATGGTTTCCTGCTTTAATTCTCCTACGGATCTCCTCATCCCTAAATCGATCTCATAGGGAAACCCTGACCATAGCCCTCTCCTCTCTCTATCCTCTCTATCGTGCAAGATCGCGGGACGTCGCTGGATGCAGGCTGCCTCCAACAGGTCACTGTGGAAATCATTGGGAGAGGCCTATGTTCAGCAGTGGACTTCCGTTGGTTGATGGATTGGAATGGATCGGATGAGATGCATGCTTCCAACAGTTCAATACAAAGATCCTCGGAGGAAGCCCATGTTCAGCAGTGAACATCCTGTGGCTGTAGAGAGAGGGAGAGAGAGTAAATTCGGTGAAAGATTTTCATATTGTTATTGTAGGTATTTCAAGTGGCTGACTCCAACGGCCGCCTGCTGTCACAGACTGTGGAATACATGACGTTCTTCGGCAACATGTTCGTGGACGTGGACTCCCCTGGGGAGACCTACTACAGCACCATCAACGCCACAGACGCGACGGAGTTAGGAGTTAATGCACCTTACAATAACAACCAGGGTATGTATATGTATGGACTTTTGTACATACGTAAACTCACCCCTTTTTCCAGAAAGGGTAGGCAGATATGTAATTAGGACACCCACGTTTCACCTGGTATTTTTCGTCCCATTTTGATAGATTAGTCATAGAGAGCGGATAAAAAGAGGTTAATAAATAAATACCGTGTAGGACATGTAAAGAGGATGGATAAAAGGCGATCAATAAAACAGATACATGAGGCGAGTGTGAATGGAAGAGTCGGTAGAGATCGACCCCATCGGACCTACCTCAACCAGATCGATGGTACCTTAGGCAAGGGCCCAGTTAGAAGTACCCTTAACCTAATGAAGAGATTAATGAAAGTAGACGAAGTGAAAGTAGTATGTCAAGATCGAGCAAAGTAGATATTCATAGTCTCTACCTACCCCTATGTGATATAGGCGTGACGTTTATGTATGTACCTCGTAGATCCGATGTCAGCTAAACTGATGGTACACTCATCACGATTCAGGTTGAAAGTACCCTAAATCTATGAGAATGCATAAAGAGATTGATGAATCGAGTGGCCCATACGAAAATGATATTAAAATACAGCAATGTTAAGATTCAGAGTCACTTAACTATAATTTTGTGTTTAGCTCCAGTTATTATTTTACTTACATTATTGTTAAATACTCTTAATTTTGCAGTAACATCAATATGGTCAACGGGTCTGCAAGTGACATCATTTCCAAAGTTAAAAGAACTGGACTTAAGGTCGTGTTCCATAAGAACTCTAACCAGAAACATGTTCCGAACAATGAGTAGCTTAGAAGCCTTATATCTTGGAGAGAACCTTATTCATTTCATAGAGGCCGATGCCTTCGCCAACCTGATAAGCTTAAACCACCTGGACATTAGCAGAAATGAGGCTTTTGACGAGAACGGCAATCAAATGACTCTTGAAATTGGAAGGAATATCTTCGACAAATTGTACAATTTGGTGTCACTGGATCTATCATACACAAAAATCACTCAGAGGAACATGGGTGTCTTGAAAGGGCTTGGCAAGAATCTCAAGAGGCTGTCTTTATGCAATGCCGGACTAACCGCATTGAGAAGTGGGATGTTCAGTAGCACGTCGCTGAGGGTACTTGACATATCAAATAACAACGGAGTTCTAACCGAGACTGGAATCTTCAAAGGCCTAGAAATGAGCTTGCAAGTTGTCTACGCCAAAAACGTGGGCCTACAAAGCATCGAACTCTTCAGGGGATTAAGAAACCTTGAAGTTTTGAACCTAGCAAACAACGAAGTGACATTGGTGTCACAAAAGACTGCTCGAACATGGAATTCCCTGCAAGTTTTGGATCTAAATAAAAACAGAGTTAATTCGTGGTTTAGATCTACTTTCACATTCATGCCGAACCTAAGACTTCTCTCATTAAAAGACAATAACATAAACGTTATATCGGAAGAAATGATCAGGGACATAGGCCACGTGAACTATTTCGCAATGTCTGGCAATTTTATCGTCTGCAATTGCCACAGTAGGGATTTCTACGAACTGGCCGCTTTTAACGAGAAGACCGGCAAAAATGTCACCTTGAGCCCGAACAATTCTGGTCCGCATCCGAAATTTCAGTTCCACACAGGCTTTGACGACTTCAACCAATTAATATCCAACCGCAAAAGGCTCAGATCTAACTGTGAAGATTGCGCTGATGAGTTGAAAATCGACGGCTACTTCGTCCTGATAGACTACACGCCTTCGAATTATATGTGCATGTCTCCGACTTTAAGTCAGTCCGTATCATTCGGCGAAGTGGTTGGCTGTCACAACTTAAGGGATATGGATTATGGTGACGTCATGGCTGGGGGGGTGTCCAAACTGCTGGCTTTGTTGGTGATACCCTGTGTGTTGCTGCCAATGTTCGTCCTGTTCATATTTAGGAGGAATTTGAGATACTGTGTGATAACTATGAGAAACTCCGCTATGCTAAGCCTGATTAACAAGAATGAGGTAGTCGATGGTGAGTTGAAGACCGTGCTTTATTATGCAACCCATAACTTCATTATAAGGTACCCCCAATTGCACGATTTTAAACCCTATATCCTGCTACAGATGGTGCAATATTCAACTACGACGTGTTCGTGTCGTACTGCAACGAGGACCGCGGCTGGGTGCTCGACCACCTCTTGCCGCACCTGGAGAGCGACTGCAGCATCAGCGCATGCCTTCATGAGAGGGACTTTCAGGTGAGAGAGACAGTCTGAGAATGAGTTGGATTAATTATGACACCAGGTGGTAGGTTTCAAATTTCCATAATTGAAATCCTTGGAGAAGGTCTCTGTTCAGTAACTGAATAAGGAGAGAGAGAGAGAGAGAGGAAGAGGGTTCCCTCTAGGTCCTAGGTCATCAGGTTTCCCATCATTGACGCATGAGACGGCAACCGAGGGATTTTAGGGCCAACTTGGCCGTAATATTAATGCATGCCGGCTTGGAAAACTGGTGAACCTTGCATACCAATTCCGTTACAGCGACAGGCTCGCCCTCTATCGCATCGTGGGACGGAACACACAAGGCGATATTTGGGTGTCCTGGTAGCACATCTGTCTACCCCTTCTAGGAGAGAAGGCGTGAGAAATGAAAATGAAAAATGAATGAAAATTATTGAATGTGTAAAAATGTAGTCGTGGAACGTCGCTGGATGCAGGCTGCCTCCAACAGGTCACTGTGGAAATCATTGGGAGAGGCCTATGTTCAGCAGTGGACTTATTTTGGCTGATGAATTGGATTGGATTCTAAAAATGTTCCAAATCATTTAGATACAGTCATTTATTCTAACACCGGTTCGTAAAGCGGTTTTCACTAGAGAAGAACGGGCAAGAAACTCTAGTGTTGCTCTTTTCAAAACCAGTTTACAGTGCAGTGCTTACATTGTAACTGATCTATAGATTACATAAGGTTTTCACGAGTATTCACTACGTTGGTGAAACAGGGTATACTGATTCTTCGTTCTGGGCTACTCCACTTCACTCAGCCATATTAAACAGAATATAAACATATTGTATTAAAAATATATGTCACTTGCAAATTATAACAAATTATCAATGAACTGCTCTGATTTGGACCAACTTGTAATTTTTGTAATAATCACGATATTGTAAACTGGTTTTGAAAAGAGCAACACTAGAGTTTCTTGCCCGTTCTTCTCTAGTGAAAACCGCTTTCCGAACCGGGTGGTAGAGAAAAAAATGACTGAATCTAAATAATGTTGAACATTTTAATGGATTCAATAAATTATTTTCATTTTCATTTTCAGTGATTATGTACAATATGTAAAAGTATTATCGTTGCAGGTCGGGCTTTCCATATTGGAAAACATAGTGTCCTGCATGGACCGATCGAGGTCGATAATGCTGATCATATCCCAGAGGTTCCTCATGAGCCAGTGGTGCCAGTTTGAGATGCATCTAGCACAGCACAGGTATGGATAACGATAAACTTCCATTACATAATACTACATATGTAATATGTATACAGGGTGTAACAAAAGTGCGATCGAAAACGAAGTTAGGTGGTAGTTTTAGTGTCTTCAGACATAATGTAACTAAAAGGTTTTCGGAAAAAAAAACGTGAAGATATTATTTTGTATATTTTTACCTATGTGTTTGGGTGGTAAATACAATTTTTTTGCTAAAATAATAACGAAGTCACACCTCTTATTTTAAAATACTTAATGTTAAGCAAGGGTCCATAACTATTTTGGCAATATCACGATGTTTTACCTACCCAAACTCGATGAAAAATGAAAATAATGCCATATTTTTTCGCAAAATTTTCAGTTGCACTGGGCTCACTATGAAGAGCTTCTAACTTTGTAATTTCCTATGAATAAATATACATTTTTAAGTTCATGTGTTTTAACACTCTTTGCCCTTCCCCAGATTACTAGAAACGCGAAGAGAAGACCTAACCTTGGTGCTTCTAGAAGAGATACCTAGGCGTCTGCGGCCGACGACACTGCACTATCTGATGCTCACCAAGACCTACATAATATGGCCCGAAACGGACAATGAACGGGCACTATTCTGGAAGCGGCTCAGGAAAAGTCTAGTCACACAGAAATTGAAGCCAGAAGGGGTTTCCATAGCTTAGGAATTCGTTTTTTGTGATAAGCAGAGGCCAGATTATATGCAACATAAAAGCACACAATATGCATGCAAATATGCGTACAATATGCATGAAATCCAATCCAAAGCACACAATATGCATGCAAATATGAGTACAATATGCATGAAATCGATTGAAAACTAGTAAATTTTACAACATAAATGTTTTAGGAAAGTAAAAGAGAAAAATTAGTAAATTACGTATTCATTTAAAATTTAACAACGATTTTTTAAGTTTTCCATACAATGGCAAAATCTATCGCTTCCTGAGCTAAGTTTTTGTAAATTCATATTGTTAATTAATAATTTATTTATAAATAAGAGAAACTAGATCTTATTATTAAATGTTATTTTGACAATGGAGTTTAATTTAATTTCTATTACATTAAATTTAATGTAAGTTTGTTTCAAAACCTTATATTTTTTTATATATAAATTCCGTATAACTGAAGAGCTAGCCAGAAATGTTAAAAGTTTGATTAATTTTTCGTCTTTGACTTGACTTGTCAAGGCAAACACCACGCAATATATCGGTGAAGAAAAACATCGTGAGGAAACCTGCATACCATTGCGATTTGTAAGAATTTTTATGGTATGTACTGTATCAGCCCATATACGTCCCACTACAGAGCACGGGCCTCCTCAGCAATCGAGAGTAGGATAGTGATTAGGCCATAAAGTCCACCACGCTGGCCTAGTGCGGGTTGGTGAACTTTTACATACCATAGAAATTTATACAAGTCACTATGGTATGTAGGTTTCCTCACGATGTTTTCCTTTACCGTTATAGTGCGTGATGATTGATGATCAATACACACATGACTCGGAAAAGTCAGAGGTGTGCCCTGGGATTTGAGCCCGCGACCACCGTGAACATGTTGGCAGCCGCGTCTGGTCCGTTACCATCAGGCCACCACGCGCAATACTTACCAGGACAGACGACCTCGTTAAGGTTGCTAAATCGCTGGCCGCTTCCAACAGGTCGATGTGGAGATCCTTGGGGTAAGCCTGTGTTCAGCAGTGGACTCCCTGTGGCTGAAGAGAGAGATAGAGAATACTTACAAGTCGTCAGCGTGACGCAACCAGTCAATCTTTTGGGCTGTGGCGGAGTCGTTAGGAGATCCAAGTTCAATACACCTCCACAGATTCTGAAATATAATGAGAAATATGTATATGAGATTATTTTTTTATTGCTATGAATGGCGAGACGAGCATGCCATTCGCCTGATGGTAAACGATACGACCGCTCATGGACAGTAGCAAAACCAAACAACATGAATTACAAAGTAATGATTGGTATTCCACTGCTCTGAGCGCTCGCCATCCTGACACATAAGATGTTAAGTGTCATTATGTCCAGTAGTTACTCTGGGTGCAAGGTCCTTCAAAGCAAAACACAACAGTGCATTTACACTGCTGTTTGATTATTAATGGGCGGTGGTGATAGTGATCACCATTTTTGGCCCGATGGGGCCAAAAAGTTCTCGAATGGAGGCCACGAAGCGGAAAGCGCAGCGTGGGACGTCCACCCACCAGGTGGTCAGACGACCTGGTAAAGGTCGCGGGACGTCGCTGCATGCAGGCTGCCTCCAACAGGTCACTGTGGAAATCATTGGGAGAGGCCTATGTTCAGCAGTGGACTTCCTTTGGCTGATGGATGGATGGATGATGTAATGCCCATGACTCATGAGTAACCTGATGGTAAGTGTACCATCAGGTTACCTGCTTGCTCGTTTGCCAGACCTATGCTATAAAAAAAAATAGAAGTGCGTAGTCCTTTTTTTTACTGTAAAGGAAAACATAATAAGAGTACAGGTTGTATTGACATTACAAAAAAATTTAGTTATGTGAAATCCGCCATCCCGCAATGAACTAGCGTGGTGGGCTATGGCCTAACCCCTCTCAATTGAACTTGTAGAGGAATCCTGTGCTTAACTAGTGCAATAAATAGTTGATGTACATATATTAATACCTGTATTTCCTTAAATTGATTTCACCCCCTCTTGTTCTTGTCGTGCAAATCTTCAAAAATTTCTTGAAATTCAGTTCTGAAACGTACGTAGGAATTAACAATTTATTTCTATTACATA
Organism: Theretra japonica; assembly: GCA_033459515.1. Taxonomy (NCBI): domain Eukaryota; kingdom Metazoa; phylum Arthropoda; class Insecta; order Lepidoptera; family Sphingidae; genus Theretra; species Theretra japonica. The sequence goes on from CM065952.1 coordinate 4,972,913, forward strand.
CATACATATACATAAACACACGCCTTTTTCCCAGGAGGGGTAGGCAGAGGAGCACCTCTGCCTGAGAGGTGTACCACCCACATTTCGCCTTGTATTCCGTCCCATGATGTGATAGGGGGCGAGCCTATCGCAATATCGGGCACAAATTCCCGACTCCGGGCTGATAATGAATAGAAAAATACAATATCACTTCGCCCGACCCGGGGTCCGAATCCGAGACCTCAGCTTTGCAATCGTACCGTAGTACCAGTACGCAACCGAGGCAGTCTATACATATAATATATATTTCTATTACAGTGTTTTATAAAGAATGTTTTAATAAAACCACCAGCCTCTGTGGCCCAGTTGGTTAGACGCCGGCTGTGAAACGAGAGGCGGCTGCTATTCCCGCACTAAGACTGTGATCCACAGGCATTTGTATCAGGTCTGGGTGTTTGTGAGAGCGAAAAGCCTCTAGTAGTTTGTGATACGACACAAGACTCGATCTTAGTGTGTGGTCACTAGGGTAATTAAATAAGTTCAGTCGCAGTTGAGTTTCGATTAAAACAGACCTTTTCGTATTCTCGAAATTTTGATAACCGCTGTCAGTTACGCCCGCGTCAAGTTCGCGTCACGCGAGCGCCTTAGCGTATTCTACTGCTGCGTGTTTTATGTGCGTGATTCAGAACCCAACTTGATCGGTATTCACGTGTAAGCTTCTTGCATACGACTGACGTACAGTTGACGCGCAGCACCCGCGCAGTTTACGCATAGCTTAGGTGCAGTTCACGCGCAGCTAACCAATTACAAAAATACCATTTTGCACTAAGTCGTAAACTTAATTGCAACTGCACCGCAACTTGATCAGCGCGTCAAAAAATTACGTGAATTAGTCCACAGGACTATGTATGTGCGTGGTGGCCTGTTGGTAAACGGACCAGACGCGGCTGCCTACATGTTCACGGTGATTGCGGGTTCAAATCCCAGGGCACACCTCTGACTTTTCGGAGTCATGTGTGTATTGATAGTCAATCACCACGCACTATAACCGTGAAGGAAAACATCGTGAGGAAACCTGTATACCATAGCGATTTGTATAAATTTCTATGGTATTTAAAAGTCCGCCAACCCGCATTAGGCCAGCGTGGTGGACTATATGGCCTAACCACTCTCAATCGTATTCTCGGTTGTAGAGGAGGCCCGTGCCCTGCAGTGGGTCGTATATGGGCTGATACAATACAATACAATACTATGTATGTGACTGTTGGATGTATTTAAAAAATTGTAACTGACATCAAAAAAAATCATCACTAAAATTATCCTTTATTAGCGAGAATGATGAGAAAATTTCTTACCGTTCTGTTCGGCGAAATACGTTCTCGGATCTGGCATGAACGGAGGCTCCGCCATGTTGCAGTTGTCCAAATCGTCCTTTTCTTTCTCATTTTTGGTGTACCTGAAAGTGCCTTTTGTTAAGTCTCCCTTCAACCACAGAAAGTCCACTCCGAACATAGGCCTCCCCAAAGATTTCCACATTGACCTGTTGGAAGCAGCATCCAGCGCCTTCCTGCAACCTTAACCAGGTCGTCCGTCCACCTTGTGGGTGGGCGTCCGACACTTCGCTTGTTTGTGGTCTCCACTCCAGAACCTTTCGGCCCCAACGGCCATCAGTTCACACTATGCGCAAGCCCAACTGCTTTGTTAATTAGGATTATAAAAAATATTTTACGGGACTTGCTCGCTGGTTCACTCGTGTACTAAGATATCTCCGGAACATCATTTTTATCTACGACTAGACTCGATCTTAGTGTGGAATCTTGACTATGTATGTGACTGTTGGGTTTGTTTATTATTTATTTATATAATTATTATATTTGCGTCCATATACACACATTACGCCATTTCCTCAAAAGGGGTAGGAAGAGGTGCATCAGGACACCCACGTTTCGCCTTAAGAGTTCCGTCTCAGGCGAAGTAATAGGAGTCGAGCCTATTCCCCTTTTGGTCACAAATTCGTCACTTCAGACCACCAATATAACTTTGCCTGACCTGGGATTCAAACCCGAGACTTCAGCTTTGTAATCATACCGTAGGTCAACTACGCCACCGAGGCAGTAATTACGATTTAAGGTCTCAACTTGCTTTTTAATTTTTATGTCTTATTTTTCAGAACAGTTGTATTTTCAATCGTATCACTTACGGATTAGCTTTGAGAAAATTCTCCAACTCTCGGATCTTCTCTCTGATTTCTTTATAGAACTTGTTTCGTATCTCGTCCTGCTCTTTCTTCAATTTATACGTATCTATTTGCTCTTTAACATTGAACACGAACAAATCTGCAAAGAAAGATATTATTAATAAATACACCCAACAGTCACATACATAGTCCTGACCCCACACTAAGATCGAGTCTTGTGTTGCGGATATCAGGAACTACGAGAGACTTCGCTCTCACAAACACCCAGACCCGACACAAATACTTGTAGTTCACACAAACAATTGTCTCAGTGCGGGGATCGAACCCGCGGCCTCTCGTTTCACAGCCGGCGTCTAACCAACTACGCCGCGGAGGCTGTCGAAATTCAAACGATATTTTATAGAGAGTGGTAAACATGTTTTAAATATCATGAGGAAACTTGCATAAACAGCAGCAGCCTAATCCAGAGTGGTATCACTGTCTCACAAGAGATCGATGTCAGGTAGCAGCTTTGCTGTCGCGTTTCGTTCGGTGAGTGAGATTTTTTTTTTTGTATTGTATCAGCCCATATACGACCCACTGCAGGGCACGGGCCTCCTCTACAATCGAGAGTACGATTGAGAGTGGTTAGGCCATATAGTCCACCACGCTGGCCTAGTGCGGGTTGGCGGACTTTTACATACCATATAAATTTATACAAATCGCTATGGTATGCAGGTTTCCTCACGATGTTTTCCTTCACCGTTATAGTGCGTGGTGATTGACTATCAATACACACATGACTCCGAAAAGTCAGAGGTGTGCCCTGGGATTTGAACCCGCGACCACCATGAACATGTAGGCAGCCGCGTCTGGTCCGTTACCAACAGGCCACCACGCACTTCGAGTGAGATTGCCGGATGCCTAATACCCCTGTCCTCTTCCCATCCTTTTCCCTTCCCGCTCCCTTTCCGATTTGATGGGCCGACAACACAACTAAGTTTCAAGCGTTGTGTATGTTCATGTGCAGTGATCACTTACCATCAGGTGACCTGTTTGCTCGTTCGCCGGACATATTGTTAAAAAGTAACGACCTGAAGCAACGTATTTCGCGTCTGATTTGGTGCGGTACCGTGCCGTATTTTTTGCTACAAACATTTTGTTCATAGTGTTCTATCTAGGTTTCTCAATGGGCTACCAGTAACTTGTACTTACCGACATATCTATTAGGCATCTCAGTAGCCAAGGCGAAAGTCCTGGAGCTCTCGCTGACCAGGTCGATCATGGACCTAGCCGCACGCACGCACACACAAGTCCCATCTATAATCTTGGGCAATTTCACTCCCACCTTCATGGCTGGGAAACTTAGCTCTACTGGCTCTCTGGAAGGGAGATGAGGGGGACGCTGGTTTAATTATCGCATGGAGATTATGGTTTAAAAGTGACACTGGGAAGTTAACTGTCTCTCTCAGTCACGGGAAGTTCACTCCTGAACATAGCCTCTGATTTTTACAGCGACCTATTGGGAGATGCCTCAACTCATAATCTGTCTCTCTCTCTCCCTTCAGCCATAGGAAGTCCATTTTTGAACATACACATCCTTCAAGAGTTAATTAAGAAAAAGTGACGATATTTTTGTTTTTTTTTTCCTATCATCGTATTTGGTTATTTCCTAAAAAAATAATGTACACCCTTTTATTTTTAAAGACGCTACAGCACGCAAGGCTTTAAATTATAATTTTAGAAAAAACTATGGATTTACCACCCAAACAATACAATTTAAAACATTACAAAAAAAACCGTCGCGTTTTTTTGCAAAATGTTTAGTTGCATCGGGTCTATAGTCACTAAAACTACCACCTGGCTTCGTTTTCGTTAGTAGTCTTGATATACCCTGTCCGTCCATCTATCCATCAGCCAAAGGAAGTCCACTGCTGAACATAGGCCTCTCCTAATGATTTCCACAGTGACCTGTTGGAGGCAGCCTGCATCCAGCGACGTCCCGCGACCTTCACTAGGTCGTCTGATCACCTAGTGAGTGGACGTCCCACGCTGCGCTTTCCGCTTCGTGGCCTCCATTCGAGAACCCTGTATATGTATATATTTATATCAATGGGTGTAACACTTACGGCTCAGGTTCAATTGGTTTTGGTTTCCTAGTTGGCATTCTGATGGCCACCCACAAATTCAGACGTAGGCCTTTGAACTCTCGTTCGTACGTGGCCAGCTTAATGGACTCAAACTTTAGGTTCTTCTCCAGGTCTCGGAGAAGGGTGTGCGAGGCTTCTTGGATCGCGTCTGATAGCTGTTCTCTTAAGGCCACCCTCACCTGCGGAAGAGAAATCATCATCACCTTTATCTTAAGATTTTTTTAATTCAATAGGTCGGGCATAGTAGCAAGCAGGTGATCTGTGAGTGAACATTCATAATGCTTGGATCATTGATGTGCTGTACTGTATCAATGCATATACGTCCCACTGCAGGGCAGGGTCCTTCTCTAAAATCAAGAGCACGAATGAGAATGGTTAGGCCATATAATCCACCACGCTGGTTTAGTGCGGGTTGGCGGACTTACATACCATACATTTTTTTGATTTCGCTACGGTATGCAGGTTACCTCACGACGTTCTCCCTCACCGTTATAGTGCGTGGTGATTGACTATCAATAACACACGACTCCGCAAAGTCAGAGTTGTGCCCTGGGATTTGAAGGCACATTCAAATAAAAATCGTCACTTTTTACAAAATATGTAGTTGCATTGCATGTAGTCACTAAAACCACCACCTGGCTTCATTATCGGTAGCAGTCTTGATATACTCTGTATACAAAATTCCAAGAGAGTCTGCCTAATAATTTTCCTCTTAACTAAGTTTGCTGGATGCCAGTCGCTTAATTGTGTCTGCATCAGCTCATACACGTCCCACTGCAGGGCACGGGCCTCCTCTGATAACTGAGAGTACGACTGAAGGGGGTAAGGCAATCCGCAACGCTGGTAGTAGTTCCTGTTTAGTTTAGGGTTTTCGGCTGATATTTTTGTTAATATTAAATCATATTTCACTATAACGGTGGAGGAAAACATCGTGAGGAAACCTGCATACCATAGCGATTTGTATAAATTTCTATGGTATGTAAAAGTCCGCCAACCCGCATTAGGCCAGCGTGGTGGACTATATGGCCTAACCACTCTCAATCGTACTCTCGATTGTAGAGGAGGCCCGTGCCCTGCAGTGGGTCGTATATGGGCTGATACAATACAATACATATTTCACTCTAGGCCAAATATCCCCACATCAGCCCATTATCCTTCTAATTATTATCTTTCGTGAGCTCTCACTATTTTGGTTCGATAGCATTCAAATTATCTTTCTTTGATTTATCAAGAAAGCAAATAATCGAATGTAACCCAATGTTATGCTTAAATACTCTCTCAATAATATTTAAGCTCGATTTGTATTCATTTTTTTACAGCATAGGTTCAGCAAGAACGCAACAGTGCGACTTGGCCTGACACTCACCTCATTGTAACTCTGTGCTTGTAAAGGCGTGTAATTCCTCGAATTCGCCACAAACTCTTCCAGCATCTCCAACATCTGTAATATTAGATATTTTTAGAGATTCCATTGTCTAAGTGCTGCATTTAAGTATATCAGATGCAAGCCATACGCTACTGAACTCTGAAGTATCAATCACGATGAGTTTTTTATAGCGATAAATATTTGACAAAAGAGAAAATGTATGTAATTATGTATGTAATTATGATGTAATTATGACCATTATTATGAACATTGTTCACAAACACTCAACATTGGATTTGGAAACGTAATCCATCAATCCATCAGCCAAAGGAAGTCCACTGCTGAACATAGGCCTCTCCTAATGATTTCCACAGTGACGTGTTGGAGGCAGCCTGCATCCAGCTACGTCCCGCGACCTTTACCAGGTCGTCTGACCACTTTTAGGTGGACTTCCCACGCTGCGCTATCCGCTTCTTGGCCTCCATTCGAGAACTGTTTAGCCCCATCGGCCATCAATTCTCCGCGCTATGTGCCCCGCCCATTGCCACTTCAACTTACTAATCCGCTAACGTAAACATAATAACAATAAAGAATTGTTTTGCTTCATTGAGACATTACCTAGATTATCTGCTACTCCCTACTAAAGCCCCATTTACACGGGGAGAGTTTCTCATCTTGCAGATACGATTATCGTAAGGATATAAAAAAGTCGGATCGCGTAAACATTTAGCAGAACATGACAATCTATGTCGGTTATGTCATGTGATAATCGCATACGATTCTCGCCGCGAGAAACTCTCTCCGTGTAAATGGAGCTTTATTCTTACTTATTCTATTAACTCTGCCACTTAACTCTAAACTATTAACGGGACACTAAGAACAAAACTGAATAAAAAAATATGCATGACACTAATTTCCGTTCCTGTCTCTTTCATTCCTAAACACGCGATATCTTCCATCCCTGTTTGGTTTTATCTAACCAACTTTGCCAGGAATGCTGATACATTACCGCAGACCTCAAAGCGTCCCTCTAGCAGCCATACTTAAAAAAATATACCTACTAACTTCGATAGAACGAGGAATTGTCTTATTGCATATTTGCTGATTGTACTATGTTGTGAATGAGTGAAATACACCATGTTATCACGCAAATAATCGATTTTATTAAGATTACATACATACATAAACACACGAATTTTTCCCAGAAGGGGTAGGCAGAGGTGCTACCAGAACACCCACGTTTCGCCTTGTATATTCCGTCCCACGATGTGATAGGGGGCGAGCCTATCGCCATATCGCGCACAAATTCCTGACTCCGGGCTGATAATGTATAGAAAAATCCAATATCACTTTGCCCGACCCGGGATTCGAACCCAAGACCTCAGCTTTGCAATCATACCTTAGTACCACTACGCCACCTAGGCAGTCGAATTAAGATTATTAATCGATAACATACATATGATGTTTCTCATAAGTATCAAATTTATAGCATTCGTTTTGCATGAAACGAAAATATCCGAAATCGTGCGCGCCCCGTCGCAACCTCGCGCCCCTAGGCACGTGCCTAGTTTTCTTTTTTATCAACCTATATACGTCCCACTGCTGGGCACAGGCCTCCTGACTGATGACTCGGAAAAGTCAGAGGTGTGCCCTGGGATTTGAACCCGCGACCACCGTGAACATGTAGGCAGCCGCGTCTGGTCCGTTACCAACAGGCCACCACCGTGCCTAGTTTGCCTTAGAGATAATCCGCCTTTGCATTACCGGTAAAACTTCAACGCATCGCTTGTCAAGTTCTTTAGCGTCACAGAATTTGTTCAACTGCCACAGATGCAGGTAGGTGTTCATCTGGGTGACCACACGAGGATCCGGCAGACCGTCACAACGCAGGTATTGCTGCCACTGTTGATAAAATACCATCATTAACAAACACTGAGATATTTCACCACTGCAGATACTATATCGATATGATTTATCTATCTATCCATATCAGCCCATATACGTCCCACTGCAGGGCACGGGCCTCCTCTACAATCGAGAGTACGATTGAGAGTGGTTAGGCCATATAGTCCACGCTGGCCTAGTGCGGGTTGGCGGACTTTGCATACCATAGAAATTCTTGCAAATCGCTATGGTATGCAGGTTTCCTCACGATGTTTTCCTTCACCGTTATAGTGCGTGGTGATTGCCTATCAATACACACATGACTCTGAAAAGTCAGAGGTGTGCCCTGGGATATGAACTCGCGACCACCGTGAACATGTAGGCTGTCGCGTCTGGTCCGTTACCAACAGGCCACCACGCACATTATTTTTATATCGAATGAAAGAAAACCATCGAGAGCAATCCTGCAAACCATAACGATTTCTTAAAATTTCTATGGTATATCAAGTCCGCCATTAATAATAATAAATAAATAATAAATACACCCAACAGTCACATACATAGTCCTGACCCCACACTAACATCGGGTCTTGCGTTGCGGATATCAGGAACTACGAGAGACTTTCCGGTCTCAAAAACATCCAGACTCGAAACAATTACTTGCGGTTCACACATACATTTGTTTCGATGCGGGGATCGAACCCGCGGCCTATCGTTTCACAGCCGGCGTCTAACCAACTACGCCACGGAGGCTGTCAAACTTCCTAACATTATATTTCTGTCGCACCAATATTGGTTGTAATATTTTGAACTATAATATAAATAGATTGAAAAATACCAAAAATCTCTAGAACGTTCTCATATCTCTTGAATATAACATACATAAACCCACGCCTTTTTCCCAGAGAATAGGCAGAGATGCTACCAGGACACCTACGGATTGCCTTGTATGTTTCGTCCCGTAATGTGATAGGGTGGGAGCCTATAACCATATCGGGCATAAATTCCAGACTCCGGGCTGATAATGAATAGAAAAATCCAATATCACTTTGCCGAACCCGAAGCCTCAGTGTTGTAATCATAATTATCCACTGCGTTGGTGAAACAGAGTATACTGATTCTTCGTTCTGGGCTACTTCGCTTCACTCAGCCATATTAAACATGATGTAAACATATTTGTATTAAAAATATATGTCACTTGCAAATAAAACAAATTATCAATGAATTGCTCTGATTTAAACCAACTTGTAACTTTTGTAATAATCACGATATTGTAAACTGGTTTTGAAAAGAGCAACACTAGAGTTTCTTGCCCGTTCTTATGTAGTGAAAACCGTTTTCCGAACCGGGTAGTAGATCAAAAAATGACTGGATCTAAATAATGTTGAACATTTTAATGGATTCAATAAATTATTTTCATTTTCATTAATCTACTGCCCCACCGAGGCAGTAAGAAAGCATATTTTGAAAATCATTAAAACTTTACCTCAGCTTCCATTTGTTTCTTGTTTTCAAACCGCATTTTCTGCCTCTCGAATTCTGCAAAAAAAATACATACAGGGCTGACATCGTTTTAATTTGAACCCCATGTTCCCAGCCACCCCGGGTAACATTGTACCAAGTTTGAAGATAAACTGCCTGGTAGTCTTGTCTGTAATGGCTTTTTTGTTTGCAAGATCTTTGATCAACCCGTTTAGATACGATTTTTTACGGCTCAGGTAAGTTCCCGAACCGAACTGAAGTTCAACTAAGCGGTAAAAATACTCGTATCAATACGGGCTGGCCAAAAACGTGAAACTAAAATCACTATCTTTGACAAAAAAACATTTCCGATTTTTTTTTATTTTGTTCAATGTCATCTGGGGTGATGTGAATCATGTGGGTTAAATTAAGTCTTATATATCAATATGACCCTGTATAATACAAACATTAACTTTTCGATGTTCTAAGATTATGCTGTGGATCCTCCAGCGCAGACCAGGACGACATAGCAAAGATATATACATAGATTCCAATTTTTTATATTGTTCCCTCAGCTTCGAGTATTCCCTTTCGATGGCCTAACCTCTCAATGGTACTCTCGGTTGTAGAGCAAGCCTGTGCCCTGCAGTGGGACGTATATGGGCTGATACAGAACTGTACTGTCCTGCACTTACCACCAAGTGTAATATAGACACTAATGGCTTTATTAATAAAATCGGATGAGCGAAGGATTAACTTTAGTCCAAGGCTTTAGAATTGACTCGATTATTTTGAATAGCGAGATATTCACGACTATTAATAAAGACATCAAAATAATCAAGTTACTTCTAAAGCCTTGGACTAAAGTTAATCCTTCACTCATCCGAGTTTATTAATAAGGCCGTAATAGTTTGTATCTGTATCAGCCCATATACGTCCCCCTGACACGGGCCTCCTCTACAACCGAGAGTACGATTGAGAGTGTTTTTTATTGTCTAAGGCCGGCAAACGAGCAATCAGGTCACCTAATGTTAAGTGATCACTGCACATGAACATCCACAACGCTGGATGATGGATGTGTTGCCGGCTCAGTGAAGGAATCGGTAAGGAAAAAGGATGGGAAGACGAAAGGGGTATTGGGCATCCGTCAAAATCACTCACCGAACGCAACACGACAGAGAAGCTGTCGCTTCGTGTCGATTTCCTGTGAGACAGTGGTACCGCCCCGGATGACCCTAAATATTTTTACTAACACTGGATCTATGTTGTATGGTATAAAGAATTTATTATTAAATACATACGAGGAGTACATAATACTTACTCTGAAACAAATTGACAGCCTTCTGCAGTATGTCCCTCCTTATTTCCTGCTCAGCATTATCTTTGGCCATGAGTTCAGCGCGTTCTCGCGCTAACGTAGCGCGCTTCTCTTTCGCACCCGCCAGGATTGCTTGCCTGTGGGAAAGGGACGGATGTACAACCGTTGATATTTGTGTTTTTTCTATGCATTCGCGATAGGTAAATAAAAATCAGGAGGATTCCTGATATTTTATTTTTGCCCTGGAATGATCTGGACTTCTCCATCCACACACACACGCACGCACGCACGCACGCTGCTGTTGGACTTATAACGCTTTTTTGCTCAATATTATAGTGCATTATCTGGTAATATAAGACATATTAGCGTGCGCCGACTATAATTATTCGTATAGATTTTGACAGCCTCCGTGGCGCAGTTGGTTAGACGTCTTCTATGAAACATGAGGCCGCTACGATCTCCAAGATATAATATTTCATCGCGGTACGGAACACACAAGACGAAACGTGGGTCTCCTGGTTGCACCTCTGCCTATCTCTTTTGGGAAAAAGGCGTGATGTTTGTGTATGTATGTATGTATATATTTATGTTTAAGTACTATTTTCGATCTTTACGTAGAGCTATTGTTTTAATATAAGACATTGTTAAGCTTTTGTGTTGTTACTATTGTGTTGTGTGTTATATTCTACACTAAGTACATAATATCTAAATAACATTGTTGCCTTTAACTATTTTTGTGTGTTTTTATTGCCGTATATTTTAATTACCTTTTACATTAACAAAAGGGATGTTGACTCACGTTACAAAACTGTGTAAATTTATTTCTTACACATTAAAGACAGTATTTAAAAAAAATATATAATAATTTGAGAGCTTAATTGTTCAACAACAATTGTCATTGTACTTAACAATGATAATATTTTTACAATATTTACCACAATGGAGACTGGATTCGTCAAAGGAAGTAGTTATATCGTAAGAACTCAGTCAAAATCAGATCATTTTGATAAAACGCGAGATTCTGTTAACGATCGGTGACGTAGATTATAGTCACGTGACAGTTTGGAGCGTTTACCGGGACTTTTGAAATCTATTTTTATTTGCGAATTTTTTCATGAAAATGTTAGGGCATTAGCCTCCCCTACATTTGGAGTACGATTGAGGGCTTAGACCATATAGTCCACCACGCTGGCCTAGTGCGGGTTAGTGGACTTTACATACCATAGAAATTCTTTCAAATTGCTATAATATGCAGGTTTCCTCACGATATTTTCCTTCGCCATTAAAGTGCGTCTGGTTGACTATCACACATGACTCCGTTAAGTCAGAGGTGTGCCTTGGGATTTGAACCCGCGATCACCGCGAACATGTAGGCAGCCGCGTCTGGTCCGTTACCAACAGGCCACCACGCACTTCATTATACACGTCTAATCTTTAAAATTGGAAGCAATAGAAAAAAATGGTCAACATCCCTATTTAATTTTTTACCTATAATAAGACAAGAATAGTTTTGTAGTGTGCGATCATGACTACATGTGACTATTGGGTGTATTTGTAAGGATTGAGGATACAAAAAGGGGAGTGTGAGGATGAGGATTGAGAAAGGGAGAACTAACTTTTCCGCTTCCTTCTCCGCCCTCCAATCTTCTATTCTCTGCACCATCCAAGCATCTCTTTCTCTTTTGTTCATTTTCCTCCAGTTTGACGGCTGTTGGAGTCACTTGTTTAATACGATATTTCAAGAATAGGTTTTTATTTTGCGAAAAAAAGAATAAAAAAAATATGTAATAAAAAAGAGTTTGAAATTGCGTTTAAAGAAAATGCAAAAATATTTATTTTGAGATTTAAAATATCGAATGTTATCTTTTTTCTCTAAACAAAACGTCATTATTTTGCGAATCTAAAAATCCTTTTTAAATAAAAAGAACACCGTTTTAACACATTTTTTTTCATGTTACGTTTGAACTTTGAAATCGTTTAGCAAAAACAAAAATGCACGATTATAACAAAAAAAAAAGAAAAAAAATCAATTACGGCATTACTTTATCATTGAACTCCATGTGTGTTTTTTTGATTCACTAAAACGCGTGACACCGCTATACGGACGCGACGAAATATGAAATTCATGCGACTGCTCATATTTACAGCCATCGAAAAGACAAAAGTTTTTTTACGATCAGACATTTATTGCAAAACCTCACGCGATGATATTTAAATAGAATATTTGTTTTGTTTTTATCACGATTCCAGTGACATAGTTTCCAAAAATATGTATTTTGGGGTCGATGGCACACTGCGGGGTCGGTGCGACATCTCTGATAGCGACTTTTAGATCGGCGATAGAACGTGTGGCCTCTCATCTGTTGTGGTCGCCCGCAACACCTTTAAAGGACGTCCAAACTCACTGGTAATTTCATCTTGGACATCTTGTCCCTTCAATTATTTATCAGTAAAAGTATTATGCCGGGTACGCAACTGTAAAACGAGGCGCTTCTCGCCCTGAGATATTGCCCTTCATAATGAGTGTGAAGGTCACCGAAGCCACGGTAATGTTATCTAACAGTATAGTGACTCGGCCCTGTCCTTGAAATGATTTCCTACAGCCGCGCAGTACGCAGACACGTGATAGGGCTGCCTGCCCAGTGTTATAATTTCATCTATTTGCTTGACTTCATTTTTAGTACTGTAATTGTAAATATTATATATTTTATTTAAAAATATAATTAGTTGTGAATGAAATTGAAAGTGTTCAATAAAACACATGCTGCATTATTATTCATAGATTTAATATAAATACCTATGTAATGTAGTCTAAAAATGTAGTCTATAATTGTTTATTCCATATTAAGTAAGTACTTGTATACGTTAATTAAATATCACACCGTGCGTACAGCGGAGGTTTCGCGACTGGTTGTGTACCGAGTGTGTAACGATCTCGGGGCGCGTAGGTATGTCTCACACTCCGACCGTTTGTATGAAGACAGAATACTGTATAGATAACATTACCGTGGGGAGCGCCTTTGCTCGGTATGCTGGCGTAGGATAAGTGACTCGGCTCGGTCGCAACATCCGTTGCGTGCCACGCTGGAAGGCCAGTGACACTGACCAACTTCGGCCTCCCCCGAGGTACCAAAAGAGGAGCTACAAATATTTTTTATAAGTAGGATAAACATGCGAATTACCTTTTCAAACTCCGGTATATCTTCTTTGTCCTTCTCTTTCCCCTTCTTACCTTTTTTCCCCTTCTTTTTGTCTTCTTGCTCTTCTTCTACCTTTTGTTCCTCTGTACAAAATAAAATCTTTTATTAGGCCACGTTTACACTGAAGCGAAGATGTGCAAAAATGTATCTATGTGTAGAATTTAACACGTTGTTGTTACAATTCGTATAAATTCAACACTATTTAGATTTATTTTTATTTCACATAAATTGATTTTTTTGCGATTTACGCGCGACATTAAATCGCACGGACGGCAAAGACTTAATAAACTATTAAGATTTATTATTCTGTACTTGTTAGTAATGAAATTTCGGAATATATCAACAAAACAATCAAATGCATATTTTCATGATTATTTTTATATCTTTCTGTCTGCTTTCTCTTATCTCCATCCAAAGGTTATCTTTAAGAAATTACCTAATGCAATAAGGGCACTAATTGTACTTACTTTAAATAGAGTTAATTGTTTTGTCTTCTTTTGGTATATGTATGTAAAATAAACAAAAATAAAAGCCAAGTCGCTTGTAAAAATTTGGCCTAAAATTGCAGACATCCTTTCAAGATGATCTGTTTAGTAGTTAAACTATTCAAGTGGCTATTTAGGGCCTCGTTCACCACCCTCAAGTAAAGTGTCAAGTAGGCTATTCATCAGTTAAAGTCACCGGTAACATCACGAGTCAATTTGTCAATTTAGCTGGGTACTCACCAGCAAGCCGTCATCATAAACGTTGCCATGTATGTAAGCCTTTTGGCTACCTACCTACGGCCTTATTCATAGACAGTTTTAAAACCTATGCTAGTTATCGAATGTTTGAAATTACTTGCCACATCATCTGTCAATTAGTTTATTTACTTGATGGTTAAAATAAGTTTAAAATCTGAGACTCCTTTCTTAGTTTTTGAGAAAAAAATACGTTGGCACTGTAGCGGAAGGCAGGGCGGGGAACATTTGACGTAATATTAAATGAATGATTTGTTCAATTTATTATATCATCCATATAGTAGTTGTTCCAGTAGGTTGTTACTAGACACTTTATTTTCACTTGTAAAATCGACGAAAGATATTCGGCAAATAACTAATCAACGGTTTATTTGAAGATGGTGAACGAGGCCCTAAAATTCATAAACATAATAACCAGCGGGTAAGGATTCCTTTGACCACTGTAGCATTTCACTACTCGTCTTCTTGGCAACTTCCACAACCTATAAATCAAAATAAATAAGTATAGCCTTATCTCATACGATCTCTCTCTCTCTCATTCTCTCTTCAGCTACAGTACGTCCACTGCTGAACACAGGCCTCCCTCAAGTAACTCCACATCGACCTGTTGGAAGCAGCTATCGACTTTCTGCCTTCGCTAGGTCGACTGCTCTAGTCAAAACTTTTCGGCCCCATCGGACATCAGTTCACCGTGCTATTTGCACACTGCTACTTCAACTTGTTAATCATAAGGTTTAAAGGTAGAATGGGATATGGACTGTAAGTCCTGGGTTGCAGCGTCAGGCAATCTATATTATACAAGGTATATTGACATAAGGTATTTAATTTTAACCACAAGTTCCTAGCCACCTCAGGTAGCATTGTACCAAGTTTGAAAACAAACTGCTTGGTAGGTTTGTCAAATATCGCGATTCTAGTTTTCAAGGCCTTTGATCAACCCGTACAGGTACGATTCTTTTTACTGCTCAGGTGAGTTCCCGAACCGAACTGAAGTTCATCTAAGCGTAAAAATAGTGAAAAATAAAATCAAGATTTTTGACAAAAAATAATTTCCGTTCTTTTTCAAATTTTGTACTGTCACCTGGGGTGATGAGAAACACGTGGGTGAAATAAAGTATCCTATGTCAATATCACCCTAATTTTTTTTTCTATTTTTGTAATCTAGTGAGTTATCTGGGATGGAAATTTGTGCCCAGTCAGGAGTTAGACTCATCCTATATAAGTCTTGGGACAGAATTAAACACGGCAAGTTATGGGTGGTACTAGTGACAGTTCTACCTACCCTATCAGGAATTTACAAGCGTGAACTTTTTATAAGATTTTTTCTTACCGATTTGCCTTTCTCCTTCTTGCCTTTCTTCTTCTTGGCTTTTGGTTCTGTAAATAAAAAAAAATATCCCTAAAAATGGAAGGAAACGTGATAAAGGCAGATGATAAAGACATAAGCCATTGAAATGAAACGAATTCTTACGGATTTTATCGCGAATTTGATTTAATTTTTACATTTTTAACTTCCCGACGTTTCGATCACTTTACAGTTTTCGCGGTCACGGGGCGGACTGAGGTATTAGTCATCCGCTTAGTGACTGATACAATTTAACCCAAGACACCAAAGACATAACCCTTTTGATCTTCCACGAGGTATTCAATGGGGAAGTTAATAGAAATAAGAAGAAAGTATATAAGTAATTCTTGAAGCAGTGATTAAAAACAGTTACAATAGCTTTCGTTTCGTGAACAATAGAATATTGTCATGTAAACCCAAAATTGACCACAGCTGGGCACGGGAGTCCTCTACAACTTAGACTTCCAATGGGAGGAGTTAAGCCAATCCACCACGCTGCCCTAGTGCGGGTTGGCGGACTGACACACCATAGAAATTCAAGCAAGATGGTTTCCTTACGATGGTGTCCTTCACCGTTTAAGAAAGGAGAAACGGTAGTACCAATGTGAAATTATTATATATCTTGACCAATTGCTAGGTTTGAAGTGCTTGGTGGCCTGTTGGTAATGGACCGGACGCGACTGCCAACACGTGCGGTGGTCGTGGGTTCAAAGCTCAGTGCACACTTGTGACTTTTCAAATCATGTGTGTTTTAAGTCAATATCATGCACTTATAACGGTGATGGAAAACATCGTGAGGAAACCTGCATATCATAGCGGTTTGTGAGAATTCCTATGGTATGTAAAGTCCGCCAACTCGCACTAGGCTTGGTGGACTATATTATGGCCTAACCCCTCTTAATTATAGAGGAGGCCCATGCCCTGCAGTGGGACGTATATGGGCTGATGCAGTACAGTACAATTGCCAGGTGATCCCATTAGTCACACGGAGTTTAAAGAACTGTTGTATTATGAAAATATCTTTACACACCCTTCTAAAAGTTATGGATATCATTACTTATACATGAGACTCTCAAAATCGATGATAAAACAATAAAAAAACGAATGTGAAGCGTCACTCACCTGGTCGGGAACGCTCGTTGCTATGGCAACCGTGATATTGATCCAACAACGAAAATAAGCTCTAATGCTTGGCACACACTTTACACTTCAAGACTGAGACAAAATCACTGGAACCACTCTATTGCAATCACTCCAGAATATTTTACATTGACTAATAAACTCGTAACTTAATTTGATAGATGAATTCTAGATTGATCGAATTCTTCCCATATCTCACAGAACAGCTTTTCTCTTCTCAAAACTTCGGTTTGATAGCAAAAAACAGGTTCAATTTGTCTTCTTGTCCCTAACTATCCTTACATATATCAATTTAAAAAAAAAATAAAAAAATTTAGCAGACGAAGGAATTGTCGTGGAAGACTACGGGCTATTTAACATCACGCTATGACCAATAGGAGCGAAGCAACCATGAAAAATGTTAGTCGGGGAAAAATATTCTCGGTTTTAGGCGTGGAGTGGAATTCCACCCGGACAAAGCTGGATCAGAACGCTAGTGTTACTTTAAAACAAAATTAAAGATACCTTCAATAACCGGTGGCAGGGACTCGAAGGAAGCGCTCGTGTAGGAAGTGTCTGTGAACTGGACTTCCTCTGGTTCTGGTTCCAGGTCTGTGGTGGCCACCAGGACTTCCTCCTGGATCTCGGCTTCTGGAAGATAATACATCATCAGCTGCAGGAATTCTAATATACACCTTAGTCTTTTATGCGAGAGGCAGTCTGTAATTATCTGTTCTTTGTCTATGTCTGCAAGTCTAACTGTTAGGTTTTGGAAGGTTGTAGCCAGTGATATAAACACCTTTCGTGGCGCAGTTGGTTAGATACTGGTCATGAAAGAGGCAGCTACAATACCCGCATACAGACTAATGCTGGTGTGATCCACAAGTATTTGTTTCTGGTCTGGATGTCTTGAGACCGAAAAGTCTCTCGTAGTTTCTGATACCGCAAAGGAGTTATGTAAATGTGGGATCAGGACTATGTGTGTGATTGTTGGTGGTATTTATTTATCCGTGGGATATCTTCTATTATTAAGTATTACAATATATCTACTTTCCACTGTGTTAATCCAGGATATCAGTGCGTTACCAGATATAATTAAAATCGGTTAAACTCGCTTTTGAGATTAGCGTGCAACCGCACCGAGAAACAGACAAACATTCAATCATTGTTTTGAGTTCTATTACAGTCCCATAACAGTTATGCTCATTTATCTTCCATGTGTAGACATCGATCGATAAACTGTATTATTTATTATACGTATAGACAGAAGGTTTTTTCATATTGTCTAAAATAAAATTTACTTAATTATTTTTACTCTTATTTCATTGCGTTGCAATAAATATCGATATAACCTATCGACGTAAACTACATCACTAGAAAATTGTCGTGCCGACTTATCGCCTATTATACCTTGATCTCTCGTTTGCCAGTGTGTCTTTGTAAGTACTAGGTACCACCGCTTTGTCTATTTCTATAAAGTAGCTGTGTGTTCTGTTGTGTACATTGAAGGGCATTGTAGTAATTACTGGACATTTAGGGTCTTTTCAATGTCTTGGGGACGCCTGAAGTGTAGCGACAGGCAATGTCTTACAGTCGTAACTGATATTGCTATTTTTTATGAGCAGGCGTGACGGTAACCGTCAAAACTACACTAACGAAATCATCATATTTTTAACATGAAATTCACTGCTGAACAAAGGCCTCCCCCAGGGATCTACATCGACATGTTGGAAGCAGGGGGGTTACTCTATGATCAGAAACGAAGTTCGAATGTTCGAACATCGTAGGTAAAACTCTACGAATGTGTCTAGGTACTCCACAAGCCGTTCGAATCCTCTATCGTATGTCGTAACTATAAACTTAGTTCGGAGTGAATGATAAGTGTAATAGAAAATAGTATTTATTTTTAGAAGTACAAAACTTATAACTTCGGATGCCGAATGTTTGCAACATTCGCACATCGTTTTGGATCATAGAGAAATCCCCTAGCATACAGGGACTTCTTGCAACCTAGAATATGTCATCTTTCCAGCTTGAGAGAAAATCGACGCCGCATTTTCCAGTACATTATAAATAAACAGATACCAATAACAAATATATAAATAATATTTATTTCTTACCCGCTTCACTCTCATCCTGAAAACAATACAAAATAATCATATCAATAATAATTAACATTTATTAAATTAGTAGAACTACACTATTACCTTGGACTACAGCTACCATTGCCGGATGCCCAATACCCCTTCCCTCTTCCAATCCTTTTTCCTTTCCGCTCCCCTCCCAATTGGGTCGGCAACACATGATCCAGCGTTGTGGATATTCATGTGCAGTGATCACTTACCATCAGGTGACCTGTTTGCTCGTCTGCCGGACCTTTGCAATAAAAAAAAAAGAAACGGGATAAAAAGTGCGTGGTGGCCTGTTGGTAACGGACCAGACGCGGCCGCGATCATGTTTACGGTGTTCGAGTTTTTAAATCCCAGGGCACACCTCTGATTTGTCGCAGTCATGTGTATTGATAGTCGATCACCACGCACTATATCGGTAAAAGAAATTTTATTTTTCTCTTTCAAATAATTCGTGCATGTTGGACAACCTGTCAAATGTTAGCCAATAGGAGGGTAGAAAAGATTGCCCGGCACAACCATTTTTATCTACGTTTTTGAAGTAATTGGTTAGGCCATATAGTCCACTACGCTGGTCTAGTGCGGATTGGCGGACTTTTACATACCATAGAAATTCTTCCGAATCGCTATAGTATGCAGGATTCCTCACGATGTTTTCCTTCACCGTTAAAATGGGAGCTAAGTACTACATAAATAGCTTTGTAAAATCTGAAACTGTGCCTTGGGCTGCACCATCGTCATCAGCCCGTTGCAGTCCACTGCTGGACACAGGCCTCTCCCGCGGTACGCCACAGAACGCGGTCTGCTGTTATGCATCCAGTCGCTGCCGGCCCTCTAGTGCAAGTCCCGCCATCTGACCATATGGGCTGCACCGAAACTACAAAATTATATTACATAAACATAATTAATATTTACCTTCCCTTTTTTATCTTTCTTAGCCATAATGTAAAACTAATTAATTTATTATCAAAAATATCTGTAAACAATTTCAAAGAGTTACTAAACGCGTCAGCTTTGACGCACGAACGTCATAGATTAAAAAGGTTTATACATAAATAAGTCATCTATTAACACATACATTTATTTATTTATTTATTTCAACAACATACTACTATGTACAGGTTGCACATTTAACATATAACAGTATATATGTCCGTGTCTATTAGCGTGTGGCGAAAATTGGAACTACAAATTAATTTAAAAAAATATTTATTAAACGCATTGCTTGAGATATGTTTTCATATATAAACAACTTTGTGATAGTTGTAAAAATAAAATTTAATTTTCTTAATCGTGTGATGACTGATGCCCGTGTCAGAGGCATGGGCAGACAAACTTTCAGCTTTTATACAATGACGAAAGTCTTGCGGTCAGGGGTTGTAAGTCTATAAGTTTTTTTTATTGCAGTTAATAAAAAAATACATCTATAATTGTATGGTGTCATGTATAGGCCTATTTTAATTACAAATGTTCATCAATAATTAAAAATGAACATTAAAATGGAGACGAGCATGCCATTCGCCAGATGGCGCTATGTGACCGCTCATAGACAGTAGCAAAAGCAAACAACACCGAGAATAACAAAGCAATGGTTTGCATTCCACTGCGCTCGCCACCTTGAGACATAAGATGTTAAGTCTCATTATGTTCTGTAGTTACTCTGACTACAAGGTCTCCTTCTAGAGACATAAGATTTGAGGTCTCAAATCCATGTTTTTGATCAAGATGTTAGGTCCATACAATGTCCTTCAAACCGGAACACAACAGTGCATTTACACTTGCGTTTAGTGGGAGAAATAGACATTGCGGTGGTACTTAGTACCTACCCAGGCGTCTCACATATGAGAGACAACCACTAGTAAAATTTCTCAAAAACAGCGGAGTTCGAGTTTATGAAACATGGTTGAAGGCTACTTTTGACACGTGAAGCTTGTACTCAGCATTTATTTACATTTATGTCCGCGTATTGTTATGTAAAGTAGCGTCAGTCGGTTAGGTACTTAATTGCTTATTAATCATTCATTGGGTTGTGTCGAAATATGCTGAATCACTTATTTATTAAGTGGAAGGTATCATTTTAAAACACTGAGCGAAAAATATCGGTGCGCTCACGTTCCGCGGGACAGAGAGGGAAGATTGTAGACCAACTACGTGGGAGTGAAAGGGATAGAAATAGTTTTCGTGGTTGTAAATACACCCAACAGTCACGTACATAGTTCTGACCCCACATTAAGATCAATTAAGGCTTGTGTCGTGGGTATCAGATACTACGAGAGACGGTGGTCTCACAAACCCAGACCCGAGACAAATACTTGTTCACACAAACATTTGTATCGGTGCAGGGATCGAACCCGCGGCCTCCCGTTTCACAGCTGGCGTCTAACCAACTGCGCCACGGAGGCTGTCATATAAACTAACTTAGTTTGGGTGGCCACCGATCGGCTTTAGCGAAAGGAAGCCTATTGCTAAAATTCAGAAAAATATGTTTTGTTAATATGCGCCTTAACTCAAATTGCAAATTACCTCGATCACATGAATGCCACAATGGTTGGTATTGTTTTTCTAGAAGCCGGTCGTATTTAGAGTGATAAAATAATTCCTGGTCTGCCATGGGGTTCCTTGAAGATAGAGATTTGACTGATGTACCCACGATTGCTGAATATTTTAAGGGAAAAGTGGTTTTGATTACGGGAGGTTCTGGTAAGTTTGTTTATAAAATTTAACTTTGATAAGTTCTAATTACTTTTTTGCTCAGAAAGCATGATAAAACACTTGCCAAATAATCTGTTTGATCAAATATACATTTTTTTTTTTGTATCAGCCCATATACAACCCACTGCAGGGCACGGGCCTCCTCTACAATCGAGAGTACGATTGAGAGTGGTTAGGCCACAAATATACATACATACATACATAAACACACGCCTTTTTCCCAGAAAGGGTAGGCAGAGGTGCTAACAGAACACCCACAAATATTGATCAAATATTAACAGTAATATTCAACTTTGTCTTTCCCATTGAAACAAATAAATAAAAATTGGACATGAACTAAATTATTACATTAAAAGCATTTTTTGTCCAGTTTTGATTATTGGTTAACATTTGTAATTAAAGCCCCATTTACACAGGGAGAGGTTCGCATCGAAGATACGAGGATTTTAAAATGTTGCATCGTGTAAACATTGTCAGAACACGATAATCTATGGCGGTTATGTCATGCGATAATCGCATACGATTCTCACCGCGAGAAACTCTTTCCATGTAAATGGGGCTTCAAATGGTTCATATACCTATTTTTTAAATTACTAACGGCCTTATTCCCAGAATATATACTAAAGCAGCTGCAGGTTCGATTCCTGCACCGAAACAAATATTTGTGTGATCCAAAGATATTTGTATCGGGTTTAGATGTGTGTCAGTGCGTGGTGGCCTGTTGGTAACGGACCAGACGCGGCTGTCTACATGTTCACGGTGGTTCAAATCCCAGGGCACACCTCTGACTTTTCGGAGTCATGTGTGTATTGATAGTCAATCACCACGCACTATAACGGTGAAGAAAAACATCGTGAGGAAACCTGCATACCATAGCGATTTGTATAAATTTCTATGGTATGTAAAAGTCCGCCAACCCGCACTAGGCCAGCGAGGTGGACTATATGGCCTAACCACTCTCAATCGTACCCTCGATTGTAGAGGAGGCCCGTGCCCTGCAGTGGGTCGTATATGGACTGATACAATACAATACAAAATTAGTTGTGTGACACCGAAAAGATTCTCGTAGTAAAGAACATGCGACTTGTATCTTATGTGAGGTCAGGGTTATGTATGTGATTGTTGGGTATCTCTATTTGATTGCAGGTTTCATGGGAAAGATTCTGATAGAGAAACTCCTTTACTCATGTTCCGATTTGGAAAGGATTTACTTACTGATGAGGACCAAAAAGGGGGTACGACCGGAGGACAGATTAAATAAAATTTACTCAGCTGGGGTAAGTGGATATATTTTTCATTGGTAGGTTTTTGCCAATACTCGCCACGCTTGAAAAACGAAGAAGAACTGAATGAAAATCTGAACTGAGAACTGATGGCCGATGGGGCCAAAAAGTTCTCGAATGGAGGCCACGAAGCGGAAAGCGCAGCGTGGGACGTCCACGCACTAGGTGGTCAGACGACCTGGTAAAGGTCGCGGGACGTCGCTGGATGCAGGCTGCCTCCAACAGGTCACTGTGGAGATTCTGTGGTCATTGGGAGAGGCCTATGTTCAGCAGTGGACTTCCTTTGGCTGATGGATGGATGATGGATGGGGTAAGTGAATGTATTAATTTAGAATGAAAAATGAATACTTAAAAAAAAATCAGTCAATTATCTTCACGAATTTGCATTTAAAAACTGCAAAGTTACCCATACAGATCTAGGTAGCACGACGCTTACTAATCCTACAGTCCAGTAAGCTCCAGAAGATTTTTTATTGCAACAATGGTGAGACGAGCATGCCATTCGACTGATGGTAAGCGATACGACCGCTCATGGACAGTAGCAAAACCAAACACCACGAATTACAAAACAATGCTTTGGCATTCCACTGCGCTCGCCATCCTGAGGTATAAGATGTTAAGTCCCATTATGTCCAGTAGTTGCTTTGGCTACAATGTCCTTCTAACAATAACACAAGAGTGCATTTGTACTGTTTTTTGGCGGGAGAAATAGACCTTGCGGTGGTACCTACCCAGGCGGCCTCCCACATATGAGAGACCTACCAACATAGATATAAAATATACTATACATATATGCAGATATATTTTAATTTTGTTGATGTGGCATAGGTCAAGGCACATTGCGCGGGGAACCGACGGCCGATGGTATAGGCATGTTGGCAATAATTGAAAATCACTAAAGTTATACTGCCTCGGTGGCGTAGTGGTACTACGGTATGATTGCAAAGCTGAGGTCCCGGGTTCGAATCCCGGGTTCGAATCCCGGGTCGGGTAAAGTGATATTGGATTTATCTATTCATTATCAGCCTGGAGTCAGGAATTTGAGCCCGATATGGCGATAGGCTCGCCCCTTACCACATCGTGGGACGGAATATACAAGGCGAAACGTGGGTGTTCTGGTAGCACCTCTGCCTACCCCTTCTGGGAAAAAGGCGTGTGTTTATGTATGTACTAAAGTTATACATTTATTTGACATTTGACAACCTCTGTGGCAGTTGGTTACACGTGGACAGTGAAACGAGAGGCCGCGGGTTCGATCCCCGCAAAGAAACAAATGTTTCTGTGAAACACAAGTATTTGTGTCGGGTCTGGGTGTTTGTAAGAGCGTCTCTCGTAGTTTTTGATACACGACACAAGAGTCGATCTTATTTATTTAATCCTTTATTGCACTTTAAAGAAATTACAGTAAAGAAATTGCTTAATAATAACAGAACAAGAGGTGGCTTTATCACACTAGGCAATTACTTTTAGGCAACCTTTGAATGGATATATAAATAGGGAAATGAGAAGGCAGTCTGTTCGATCTTAGTGTGGGGTCAGGACTATGTATGTGACTGTTGGGGGCATTTATCGTTTATATATTATGGTATATAGTAGTAAATAAATACACCCAACAGTCACATACAGGCTGTATCGAGAACTACCGAAAACGAAGCCAGGTGGTAGTTTTAGTGACTTAAGACTTTAGTGATTTCTTGCATTTTTTTATTTTCACCTTTTTATTTTCAATCCTTATTACAAAACTATGTTCTTCAAGCACATATTGCTACACAAAATTATTCAAATGCAAGCATAACATTGGGCCAGCGTGGTAGACTATACAGGGTATATCAAGAGTGCCACCGAAAACAAAGCCAGGTAGTAGTTTCAGTGACTTTACACACAATGCAACTAAAATTTTTGCAAGAAAAGCGACGATTTTTTTTGTATTTTTTTCCTATCATCGTATTTGGGTGGTAAATACATACATTTTCCTAAAAAAATAATGTACGCCCTTTTATTTTTAAACACGCTATAGTACGCAAGGCTTTAAATTATAATTTTAGCAAAACTATGGATTTACCACCCGAAAACAATGATATTTAAAACATTACAAAAAAATCGTCGCGTTTTTTTGCAAAATGTTTAGTTGCATCGTGTCTGTAGTCACTAAAACTGCCACCTGGCTTCGTTTTCGGTAGCAGTCTTGATATACCCTGTATACACTCCTGTCAGGACACTAAATTTAAGTCTTGTGTCGTATCAGAAACTACGAGAGACGCTCTCATTAACTCCTAGAAGCTACCATCAGTAGTAGTGTGTGACAGTTACATTTTTTCCAGTGTTTCGACCGCTTGAAGCAAGAGCATCCGGATACATTCATGTCCAAAGTGACGGTCATTCCTGGTGACGTTATGGATCTTGGTCTAGGTAAGTGAATTTGTGTTATACAGGGTATTTTTGTGTTGTATCAGCCCTTATACGTCCCACTGCAGGGCACGGGCCTCCTCTACAATCGAGTTAACGATTGAGAGTTAGGCCATATAGTCCACCACGCTGGCCTAGTGCGGGTTGGCGGACTTTTACATACCATAGAAATTTATACAAATCGCCATGGTGTGCAGGTTTACTCACGATGTTTTCCTTCACCGTTATAGTGCGTGGTGGTTGACTATCAATACACACATGACTCCGAAAAGTCAGAGGTGTGCCCTGGGATTTGAACCCGCGGCCACCGTTAACATGTAGGCAGCCGCGTTTGGTCCGTTACCAACAGGCCACCACGCACTATATACACTATATACAGGGTATATCCAGACCGAAAACGAAGCCAGGTGGTAGTATTAGTGCCTTCAGATACAATGTTTCAAAAATTTCGCAGAAAATACAGCGACAATTTTTTTGTTGTTATTTTTTACTTATCGCCGTATTTGTGTAGTAAATACATCGTTTTTCTAAAATAATAATGTACACCTTTTCATTTTTAGAGACACAATGGTACGCAAGGGTTTCAATTATTAATTATATTAGCAAAAACTAGTGATTTACCATACAAACACGATATTAGAAAAACTGTAAGAAAAAACCTGTCGCTTTTTTTTAAACATTTTTATTTGCATTGTGTCTGTAATCACTAAAACTGTCAGCTAGCTTCGTTTTCTATCGCAGTCTTGATATACCCTGTATAATTTTTTTTTATCAGCCCAGATACGTCCCACTGCTTGGCACGGGCCTCCTCTACAATCGAGTTAACGATTGAGTGTTAAGGTCATATAGTCCACTTCGCTGGCCTAGTGCGGGTTGGCGGACTTACATACCATAGAAATGTATGCAAATCGCTATGGTATGCAGGTTTCCTCACGATGTTTTCCTTCACCGTTAAAGTTAAATAATATAAATAATTGTGAATAATTTATAAGTTAAATTGTATTGTTTAGTTAGATGGATTGTTTATTTCGTTAATTCGTCCTGTTGTGTAGTAATGGTTGATTTGGTTTTCTTTTCTTTTCTTCTTTTTTAAGTATATTTTGTTCTTGTATTTGTTTACGGCTGTGTAATTCATCTAATGAGGAATCTAATCTATTCTCGAATGGAGGCCACGAAGCGGAAAGCGCAGCGTGGGACGTCCACCCACTAGGTGCTCACACGACCTGGTAAATGTCGCGGGACGTCGCTGGATGCAGGCTGCCTGCAACAGCTCACTGTGGAAATCATTAGGAGAGGCCTATGTTCAGCAGTGGACTTCCTTTGGCTGATGGATGGATGGAATTCATCTAAAGTGTTGAGCACTCCTTTAAGTGGTATATACATCAGAATATAACAGTAGAAAAATAATTAATCTGTAATAATGTATATACTGTTGATGAACCTGAATTCAATAAATAAATAATTCATTGGAGTTAGAGTGAGAAGGAGAGAGAAGGGAAAGAAGAGATATATTATACTTGTTTCGTAACGAAAATGACGAATTTCTTGTTATACCGCAGGTTTATCAGATGAAGACCGAACTCTGTTGGTAAAACAAGTAAATATCATATTTCATGTTGCTGCAAGCGTCAGGTAAGTTTATGAAACAAAAAAAAATACACCCAACAGTCACATACATAGTCCTGACCCCACACTTAGATCGAGTCTTGTGTCGTGTATCAGGAACTACAAGAGACTTTTCGGTCTCACAACACCCAGACCCGAAACATATACTTGTGGTTCACACAAACATTTGTCTCGGTGCGGTATCGAACCCGCGGCCTCTCGTTTCATTGTCAACGTCTAACCAACTACGCCACGGACGCTGTCAAAGGCTGGAGGCTGTCCAATGTCCACCCAAAGGTTGCCTTTAAGATTGCCTTGTGCAATAAGGCCGCCGATTGCGCTTATTTTAAATTTAGTTGAAATCTGTGTTTTTTTCCTGGTGTACAATAAAGGATTTAAATAAATAAAAAACTACTGCCTCGGTGGCGTAGTGGTACTACGGTACGATTGCAAAGCTGAGGTCGCGGGTTCGAATCCCGGGTCGGGCAAGTGATATTGGATTTTTCTATTCATTATCAGCCCGGAGTCAGGAATTTGTGCCTGATATGGCGATAGGCTCGCCCCCCATCACATCGTGGGACGGAATATACAAGGCGAAACGTGGGTGTTCAGGTAGCACGTCTGCCTACCCCTTATGGGAAAAAGGCATGTGTTTATGTATGTAAATAAAAAACCAGTCGTAAAATTGTATCATAATTAATATTTGCAAAATGCATTATTTTTATATTATTTTTCAGATTCGACGACACATTACAGTTTGCTACAAAGCTGAACCTTCGAGGTACGCGGGAAGTAACAGAACTGGCAAAGGAAATAAAAGACTTATCTGTTAGTATCTAAGGCACATATTCCTCTACTTCTTTGTTAGCGGAAATGACGAGACGAGTATGACGCTCGCCTGATGGTAATGACGACTGCATATAGACAGCGGCTAACTGCTATTAATTAATTACTACTCACTACTTATTACTGCATGGCACAAGGTTATATATACATATTAGTAGTCTTAATGTCATTTTTCTTTTATTTTTTTTAGTGTAACAATAATCATGAGCTACAATGACCCATACATTTTTGTAAACAGGAAAATATTCTAGAATTAGTCTCTATCTAGATTTTTATCTCCCTTTAGGTACGCCATACGATTATTTTTAGCGGTTAAATCCCGGAACCGAACCGCAACTATACGGAATGATCAAAAGCATTACGGCCTTATTCATAGACAGTTTTAAAAGCCATTTTAAGTACCAAACGTTTTGTCCCTTTCGAACGACTTTTGAATTCAGTTTGAGCGAAGAAGCTTAACATTAGCAATATTGATGTCATTTTGTCTTGCCAGAATAAAAGCGAATAATTTATTTCCCCATTCAGGCCCTTGTTCACATATCCACGTCATACTCGAATACGAACACAGACCCAGTTGAGGAAATGATTTACCCCCCTCACGCTGACTGGAGGGACACTATCGAAATCTGCGAGAATCTAGACGAGCATACCATAAGAGTCCTCACGCCTAAGTAAGTATATCAAATATTCATGGTTTTTGACATTTACGCATATATTTCGCATTGAATTTAAATTACTTTTTACCGATTTTATCGCGAATTGAAAACCGATTCCTGCTCAGGATGTTACGCGAGTCTATGAAGACTAAAATAATACAAATTTCCATAGATAAGATGGTTGAATGCTTGCACAAGCGTAAAATGCAATTATAAGGATATACATTTAATTAAATCGGAATCTAAAAGAACAATTGTCAGTCCTCAAGATACAGCTAGCTCCTGCGTAGATCGGATCACGGACAACTAACTTTTTAAATTATTTTTTAAATTTTAATAAGACCATAGACTAATGCTTTGTATCAGCCCATATGCGTCCCACTGCAGGGCACGGGCCTACTCTACAACCGAGATTAAGAGTGGTTAGGCCATATAGTCCACCACGCTGGCCTAGTGCGGGTTAGCGGACTTTACATACGATAGACTAAGTTGGTGTGAATGATAAGTTTCATAGAGAATAGTATTGATTTTTATAAGTGGATAACTTTTATCTCGTTCGTGGATGTCGAAGGTTCAACATTGGAACTTCGTGACAGAGATTAGTTAACCCAGAGCATAGGCCTTTACAATCGAGAGGACGATTGAGATGTGTATACAGGGTATATCAAGACTGCTACCGAAAACGAAGCCAGGTGGTAGTTTTAGTGACTACAGACACGATGCAACTAAAATGTAAAAAAAACGCGACGATTTTTTTTGTAATGTTTTAAATATCATTGTGTTTGGGGTAAGTCCATAGTTTTTGCTAAAATTATAATTCAAAGCCTTGCGATATATAAAGATACTATAGCAATAGTATCTTTAAAAATGAAATGGCGTACATTATTTTTTTAGGAAAATGTATGTATTTACCACCTAAATATAATGATAGGAAAAGAATTACAAAAAAAAACGTCACTTTTTCGCAAAAAATTTAGTTGCGTTGTGTCTAAAGTCACTAGAACTACCACCTGGCTTCGTTTTCGGTAGCAGTCTTGATATACCATGTATAAATAAATAAGTATCATATAAATTGCTTGAGATTTGAGTTTGTGCTCGGTATGCTGGTCCGCCTACTGGACAGACGACCTGGTTAAGGTTGCAGGAAGTCGGTGGATGCTGCTTGCAACAAATCGATGTGGAGATCTTTGGGAGAGGACTGTGTTCAGTAGTGGAATCCCAGTGGCTGTAGTCCACCACGCTGGCCTAATGCGGGTTGGTCTGATAATGTGCGATTATGGTTTGATCCAGTAAATCAAGGTATATCCTCAGGTATCTTGGAGAGCTCCCTAACACCTACACATTCACAAAACAATTGGCTGAACACGTGGTGTATGAAGAAAGGGGACGTCTACCAGCTGTCATCATCAGACCTTCAATTGGTAAGACTTAAACACCAAACGCCATATTCATACATAAATACATACGTAAACTCACGCCTTTTTCCCAGAAGGGGTAGGCAGAGGTCCTTCTGGTTACTACCAGGATCACCCACTTTCAATTTTTCAGCTTTTCTGTACTCGTATTACATATTAAGCCTATGGGTCTCTGTTAGCAATCCCTTATTCACCTAATTTAGATACTATAGAACAAAAATATATATCTGTATCAGCCCATATGCGTCCCACTGCAGGGCACGGGCCTCCTCTACAATCTAGAGTACGATTGAGAGGGGCTAGGCCACAAAACTGCGATAGAACAGCCACAGAACTAAAATGAAACCTATATTATGTTCTTTTCAGTGATATCTAGTTATCTGGAACCTGTGCCAGGTTGGATTGACAATTTCAACGGTCCTGTTGGTTTGTTAGTGGCAAGTGGAAAAGGTTCGTAAATACACGC
The DNA here is from genome assembly GCA_033459515.1 of Theretra japonica. Lineage (NCBI taxonomy): Eukaryota > Metazoa > Arthropoda > Insecta > Lepidoptera > Sphingidae > Theretra > Theretra japonica. The sequence goes on from CM065952.1 coordinate 5,003,169, forward strand.
ACGCACGCACGCACGCTCGTACGCACGTTCGCACGCACGCACTCTCGTACGCACGTTCGCACGCACGCACGAACGCACGCACGCACACACACACACACCTAGGTATTGCTTGGTAAAAAAACACACACACACACACAAATACCTTGATATTGCCTGGCAAAAAAGAGTATGGATTTAATGATGGCGCTTAGATCGCATTTAAAGCTGTAAAGTGAGCGAAACGTCGGAAAATTAAAAATGTAAAAATTAAATCAAATTCGCGATAAAATCCGTAAGAATTCGTTTTATTAATGTGTAACATTCGCGTAAATCTAAGAAACCATTAGATTGTATCGTTCGCGGTTTCGCTGGCCTGAAAAAGTCTTTCTATAACAATCTCGCTGTATATTTTCCCGGGATAAAAAGTACCCTATAGCCTTCCTCGATAAATGGCCTATCCAACACTAAAAGAATTTTTCAAATCGTATCAGTAGTGCTTGAGATCATCGCGAACATACAAACTCTCCAGCTTTAAATAATGGTATAGATCATAGTCACGTGACAATTTGGAGCGTTTTAGATGGAATTTTGCGAAATATTTTTGTTTACGTATTTTCGTGTTTATTTAAGGTCTATAAATAAAAGCAATTCCAAAAATTAGTTATCATCCCTATTAAGGCATTAAGGGATGAAATGGGATAAAATCGGACTCGATGGGACCGGTCAGATCCGGATCGCATTTGATGGGAAATAATGAGACGGAATGTAACAAAAAGAAATGGAGCCAGATCAGACTGGACATACATACATACATAAACTCACGCCTTCTTCCCAGAAGGGGTAGGCGGAGGTGTAACCAGGACACCCACGTTTCGCCTTGTATTTTTAATCCCACGATGTGATAGGGGGCGAGCCTATCGCCATATTGGGCCCAAATTCCTGACTCCGGGCTGATAATGAATAGAAAAATCTAATAACACTGCCCAACCCGGGATTCGAACCCGAGAGCTCAGCTTTGCAATCCTACCGTAGTACAACTACGCCATCGAGGCAGTCTGGGATAGGATAAGAAAAGGGACAGAAGGTACTTAGGCTGAGTTCAGGAATACAAAAGTCTGAACGGGAATAAGATGTGTCTAGTGTGGATTTTAAACATCTAAGCATTCAGGCGACGCTGGGCCGAGCTTCTAGTTTAGTAAAAAATTGAAAAGCAGTGCAGGATTTTACAAAAACATACAGCAATGTCACACATAGTACGATGATTTTGATACTTTTCTGGTAGTTTTAAAACCCCGTTTTATATTTGCATAGTACGATGCTTTTGATACTTTTCTGGTCGTTTTAAAACCCCGTTTTATATTTGCAGGTATAATGAGAAGCTTGTACACAGATCCCAATTTAATAGCTGATTATGTACCTGTGGACGTGTGTATAAATACGATGATAATAGCTGCCTGGGCCCGAGGAACAACCAAGTAAATTTCAATAATATAATAAATACTGTACTGTACTGTATCAGCCCATACTAGACCCACTGCAGGGCACGAGCCTCCTCTACAATCGAGAGTACGATTGAGAGTGGTTAGGCCATATAGTCCACCACGCTGGCCCAGTGCGGGTTGGCGGACTTTTACATACCATAGAAATTTATACAAATCGCTATGGTATGCAGGTTTTTCCTCACGATGTATAATAATAAATACACATTAATTGTATTTCCCACGATTTGGGCAAGATGTGTCATCCTGTAATTTAAGATGCACAGTGTTCATTCTTAAAATTATGTAGAATATTGAATGTTTGTTAAGTGTAGTCTTAGTTGGAGACCAATAAATAAATAAATTGTAAGCAATATTCATATTTCACACCTGTCAAATCATTAGTATGAAGTATTTGTCAAACTTCGTGTATAATATTATGTGTAAGTGAAAAATTAGTAATTAGTGCGTGGTGGCTTGTTGGTAACTGACCAGACTCGGCTGCCTACATGTTCACGGTGGTTGCGGGTTCAAATCCCAGGGCGTACCTCTGAATTTTTGAAGTTATGTGTGTATTGATAGTCAATCACCACGCACTTTAACGGTGAAGGAAAACATCGTTAGGAAACCTGCATATCGTAGTGATTTAAAAAAAAATCTACGGTATGTAAGTCCGCCAACCCGCACTAGGCCAGCGTGGTGGACTATATCGTATAACCACTCTCAATCGATTCTCTCGATTGTAGAGTAGGCCCGTGCCCAGCAGTGGGACGTATATGGGCTGATAAAAACAAAAAAAAATACACCCAACAGTCACATACATAATCCTGACCCCACATTAAGATCAATTAAGTCTTGTCTTGTCTTGTGTCATTAATCATTGGGAAAGGCCTATGTTCAGCAGTGGACTTCCTTTGGCTGATTGAATTTATTGGATTGAAGTCTTGTGTCGTGGATATCGGAAATTACGAGAGGCTTTTCGGTCTCACAAACACTCATACCCGAAACAAACACTTTTTGAAGTCGGTTTAATTTTAAATTTCTTTTTTATTTTATCATAAAACGATTTATACTTTTAGACTATCGCCATCCGATGATATACCAGTATATAATTGCGCTGCTGGGAAACTGTACAACATAACGTACGAGACTGTGGTGGAAACGGGGCGGAAACTGGCGGTCGAGACACCCCTCAGTGACGCCCTGTGGCGCGTTGGAGGCAATATAACTACATCGAAGACTGTGCATTTTGTTAAGGTACGTGTAAGAGTCAGATCAGATTTTTTGGGCTATAAAAAAGTTTTTGTAAATAAGAAAAAAATGATTTTGTAATTTTGGGCAAAATGTCAGCTATGAATTTTTGTGCTGGTGTTAAAAAAAATAGTAAACACATTAATAAAATTTAAATTTTTCTCAATTTGTTTTAAGTCCAAACATTTTAAGATTGTTTTTTTTTTGTAATTTAAAGGAAAAAATGATGTTTTTCTTTACAAAAAAATAATAATAAAATAATTTCAGGTCCTCTTCCTTCACTTACTGCCAGCTTTGATCGTCGATTTGATATTATGGGCTATGGGAAGGAAACCTATGTAAGTAAAAATATACAGGGGATGAAACTTTAAAAGGATACATTAATAATAGATAATAAATACACCCAACTATCACAAAAGCCAGGTGGTAGTTTTATTGACTACAGAAACGATGCAACTAAAAATTCTGCAAAAAAACGCGACGATTTTTTTGTAATGTTTTATCCAAATATGATGATAGGAAAAAAATTACAAAAAATATATCGTCGCTTTTTTTTGCAAACATTTTAGTTCCATCGTGTCTTAAGTCACTAAAACTACCACCTGCCTTCGTTTTCGGTAGCAGTCTTGATATACCCTGTATACAAGAATTCGCATTAATAAATAATAAAATAAATAAATACACCCAACAGTCCCATACATAGTCCTGACCTCACACTAAGATCGAGTCTTGTGTCGTGGGTATCAGAAATTACGAGAGACTTTTTGGTCTCACTCACAATCGTTTTTCCAGGTTAGTAAAGCTACAACGCCGCATCTATATCGTGAACCTCGCTCTGCAGTATTACATAACGCAGCAATGGACGTTTGCCAACGAGAAAATGCTGCAACTTCGGAACAGCGTCAAACCTGAAGACAAAGAGATATTCAGCCAGAATATAGAAGGAATGGATGTTAAGGAATTCTTCTACCAATCCTTTATGGGTGCAAGAAAATATTTGATGAATGAAAAAGACGAGGATTTACATAAAGCTAGGGCCCATGCTAAAAGGTATCTTATTTTTTATACTAACACGAAAATCTATACATATAATAAATTTTTAACCGATCGATGTCTGTACATGGAAGATAAACGAACTACTATGGGGGGACTATTAACATAATAGAACCCAAAACAATGATTTTTAGAATTTTTGTCGGTGTCTGTTTGTCTTTGCGGTTGTGCGCGATGAACTCAGAAACGGCTAAATGGATTTCGATGAAATTTGGTATGGAGGTAGCTGACACCCTGGATTAACACTTAGGCTACCCACTTATGCTTTTTTATTGCGAAATGTATTAAAATGTAGTGTTCCCGTGGGATGAGGGAGGAATTCCGATATATTTGTCACTTTTTTGTACTCAAATGGATGGGATGGGACTGGATTACATATCTTGAGTGAGAATGAGACAAGGCGGGATATAACGGGATGGAATTTTTAAATAAAGATAACCACGCAAACGGAGTTGCGGGCAGAAGCTAGTTTATAATCACAAAACACCCAGCAGTCACACATAGTCCTGATGCCCTCCGATTTGATGGATGGCAACATATCTATGATCCAAGGCTTATAGATGTTCATGTGCAGTGATCACTTAGGTGACCTGGTAGCTCGTTTGCCGGACCTATAGTATAACAATAGTCGCTGGATGCAGACTGCCTCCAACAGGTCACTGTGGAAATCATTGGGAGAGGCCTATGTTCAGCAGTGGACTTCCTTTGGCTGATTGATGGATGGATAGTATACATTAGGAGAGGCCTATGTTCAGCTTCCTTTGGCTGATGGATGGATGGATAATATAAAAACAATTCCTACGATATGTACTAATTTTGTTTAAATTCTGTTACAGAATGTTGTACCTGGATTATTTTGTGAAGTTCATATTTTTCTTCTACCTGGCCCGGTGGATCGTGAATCTGGACTTCTGTACATTTTTCTGGGAGTGCATGTGGTGTTGAGTGTATTAAAGCATTAACTTCACAAATTGTTTTTTTTAAGCGACTTCAAAAAGAAGGAGGAGGTTAGCAATTCGTCGGAATCTTTGTTTTTTTACGTATGTTCACCGATTACTCGAAAGCGCCTGAACCGATTTGGATAATTCTTTTTTTGTTTCAAAGCGTATACTTCACAGGTGGTCCCGTAAAAATGATCAAGATCTGACGAATATCTTCGGACCTGGAGAGTTAAACTCCTCAAAATTATGTAGGATTCCAATGGTTCTTTTTGCTTTATGTTTAATATAAGAGTTATTTATTACCAGAAAATAAAGCAAAGTTAATTAAGGTAGGAACAACATCTTTCAACAGGTCGATGTGGAGATCCTTGGGGGAGGCCTGTGTTCCTTATTCCTGTGGCTGAATAAATATATAGATAGACAGACAGACAGACAGACAGACAGACAGACAGAAACACAGAAAGACAGACAGACAGAACACACATATAGACAGACAGAAACACACACAGACAGACAGACAGAAACACACAGACAGATAGACAGACAGACACACACACAGACAGACAGATAGACAAATAGACAGACAGATACACACACAGACAGAAACACACAGACAGATAGACACACAGACAGACAGATACACACAGACAGACAGACAGATAAACAGATGGATGGATTCACAAAAAGACCACAACTGGATATAGGCCTGCAAAATTTTTCACACCGACCTTTTGGTTACATGTATCTTCTTTTCTGTTTGTTGTCTCTATACATGGCTCAGCTATTATTTCAATAAGCTACACAAGGTGTTGACCTCACGTTAAGATACATGTCATTATTACAAACTATGAAGGAACTTGTCTTACAACACATTAAAGAAATACTTATGGGCCACATATTAACATGGAACAACAAAGTGTGTGTTTACAATCCACACACGGCAGAAGTGAAACTTCATTCCGACACGAACACCTTTATCTACGATTTTGAAGTACCACCGCTCCCTGTATATTATAAATAATGTAACATTCACCAATATTTATCTATATTAATATTGTATTGTATTGTATCAGCCCATATACGACCCACTGCTGGGCACGGGCCTCCTCTACAATCGAGAGTACGATTGAGAGTGGTTAGTCCATATAGTCCACCACGCTGGCCTAGTACGGGTTGGCGGACTTACACACCGTAGATTTTTTTTTAAATCGCTACGGTATGCAGGTTTCCTCACGATGTTTTCCTTCACCGTTAAAGTGCGTGGTGATTGACTATCAATACACACATAACTCCGAAAAGTCAAAGGTGTGCCCTGGGATTTGAACCCGCGACCACCGTGAACATGTAGGCAGCCGAGTCTGGTCCGATACCACGAGGCTATATTAATATTATAAAGAGGAAAAGTTTGTGTCATTAAACTCACATTTCAGTTGTACATAATTACATTTTATTTCAATTTGAACTTACTTTTCTATTTCCAGCAATCACTCGGAAGCAGTACTTGTTTTCTCGATGATATGTACCCTATGTCCTTTTCTGCATCCCTGACAACGTGTATGCAAAATTTCATCACAATCGGTTTAGTAGTTAAGGCGTGGAAGCGTAACATACAAACTCTCGAATTTATTACATACATACATAAGCACACGCCTTATTCCCAGAAGGGATAGGCAGAAGTGTTACCAGGACACCCACTTTTCGCCTTGTATGTTCCGTCCCACGATGTGATAGGGGGCGAGCCTATCGCCATATCGGGTACTCTGACTCCGGGCTGATAATGACCAGAAAAATCCAATATCCCTTTGCCCGACCCGGGATTCGAACCCGAGAGAGCTTTGTAATCGTACCGTAGTACAACTGCACCACCGAGGCAGTCTCGAATTTATCAGCAAGGTTAAAATGGAACACAAATTAAAAAACAAAATATGAATATTATTTATTAACTAAACTTACAAGAAAATAAATAGGCATTTATAATCCACGATATAAAATACTTGCGGCCGTATTCATAGACAATTCATAAACCTATTTTATTTACCGAATGTTTTGTCCCTTTCGAACGTCTTTGAATTCACTTTGAGGGAAGATGACAAAACATTCGAAAATTAAAATAGTCATTGATAATCCACGATATAAAATACTTAGAATATATTGGTCCCTATCATACACTAAATGGAATGGAAGAACAAACGTGTCTAATATATTGAAATATACGAGAGAGTACAACGCGATCAAAGTATAACATGTAGCGCTATATTTCTCTCTTTCACTCCCACGCTGACACAATCTTCCGTCTCGTTCTGATTTCTGATGCTGGAGGGTTACTGCTTAAAACGATATATCGTGCGGCAGAGGCGGATTATCCTTAAGGCAAACTAGGCGCGTGCCTAGGGTCGCGAGGTTAAGGGGCGCGCACGATTCCGGATATCTTCGTTTCATGCACCGTGCTATAATTATGATACTTATGAGCAGGGTTGGGCAGTGTTTGAATTACTTGTAATTGAAATACAAATACGTATTTTGTATTTGTATTTCAAATAATTATGGCTTCAAAATACATTGGAACAAAATACATTTGAACAAAAAAAAATGTTACGCATATATTTTGATTTGTTGATCATGCTTTTATTGACATGAAATTTGTGTAAATTATTACAATTTATTAAACGACAGTGTATAAGATATCAATTTTTCTCGCTTTACTTTTAACGTGACATTACTGTATAGCCGCTACAAATTAATAAATGTATTTTATATTTTTTATTTTAAATACAAATGGTCCAATTACTGTATTTTGTATTTTATATTTTAAACACACGCGAAAGATTATTTTGTAATTGGCATTTTAATTATAGCAAAGCATGTATTTTGCCCAGCCCTGCTTATGAGAAACATCATCTGCGTCTGATCATTTGCGTTATAACATGGTGTATTTCACTCATTCACAACACAGTACAATCACCAAATATGCAATAAGGCAATTCCTTGTTCTATCGTTGTATTTTTTTAAATATGCCTGCTAGAGGGCGCTTTGAGGTGCTTGCCTATTGCGCTCTCAACATTTAATCCACCTTTGTCGTGCGGTTCATCGTATTGAGTACTCCTAATGACTTCGTTTTTACTATAATAGATGAACGTTCTCAGCGACACTTGAACTGTTGAATTGTTCAAAAGTCGATAATACTGAAAACGAAATCACTTGTCAGTTTCAATACACACTTCGCATAATCGAATATCGTGTTTTGTAATAGCACCCTAGTTGGTACACGCCTCAATAACGATAGCGTTCTCTCTGTCACTCCTATACATACGGTCTTCTCTCTCGCTCTGGCTTACGCTGATTACGTGCGTACAGATTTTCTATCTCTCTCACTCCTACTGACTATCTTCCCTTCCGCTCTGTCTTCAGACATGGCGCACGCACAGATTTTGACAGCAATGTCCGCGTTAGGGCTCATATATACGAGCGGCAAATTGCCAACGGAAGAGTCAACTGTAGCCGTCGACGCCTGTCGGCGGCAGCCGTCAACGCTTCTACGGCAGCCGTCGACATGGCAACGTCGAAGCTTTGCGGCAGCCGTCGTCTACTCTCTTTGTTTAGGAGCCAGTCGTAAAATGTATTCCGAAGAGGAAACACTGTTATTGCTTTTACTCCATCGACGGCGACAAAAAAGAAAAAGGTCACGTGTAATGTGGGTTCAAGAAATATTAATGAATAGAGAACAAGATGGACATTTTTTTACACTTTTTGCAAAATTACAAAATTTTCAATTATTTTCGAATGTCCATTGCTTCTTTTGACGAACTAACTGCTGTTTTGAAAGATTCAATATCTCGTCAAGATACCATCATGCGGAAACAGAAACGCACGCGCACTCCTGAACTATTTGCAGTTTAATGACAAAATGGCGTACGCGTCACGCTACAAAATCAAACAACTGCAAGCGTCGCTATTGGTCGACGGCTGCCGCCGATGCGTCGACGGCTGCCGCCGACGGATGTCAACGACTACAGTTGCCTCCGTCGTTGGCAGTTTGCCGCTCGTGTATATGAGCCCTTAGTATATTAAAAAGTACTATATCCTACCGCTTTTCGTTTTCGAAAGCGTTTACCTAACACCCTGTATACGTCTCTGTAAAGGGCACTGGTCTTAATATTTCGATTGTAAAGGCCATAATCCACGTTGACCTGGGGCGGACTGTACAACATATTTTTTGAAAAAATATACAAAAGTTAATGCCACTTGCAAAGACAATGACTGAATAACAAATATACAGAGGCGACTAACAAATTGCCCAGCATTATGGGGAAGCCTATTTTGAGGTATTGCATGAATGTGAAGCGGTATCCATGTTGCTCTGCCACTCCCGCACATACCACGTTGGCGCTGGCTCCTATTAATGTTCCGTTGCCTGAAAAAAAAAATACTCCCAACAGTCACATACATCCTGACGCCACATTGAGATCAATTGAGTCTTGTGTCGTGGGTATCCAAATCTACGAGAGGCTTTTCGGTCTCACAAACACCCAGACCCGAGTAAATACTTGAGGGCCTCGCAAACATTTGTCTCGGTGCGGGGAACCCGCGGCCTCTCGTCTCACAGGTCTCTAACCAACTGCGCCACGGAGGCTGTCCAAAATAGCTGAATAATGAGTATATAGCTGTCTCCCGCTCTTCAGTTGAAGAAAGTGCCTCTTACCAACTGCGCCACGGAGGTGGTCAAAAATAGCTGTATAAATAACTGTGAGACAGCCTCTTCAATTGAAGAAAGTACTCTGGTGAACTCAGGCAGTTAATTTTTGCAATTTTGAATAGGTTTTTAATTTATAAAATTAATTTATAAAAAATAATGAAGGATAATGAAAATCGCGTGGGACGTCCATCCACTAGGACTAGGTGGTCAGACGACCTGGTAAAGGTCGCGGGACGTCGCTGCATGCAGGCTGCCTCCAACACCTCACTGTGGAAATCATTGGGAGAGGCCTATGTTCAGCAGTGGACTTCCTTTGGCTGATGGATGGATGGATGGATGAAATGAAAATAATTTATTGAATCTACAATACTAAATAATTTAGATTCAATATTTTTTCTCATCCAACTGTTTCCAAGGTTTTCATCAAAGAAGAACAGACAAGAAACTCCAGTGTTGCACACAGTCATTATTTTAATCTCAAATTAGTATAATTTAGATTGTTTCGTAATTGACATAAACATAATGGGCCTTATTAATAACTCGGATGAGCGAAGGATTCACTTTAGTCCAAGGCTTTAGAATTGACTCGATTATTTTGACTATTAATTTGACTATAATATTGAATAATGTAACTACAATACGATGGTTGCTTAAACCTCTATGCAATTCCGTGTTTATTAATAAAGTAGTGAATACCTCGCTATTCAAAATAATCGAGTCAATTCTAAAGCCTTCGAAAATTATTAATTAGCCTTTTTTCCTCTCGTCTTATTTGGGTGGTCAATACATACTTTTTTATTTAAAAAAATGTATACACTTTTATTTTTAAGACGCTATAGTACACGAGGCTTTAAATTACAATTTTAGTAAAAACTATGGATTTACCATCCAAACACAATTATATTTACAACATTACAGAAAAAATCATCGCGTTATTTTGCAAAAAAATTAATTGCATTGTGTCTAAAGTCACTAAATCTACCTGGTTTGTTTTCCGTAACACTCTTGATATACCCTGTATTTCTGCTAACATGTAAAATTCATAGGAATCAAGGTGGTTTTGTGCTTAAAGCTCACCTCCAAGACAAGCCCCGAAGCTTAGAGCCCACGTGAGCGGCGCGAGGGGTAAAGCCAGGCCATCTGGATGTCCTAGTGCTTCTATAACCCGCACCATCATCGTAGTTAGTGGTATGTTGTCCACGAACGCTGACGCAAGACCTGATACCTGGGAATAAAGAATATTCATGTCATTTATGGTCATGGCATGCATAACATCCATCCATCCATCCATCCATCAGCCAAAGGAAGTCCACTGCTGAACATAGGCCTCTCCTAATGATTTCCACAGTGACCTGTTGGAGGCAGCCTGCATCCAGCGACGTCCCGCGACCTTTACCAGGTCGTCTGACCACCTAGTGGGTGGACGTCCCACGCTGCGCTTTCCGCTTCGTGGCCTCCATTCGAGAACTTTTTGGCCCCATCGGCCATCAGTTCTCCGTGCTATGTGCCCCGCCCATTGCCACTTCAACTTGCTAATCCGCTGGGCTATGTCGGTTACTTTAGTTCTCCTACGGATCTCCTCATTTCTGATTCGATCACGTAGGGAAACCCCGAGCATAGCCCTCTCCATAGCTCGTTGAGTGACTTTGAGCCTCCTAATAAGGCCCATAGTAAGAGGCCACGTCTCGGTGCCGTATGTCATCACTGGTAACACACAACTATCGAAGACTTTCGATTTGAGGCACTGAGGTATTTTGGACGAGAAGACATCGCGTAGTTTCCCGAACGCTGCCCAACCGAGTTGGATTCGACGATTGACCTCTCTCTCGAAGTTGGACCTGCCTAATCGGACCACTTGTCCTAAATAGACATATTCGTCTACAACTTCGAGAGTCGAGCCCCCAACTCCGATGGGGGTGGGCACAACATGGACATTCGACATGATCTTCGTTTTGTCCATGTTCATTTTAAGACCCACCTGTTGGGAGACTCGATTGAGGTCTTCGAGCATAGTGCTAAGGTCTTCCAGCGATTCTGCCAAGACTACAATATCGTCGGCAAATCGAAGGTGAGTGATATACTCGCCGTTGATGTTGATGCCGAATCCTTTCCACTGCAAGAGCTTGAAGGCGTTTTCCAGCGCGGCAGTAAACAGTTTCGGAGATATGACATCTCCCTGTCTTACGCCTCTATGTAGTGGAATAGCCTTCGTGCTCTGATCTTGTACTCGGACCGACATGGTGGCGTTGTTGTATATACACTTCAACACTTCGATGTACCGATAGTCAATGTGGCACCGCTGAAGAGACTGTAGCACAGCCCAGGTCTCGATCGAATCAAAGGCTTTCTCATAGTCCACAAACGCTAAACAAAGCGGCAAGTTATATTCCTCGGTTTTTTGTATAACTTGCCGAAGCGTATGAATGTGGTCTATGGTACTAAAGCCTTTTCGGAAACCGGCTTGTTCGGGAGGCTGGAAGTCATCAAACCTGCGTTCGAGACGATTTGTGATGACCCTCGAAAACAGCTTATAGACATGGCTCAGGAGCGAGATGGGCCTGTAGTTCTTCAGCAAAGTGTTATCACCTTTTTTGAAGAACAGTACCACCACGCTCCTGCTCCATGCCTCTGGCGTTGAGCCCTCGAGGAGAACGGAATTGAAGAGCTTCTGAAGGACTTTCAGCATCGGCATACCGCCCGCTTTCAGAAGCTCTGAAGTGATTTCGTCCTCACCCGGCGCCTTGTTGTTCTTAAGCTGTTTCAGGGCCATCTCAATCTCACACAGGTTGATGTCCGGGATATCATCGCTAAAGTGTCGGATCAACTCGGCTCTCGGGTCTTCGGCCGAGCTAACAGCAGGTTCGGCAACCGAGATGTAAAGCTGTCCGTAGAACCTCTCGATCTCCCTTAATACCTCTGCCCTCGTCGACACTACGCTGCCGCCGTCCGTCTTCAGCCTAGACAACTGGCTTTGCCCAATAGACAAGTCTCTTGCAAACACTTTGGAGCCTCCGTTCCGCTCAATTGTCTCTTTTATGCTCACAGTATTGTGAGCACGGACATCGTGTCGCAAGGACTTCCAGATCCGTCTATTGAGCCGCCTATATGCTTCGGCGTCATCGGAAGACTGCAGCGCCATAGATCGACGTTCGGCCATGAGGTCAAGAGTGTGGATCGAGAGTTTTTGTGGTCTATCTCTACGGCGAGGTCTAAAATACTTAGATCCCACCGTATGGACAGCTTCTACCAAACCGCTGTTTAGCTCGTCCACTGCAAGGTTTTCTTTGAGACAATCAAAGCGATTTGCCAGCTCAAGTTGAAAGCTCTCGGGGTTTTGGATATGGGCGCGAGTAGGTCGGAGCGTAGATTTCATCAAGCGACGCCTTTCTAATTGGACATTGATGTTCAATGTGCCTCTAACCATTCGGTGATCACTGCCGGTTTTCACCCTGTTGATCACAGAGACATCACTGAACATCCGTCTATTCGTCGTCAAGATGAAATCTATCTCGTTTCTCGTAGAACCGTCAGGACTCAGCCAGGTCCATTTCCTGTGAGGCGGCTTCTGGAAGAAAGAGTTCATCGCAAAGAGTCCCTCTTTCTCCAGAAAGTCGGCCAGCCTCTGACCCCTGAGGTTCCGTTGCCCATTTCCAAATTGCCCCACTTTCAGCTCTGCATCGCTTCTCATGCCCAACTTTGCGTTGAAGTCCCCCATAACAACATTGAAGTAGGTTTTGGAAGTATGTATGGCCCGACTTATGTCCTCATACATCTCCTCTACTTCTTCATCTGGGTGTGTCGAGGTCGGCGCGTATACCTGTATGACCTTCAGCGAATATCTTTTTGATATTCTGAGTATAAGGTACACTACCCTGCTCGACACACTTTCGATGGATACGATGTTGTTTATGAGAGACCTGTGGACGAGAAATCCGACACCTCCTCGGGACTGTTGGTCGTCCCCCCGGTAGAAAAGCAGGTTACCGGACTTCAGGGTTATCGTGTCCTCCCCGATTCTTCGGACTTCCGACAACCCCAGAACGTCCCAGTGTAACCCACTCAATTCTTCTTCCAGTTCGACAATCTTCTCGTCTGTCCTCATCGTGCGTATGTTGTGTGTTACCAGGGCCAGTCGTCGTCGGGGGTGGTAGCCGGGGCCAACCCGGGGATTCTTAGCACCCCCTGCCCCGCCGTAACCATGGCCGCTACCGTAGCCAGGAATAGCGGGGCTGCCGGGGACTGGGGGCCTGGTCCTGGATTTGTTTAACATTAGAAGGTTTATGCCGATACTCGCCACGCTTGGCAGGCGGGTTGGCGAGCGCAGGAGGGGACTCGAATTGATGACGCTGCTGCCCGTCATCAACCGGGGAAAGGAAATAGAGTTTGTTGATAAAGGATATTATGGGAAGGGAAAATATGGCCTGCAGGAGGAGTGGATACTGCAGTCACGGAAGGTAAGGTTGGTAGTGACTGCCGTAGCTCGGGAAGCCGAGGTCGCGTACTCGTAGCACCTATTCTAGGACAGGCCATGACCACTAGATAGGAGCATCCCTGACCAACATGCATAACAGCATACTCATATTTTTCATTACTTTTTAACGTATTATTCAGTCCCTCTTCTCTATCATATCTTAAAGAAAGATTTAATTTCCTTTGTGAAAGACATGCGAGATCTTTGAGATCATCAGAGAATCGTAAGTTGCATATACCAAGCCAATACAGTGTATTTCGACAAATCTTTCACTGTTCAAGCAGCTAGGTTGTGGAATGCCTTACCTCTAAATATAAGACTTGCTAAATCGCTTACCTTGTTTGAAAACAAGTCAAAAATCACTACCTATCCCTACTTAATTAAGAATTATATTTTCATTTATATATTATGTATATTATATTGCATAATTGTCAATGTGTATATATACAAATGTATATGTGTATGTATGTATATTTATGTGTATGTATCTCGTATATACTATATATATTATTTTTGTTTTCTTTTGTTAATGTACTCTTGTTGCACGTCGAGCCCTATTTATCAATCCAACATTTCCTGTTCATCCAAAGGTTTCCAGGAAGAAATCGCTCAATGCGATATGGCCGCCCATTGTACTATTTTAAGGTTATTTCTTTATTTAATTATTATGTAACTTGAGAGTACAATAAAGAGTATAAATAAATAAATAAATAAACAGCAGACCGCGCTCTGTGGCCTACCGCGGGAGAAGCCTATGTCCAGCAGTGGACTGCAACGGGCTGATGATGATGATAATCCACTCTAGAATCATACGACCTTATGGCTTAGTGTATCCACTTACCCACAATATAAGCATGATTGCTACAGCGAGCCTGGACTCTTCGTTCACCTTGAGGATGACGGCTTCCGTCATCCTTCCTATCCAGGATATTAATCCTAGCTTGGACAGGGCCTGCGGAAACAACAATCAATAAATCAAGTACGATAATGTCCTATGTCCATCCATCCATCAGCCAAAGGAAGTCCACTGATGAACATAGGTCTCTCCCAATGATTTCCACAGTAACCTGTTGGTGGCAGCCTGCATCCAGCGACGTCCCGCGACCTTTACCAGGTCGTCTGACCAACTAGTGGGTGGACGCCCCACGCTGTGCTTTTCGCTTCGCGGCCTCCATTCCAGAACTTTTTTTCCCCATCAGCCATCAGTTCTACGAGTGTCCTATGTATGACGGTGTAATTATTTTACTACGACACTACCTCGGTGGCGCAGTTGTACTACGGTACGATTACGAAGCTGAGGTCTCGGGTTCGAATACCGGGTTGGGAAAACTGATATTGGATTTTTCTATTAATTATCAGGCAGGAGTAAGGAATTTGTGCTCGATATGGCGATAGGCTCGCCCCCTGTCACATCGTGGGACGGAACACACAAGGCGAAACGTGGGTGTCCTGATAGCGCCGTTCCCTACCCTTTCTGGGAAAAAGGTGTGATGTTTATGTATGTATGTTTGCTAAGAGAAACCTGTGTTATACTGGGAGATATTTTTAATTGTAGTTTAAAAGTAATCAATGAAAGGATTAAGATAAGTCTCAGTCTAATTAACAGAGATTTTCACAATATAGGCAAGAAATGAAATCCAAAAAACAAATCGCTCACTCTGGTATTAAACCATAACATATTTCAAAATCATTGGGAGAGGCCTACGATCAGCAGTGGACTTCCTTTAGCTGATGGATGGATGGATGATGATATTTTAGATAGCCTCCATGGTGTAGTTACTTAGACGCCGACTGTGAAACGAGAGGCCGTGGGTTCGATCCCCGCACTAACACAAATGTTTGTTTGACCCACAAATATTTGTGTCGGGTCTGGGTGTTTGTGAGACCGAAAATTCTCTCGTAGTTTCTGATACCCACGACACAAGACTTAATTGATCCTCATGTGGGGTCAGAACTATGTATGTGACTGTTGGGTGTATTTATTTATTTCAATATCTTACCTCCATAAGTACAAACAATGCTGCAAAAAACAAAAGAGTAGACCATTCAACCCTCGCTAGAATTGGTTCTAGATCGTCTCTCTCTGCTAGAAGTAGTAGCAACAGGGCTCCCAGTAACGCAGTCCAGCCGAGCGATAGACGCTCTGAAAAAAAAAATCACCTTTTTTTATTCTGGCACGGCACAGACTGCATGGCACCTGATGGTAAGTGCTAATGCCGTCCAGACAGAGTATCGAATGGAATGACAGCAGTCTGATACCATTCGATACAATGATGGCCCGCTGAGATGCCGAAGACCCAGGATTATAGGAAGGAGGGAACACGAGTAATGCCTAATGGCAAACCATTCCACAGCTTGACTGTGCGGCAAAAAGAATTGCAGAACCTTTTGGTTCGCGCCGTGATGGATTGAACAGTCAAGATATGGCTCCGAAAGTTAGCAGGCGTGGTTCTGTTAAGGAATGGAGAGGATCAAATTGAACAATTCCTCAGAGCATTCACTATGATACAGACGGTAGAACATAATATAGTTACATAATATTGTTTCCGGCAGTGAAACGATAGGTTAACAAGTCATAAGTGGTGACCCAGTTACAAAAAGGAGGAATGCAATTATGCTTCTTTTCGGTATCCTGGAAGATGCTAAATGTCATGCTGTTGTCACTAGCCGTCTAGCCCGGGACACTTGGTGATGTTACGGCCAGGCCGGGTCTCTAATATATCTTATTCATACTGTGGGACATTGATACCTGCCCGAAAACTACCACCGTACGCTGCAGTTAAGGACCCGACATTTTGACCCACGTAACTGTATCATGATTGGGTTCAACATCAGTTTATTTAATTTGAGATTGCCTGATGCCCAATACTCCTTACTTCCATCCTTTTTCCTTCCTGCTCCTCTCCCAATCTGATGGGCCGGCAACACATCCATGATCCGTTGTGGATGTTCATGTGCAGTGATCACTTACTATCAGGTGACCTGATTGCTCTTTTGCCGGACCTATGCTGTAAAAATGGATTTCGGTCATGCCGGCATAATTTTGTCGATTTGGCAGTTATACTAGCTATTAGATACTAATCTATACTGAAATAAAACGAGTTCTTACGGATTTTATCGCGAATTTGATTTCTTCTTTTCTTTTTTTCCCATGAAGACATGTCATCCCTAATGACTAATACCTCAGTCCGCCCCGTGACCACGAAAACTGTAAAGTGATCGAAACGTCGGGGAATTAAAAAATGTAAAAATTTAATCAAATTCGCGATGAAATCAGTAATAATTGGCTTTATTTCAAAGTGTAACATTCGCGTAAATCCAAGAAAACATTATACTAATCTATACTCACGCAGTTCTGGTATAGCGTGGAGGAAGAATACTATTACGACGAAGAGAACGCAGGTAGCTGATTTAATTAAGAGCTGCTTGTCCCTTATACGATACTGAAAGAAAATAACAAGTATTGTTAACTTTCTGGCTATAAAACCACTTGGTTATGTAGAAAAATTGTTAAATAATCAATTCTGTATACACGTTGCACAGAACTAAAAATTTTGCAAAATAAATTAATAGTTTTAAATATCATTGCGTTTGGGTGGTAAATAGTTTTTGCTAAAATTATAATTTAAAGCCTTGTGTACTATAGCGTCTTTAAAAATAAAAGAGTGTGTATTATTTTTTTATGAAAATGTATGTATTTACCACCCAAATACGATGATAGGCAAAAAATACAAAAAAAATCGTCGCTTTTTTTTGCAAAAATTTTAGTTGTATTGTGTCTAAAGTCACTAAAACTACCACCTAGCTTTGTTTTCGGTAACAGTCTTGATATACCCTGTAAAATAAGCGTTTAATGATACCCATTACCTTTTGTTTCATATGCGCCAGCGTTGAACAGAATCTCGGGTCAGACTTCGAACCTCCCCCTCCAGCCTCTCGTCGTGCCAGGTTCGAGTTCAACTTGTCTACCTGAAAGTCATAACTTACTAATATAAAGCCGAAAGTTTGTTTGTTTGTTACGCTTTAACTCCTCAACTACTCAACCGCTCGTCATGAAGTTTTGGGTACATGCTGTCAGGAGTACAGAGAAGGGTACATGGTACTTTCATCCAGAAAACAATATTCCTGAGGGATAGGAACAATAATTTTAAGCCGGTCGTTGGACCACAGTAGTCGGGAATAAAAACGCGATCTAAGGCGGCCTATAGCCGATATATTTTTTTATAGCATAGGTCCGGAAAACGAGCAAGTAGGTCACAACGCTTGTATCATAGATGTGTTGCCGGACCATCAAATCGGGAGTGGAGCGGGAAGGAAAAAGGATGGGGTATTGGGCATCCGGCAGTTCCACTCACTGAACAAAACGCGGCAGCAAAGCTGTCGCTTCACGTCGAACTCCCCTGGGACAGTGATTATGATACTACCCCGGACGAGCCTGCCCATTCATGCTGGCTATACCACTTTTGTATTGCGCAATATTACGAATTGTGAAATATTGACCGTATTTGGGATATTGAAGATAACGCAAAGATAAATTGTTTGGATTCAAAAGGACTTTTAATCCGTGCAATATATTGTGCAATATAATTGTAGATATAGAGACAGTCTAATTGAATGCTACTTAAAGTCGGTACCTTTTTCTCCAATGCTCTTCGAACTATATCCTCATCTTTGGAATAAGACGCGAGGGATGCTGCCGCCCTTCTCCATACAGCAATCTCCTGACGAAGTTCTGTAACATACATAACCATCACACCTGCGTTCTATATGGTAGGCAGAGGCTATTGATATTCACCACAAACACGAAAGTAAATAGAAGGGAGTTTTTTTTCCAATAGGTCTGGCGAATGAGCAAACAGGTCACCTGACAGTAAGTGATCACTCCATGAACATCCACAACGCTGGATCATGCATGTGTTGCTGGCCCATCAAAAGGGCCCAAAAAAGGGAAGAAAGAGGAAACTAGATTATAGGAAACACTGTGTACTTTAATTCTATCTCTTTCTCACGCAGGCTAAATCCTTTTGATAGGTATGTTTGTCTCTTTTTAGTGTCGCTTTTTCGTTTCATTAAATTTTCAATGACGGTGCTAAACAAGTTTCACTTTGAAAATCTATACATATAATAAATTTGTAATCGATTGATGTCTGTACATGGAACATAATAGAGTAAAACCAATTTGGGGAGACTATATTAACGCAATACTACCCAAAACAATGCTTTTTAGAATTATTGTCTGTTTGTCTGTGCGGTTGTGCGCGATGAACTCAGAAACGGCTTAATCGATTTTAATGAAATTTGGTATGGAGGTAACTGACACCCTGGATTAACACTTAGGCTACTTTTTATCCCGAAAAATGTAGTGCTCCCGAGGGATGAGGGAGAAATTACGATATATTTGTTGCTTTCTTAAACTCAAATGGATGGTGTGGGTCTGAATTACATATCTTGAGTGAGAATAAGATGGGAAATAACGGGATGAGACGGGATGGGATTTTTTATAAAGATAACCACGCAAACTGAGTTGTGGGCAGAAGCTAGGGCCTAATAAGAGTCAAACTTACCTTGTATGTCATTTGGTACGCTGTGCCTCAATTTATTGATGTCTCTGAACATATATCTGAGTTGTAGGTATGTCTGTACACATATCAACAATATTCCAACCCCCATATGAAGGGTGAAGGTGGTGAAATTTATATTCTGGAAGAAAAATAGATTTAGATGTTACAATGCGTTGTATGTACGTAAAGTTTTCCACACTTTCTAAATTTTTTCACTTAATATTAATGAATGATATCAAAAATTGTTTATGAGGAAATCATTCTTAAATTTTAAGCAATGTACTTTGGAAAAAAATCATTGAGGTATTATAGTAGAGCGGACATCGGGAACAAAATCTCTGCGCATTGTGCTGGTACAGGATTCCCGTGTGAGTGCACACGAACCTAGAGGGCGAAGATGATGTTACGTAGGCGTGACAGAGACAGAAACAGAAGGTGCAGTACGGTACCGTTCATTTTTGTTAAAAACATTTTGTTTCGTGTCCCCTCTAGTATGATATTTCAATATTCATATTTGTATCACGTAAGAATTCTATAGAGCGTGGTGGCCTCGTGGTAACGGACCAGACTCGGCTGCCTACATGTTCACGGTGGTCGCGGGTTCAAATCCCAGGGCACACCTCTGACTTTTCGGAGTTATGTGTGTATTGATAGTCAATCACCACGCACTTTAACGGTGAAGGAAAACATCGTGAGGAAACCTGCATACCGTAGCGAATTAAAAAAAATCTACGGTGTGTAAGTCCGCCAACCCGCACTAGGCCAGCGTGGTGGACTATATGGCCTAACCACTCTCAATCGTAGTCTCGATTGTAGAGGAGGCCCGTGCCCTGCAGTGGGTCGTATATGGGCTGATGCAATACAATACAAGAATTCTATATTATTAAAAGTCAATTTGTATTTTCTCTTAAGAAAATTACAATAATTTTCTATAATATAGAGACACATATTTTCACTATTTTAATTAAATAAATAAATACACCCAACAGTCACATACATAGTCCTGACCACACATTAAGATCAATTAAGTCTTGTGTCGTGAGTATCAGACACTACGAGAGGCTTTTCAGTCACACAAACACCCAGATCCGAGACAAATACTTGTGGGCCTCACAAACATACGTCTCAGTGCGGGGATCGAACCCGTGGCCTCTCGTGTTACAGCCGGCGTATAACCAAATGCGCCACGGAGGCTGTCGATTACCCATAAGACGAATAAATTTGTTTTACTTACCTCTCGGAGAACAAAAGGTTGTGTAGCTATGATCACGTTTGGGGGGTCACCTACTGGCGTGGCCGCGCCCCCCACGTTACTGAATATGACCATGGACATCAACACCGGCACTGGATTTAGGTGCATCACTTCACATAACCTGAAAAAAAACTTGATTGTAAGTCCATACTAGGGATGAGATATACTTGCATAATTAAGTACCAGGGCTTCTAAGTATGAGTACGTAAAAATACTAGGGTTCAAAACCAGGTTCTAAAATACTTGAAAGTATTTTGTAAGTATGAGTCGGCAACCCTTCGCGTCCAAGCCGCGGCGCGGCGTCTATAAAATACTTACATAGGAATCCAATCCGTATTCCGTAACTAATAAGGAGCAAAAAAGCATAAATAAAAAATACTTTGAATTTCAAAATATTTTCTATTCACAAATACGATTGAGTTTCTTATTTATATGAAGTCAAGGATAGTTTTTCTATCGAAGTATTTTCATATATAGTGTTCCGAGTTCGTCGCGTACCGACTTATAGCGGCGTCTAAATTCGAAAATACTTTCATAGGAATTCAACCCGTATTTTATGACATATTAGGAACAAAATAGTATGAATAAAAAAATACTTTGAAGTTCAAAGTATTTTTACGTAAAGTGTTCCAAGTTTTTCGCGCATCGACGTGCAGCGCCGTCTAAATTTGAAAATACTTGCATAGGATTTCAACCCGTATGTGATGGCTATAAAGAGCAAAATAGTATGAATAAAAAAATACTTTGAAGTTCAAATGTATTTGTTATTGACAGATACGATTATGGTTCTTATTTATATAAGTTTATGGATCGTTTTCCTATGCAAGTATTTTCATGTGTAGTCTCCAGAGCTATCTGCGCATCGACGTATGGAAATACTTTCATACTTGTAAGTATTTTCTGCTCGTACCAGGGCGCCGTACTTCGAAGTGAATACCTGGTTTTAAAACCTGGTATCGTAAATACGTCTCATCTTTAGTCCATACAACCCGATTCCCACCGGCTTTCCTATTGTATCTCCTTCTTAATCCCTCTCCCTTTCTTTCTCTCTCTTCAGCCACAGGAAGTCCACTGCTGAACATGGGCCTCTCCCACAAATCGTCACATAGACCTGTTGGAAGCGCTTCGACCTTCACTAATACCAGATAGGGCATCCATCGGTGATCCATCCAACCATCAGCCAAAGGAAGTCCACTGCTGAACATAGGCCTCTCCCAATAATTTCCACAGTGACCTGTTGGAGGCAGCCTGCATCCAGCGACGTCCCGCGACCTTTACCAGGTAATCAATAGTTGTCCATTGCCGGTTGACTTATTTATGCCGGCGTGATCGAAGTCGAACGTTACAAGTAAAAGGAAACGAAAATGTATCACGCATATAACTTTGTTCTATTCATATGTAGCTGATATCCGGGCGAATAATAAAAGGCTATCAAGTATTGTCAGCAAATTGCGTCTTGCCATGAACATTGCTTTAAGTAACAAAATTAGAACTTGTGAAGAATGTGTGGTGGCCTGTTGGTAACGGACCAGACGCGGCTGCCTACATGTCCACGCCGTCACGGTAGTCGCGGTTTCAAATCCCAGGACACACCTCTGACTTTTCAGAGTTATGTGTGTATTGATACTCAATCACCATGCACTATAACGGTGAAGGAAAACATCGTGAGGAAACCTGCATACCGTAGCGATTTGTATAAATTTCTATGGTATGTAAAAGTCCGCCAACCCGCACTAGGCCAGCGTGGTGGACTGTATGGAATTTTGTATTGTATAGTACCAGCCTATATACGACCCACTGCAGGGCACGGGCCTCCTCTACAATCGAGAGTACCATTGAGAGTGGTTAGGCCATATAGTCTACCACGCTGGCTTAATGCGGGTTGGCGGACTTTTACATACCATAGAAATTTATACAAATCGCTATGGTATGCAGGTTTCCTCAAGATGTTTTCCTTCACCGTTATAGTGCATGATGATTGACTATCAATACACACATGACTCCGAAAAGTCAGAGGTGTGCCCTGGGATTTGAACCCGCGACCACCGTGAACATGTAGGCAGCCGCGTCTGGTCCGTTTACCAACAGGCCACCACGCACGCCTATATGGAATAACCGTACTCAATCGTTCTCTCGATTGTAGAAGAGGCCCGTGCCCTGCAGTGGGACGTGTATGGGCTGATACAGTACAGTAGAATGAAGCTTACCTGATGGTAACCGGTGTCATTAATAATACAGTGGTAACGTTATCCAGAAACGTTGAGAAAACCGCAGTGAATACACACAGACAGTTGATGAGCGGCCACGTCTTGCCTCCCGTCACCTGGGAGACATAAATACACCCAACAGTCACATACATAGTCCTGACGACACACTAACCAAGTCTAGTCTTGTCATAAACTACAATAGGTTTGACGCTCTCACACACACCCGAGAGTCGAAACCAATACTTGTCGATTACGCAAACATTTATCTCGGCGTGGGGATCGTAGCGGCCTCTTGTTCTACAGTAGGTTCTTTTACATACATAGACTCACGTCTTTTCACACAAAGGGTAGGCAGAGGTGCTACCAGGACACCCATGTTTCGCCTTGTGTGTTCCGTCCCGTGATGTGATAGGGGCGAGCCTATCGCCATATCAGGCACAAATTTTCCTGCCTGATAATTAACAGAAAAATCCAATATCAATTTGCCCAACCCGGGATTCGAACCCGGGACATCAGCGTTGTTATCGTACCGTAATACAATTACGCAACCGAGGCAGTAGACACTTTTCTTTGGTCAAATTAATCCGATATGCTTCTAGTCTACAACCCTTGCTTGTATTGCTGGGTGCTTTTAACATAAGACGTCGCTATTCATCATAAAATATTTGGTACTTTGCCTTAGTACATTTTATTTTTCACAAGGCGTTCAATTTGCATGAAAATTGTATTTTCTATTCACGCAATATTTGTATGTTATAGCGGATTAAGTCTGGACAAGGATATTTGATCTCATCTTATTTAATGCTCCTTCCTCGTCTGAACTTTATGTATGAGAAATGAGTTTCTAGCCACAACTTTTCTAGCCACAACTTTGTATATCTAGAAATGAGTCAAAAATGAAAAACATCCTTAATCCTGCCAATCTATTGTTAAAATACCGTCAAGCAAAAAACGCCTTGGCAAATAACTTACCTCAAAAGCCAACACGGCTAAGCGATCAAACAACCCTGTCTCCGCGAGGATAGCGACTAGAACCATCATGCTGAACAGCAGCAGCAGGGTTTCCACGTCCAACCAGGACACCAGCTCCGGCAGTGAGGGTCTGGAGCCACTCAGCGCCAGGACAGCTACCGCGAGGGATGAGGAGAGCAGCGCTGCTATTGTGCGGTTGACTATCTGAAGAAGATGATAAAATTAATATTGCCGTCCCTAATTCACATAACCTTGAATCTACACAAATTGCTGAAGTATACAGAGTTGACTGTTGTACTCAAAACCTTGTGGATACTGTACTGTCCTGTATCAGCCCAAATACCTCCCACTGCAGAGCACGAACTTCCTCTACAATCGAGAGTACGATTAAGAGTAGTATGCAGGTTTCCTCACGATGTTTTCCTTCACCGTTATATTGCGTGGTGATGGACTATCAATATACAATATACATGGCTCCCAAAAGTCAGAGGTATTGCCCTGGGATTTGAACCCGCGACCACTGTAAACATGTTGGCAGCCGCGTCGGGTCCGTTTACCAACAGGTCACAAAATAGGTCTTCACATCTACCATGGTAGATGTGATATAGACCTTTAATCCCATGAGATTCATCCCAAAAAACTTCACATTAGTCTTAAAGCTTCATCTCCCACCGGTCGACATTATTATGTCTATTTGACTGTATCAAAATATACACAGAACAACTTACTAGCGTTGGAACTTAATCTCTGACTGTGGTGGCCGTTACCCTGGCTAATGCGGATGTCCTACCGCCAGCTATGTTCCGGATGACCAACCGAGTTCCGCATGGTAAAGGCCAAATTTTATATAATTACAGCCACGCCAACATGTCTTCAACATGTTCACGGTGGTCGCGGGTTCAAATCCCAGTGCACACCTCTGACTTTTCGGAGTTATGTGTGTATTGATAGTCAATCACCACGCAATTTAACGGTGAAGGAAAACATCGTGAGGAAACCTGCATACCGTAGCGATTTTAAAAAAAATCTACGGTGTGTAAGTCCGCCAACCCGCACTAGGCCAGCGTGGTGGACTATATGGCCTAACCACTCTCAATCGTAGTCTCGATTGTAGAGGAGGCCCGTGCCCTGCAGTGGGTCGTATATGGGCTGATACAATACAATACAACATGTCTTTCCTCCTCCCATACTTTATTTTTCCTCCCATTTGTGAGATCAGAATCTATGATCCAAGAGTTGACACTCATGGGCGGGAATCATTTACCAACAGGGCAATATTTCTGAGTTATAAAAAATAAAAAAGCGCTTTCTCTTCCCCTCCCATTTTGACGCCTGGAACGCATCTACCATTTAATTGTTGAAGCTATAATTAAACAATGTTACCTCAAATATAATCAATATGTACAAAGTAAGCAGTAACGCCATGGAGTATATGATGCCATCCTCTTCCTCAAGCGGGTGCAGGTCGTAGGTGACCGTCAGTGGTACGGTAGTATTGCATGTCGTACGCATGCGTAGTGTTGTGGTACCTGCAACATTATTTAGAGCTATTAAGGGCACTACACACCAAAGCCGCGGTGCCGCCGGCATACATATGTCGGCGACATTTTGTCGGCGGGCTAGCCGGCGGCTTCAATTTTTTGTATTGTATCAGCCCATATACGACCCACTGCAGAGAACGGGCCTCCTCTACAATCGAGAGTACGATTGAGAGTGGTTAGGCCATATAGTCTACCACGCTGGCCTAGTGCGGGTTGGCGGGCTTTCACATACCATAGAAATTTATACAAATCGCTATAGTATGTAGGTTTCCTCACGATGTTTTCCTTCACCGTTATAGTGCGTGGTGATTGACTATCAATGCAAGTCAATCCAAGTCGGAAAACTTTGACGGCGACATGGCAGCGGCTTGACATATTAAAGAACATTTGATGACGTTGACGAGCAGTGCGCTTGCGTTGTAGAAATGTTATGTCGGCGGGCAACACGTTCCGCCGAGTGCCGACATGATGCTTTTCGTATAGGCCGCCGGGTTGGCTTTGGTGTGTAGAGCGCAATACATTTACAGGTATATACATAAACATCGGTATAACGGTGAAGGAAAACATCGTGAGGAAACCTGCATACTGCCTCGGTGGCGTAGTGGTACTATGGTATGATTGCAAAGCTGAGGTCTCGGGTTCGAATCCCGGGTCGGACAAAGTGATATTGGATTTTTCTATTCATTATTAGCCCGGAGTCAGGAATTTGTGCCCGATATGGCGATAGGCTCGCCCCCTATCACTTCGTGGGACGGAATATACAAGGCGAAACGTGGGTGTTCTAGTAGCACCTCTGCCTACCCCTTCTGGGAAAAAGGCGTGTGTTTATGTATGTATGTATGTATGTAAGTACAATTTAAACACCATCAACTGAACAATTATAATAACTTTTTTTGCTCCATCTTTGCACAAAAAATATCACTAAATGCGTGTCCGAAGCGGGTGAAACTCGCGCTCGCACTGGTCTCGATCGGTCTCGAATATCGTGTCGGTGAACGCTGTGTATGTGTGCGTTGATCTAGCGCGCGTTGTATGGAGCTTGACTTCTGTTAGTATTCTGTGCTTAATGTAAGTATACATGCATACATCAGCCTCCACTGTCCCACTACTGGGCAAAGGCCTCTCTACCTTCCTTTAATTCGTCCCGGTTCAGGGCTCGATCCTGCCAGGCTCTCTCCCACCTGTCCAACTCATCCAATGTCAGTATCTAATCTGATCTAATCTAACAGCCAAAGGAAGTCCACTGCTGAACATAGGCCTCTCTCAATGATTTCCACAGTGACCTGATGGAAGCAGCCTGGATCCAGCGACGTCCCGCGATCTTCACCAGGTCGTCTGACCACCTAGTGGGTGGACGCCCTACGCTAGGCTTTCCGCTTCGTGGCCTCCATTCGAGAACTTTTTGGCCCCATCGACCATCAGTCCTCCGTAAATGTAGGTATAAATAGGGTATACTTTAAAACAGCTGACATCACATCGAGAGACCAACAAAGCAGCGTGGACGCTCGTGTAGTTATAGGTTTAACTTACCATTATTATCCTTGTTCCATGATGACAAAAGAACATGTTTTGTAAAGTTCTCTCTCCTGTACATTGTAGGTATGCTTCCATCCAAAATCAGTGTCTTAGTTTCAGAGACGCTGGGCGCGAAGTCCAGGGTACCTTCTGGTTGTAGATGCACTATCCATGTTGAAGAATTCTGAAAGAAAACACAACATGCAAACATAAATTAATATTTTTTTGTATTGTATCAGCCCATATACGACCCACTGCAGGGCACGGGCCTCCTCTACAATCGAGAGTACGATTGAGAGTGGTTAGGCCATATAGTCCGCCACACTGGCCTAGTGCGGGTTGGCGGACTTACACACCGTAGAATTTTTTTTTTAAATCGCTACGGTATGCAGGTTTCCTCACGATGTTTTCCTTCACCGTTAAAGTGCGTGGTGATTGACTATCAATACACACATAACTCCGAAAAGTCAGAGGTGTGCCCTGGGATTTGAACCCGCGACCACCGTGAACATGTACGCAGCCGAGTCTGGTCCGATACCACAAGGCCACCACGCACTTCGCACTTAATACATATTAAGTAAATAATTAATTAAATACAGCCAACAGTCACATACATAACCCTGACCCTACACTAACATCGAGTCTGATTCGATCGTGAGTATCAGGAACTACGAGAGACTTTTCGGTCTCATAAACAGACCCGAAACACACTTGTAGAGCACACAAACATTCTCAGTGCGGGGATCTAACCCGCAGCCTTTCGTTTCACAGCCGTCATCTAACTAACTGCGCCACAGAGAATATCGAATCCTATTTTGTTGAGGTCGATAGTTGACAGTGACCTGATGGAGGCAGCCTGCATCCAGCCACGTCCCGCGACCTTTACCAGGTCTGGCCACCTAGTGGTAAAAAAAACAAACAAAATTTGCTAGAAAGGGACAGAACATTCGATAATTAAAACAGGTTTTAAAACTGTGCATGACTAAAGCCGTTATTGTTTATGACATACGTATTCTGTATACAATAGCACGTTAAGTATTTTTACAAGCGCGCGACATGTGTCCGTATGTGAAGTGCAGCCATAAATATTGATGTGTTGACAAATGTACACGTTAATGGCGAAATGTGCAAGGCACTTGTTGCAATTATAAACACGACAGCCCGTGGCGCAGTTGGTTAGACGCCTGTGGAGCGAGAGGCCGCGGATTCGAACCCCGCTGCGATTTGTTTCGGGTCTCGTTTGTGCGATCGAAGTCTCTCGTAGTTTCTGTATAAGTGCATCTCTAGTTCTTAATATATCCCTTTGTAAAATACATACATACATAAATACACGCCTTTTTCCCTGAAGGGATAGGCAGAGGTGCTACCAGAACACCCACGTTTCGCCTTGTATATTCCGTCCCACGTTGTGATATCGGGCACAAATTCCTGATTCCGGGTTGATAATGAATAGAAAAATCCAATATCACTTTGCCCGACCCGGGATTCGAACCCGAAACCTCAGCTTTGCAATCGTAGTACCACTACGCCACCGAGGCAGTCTCACCTTTGTAAAATGTTCTTTGTTATTACTTAATATGAGTTAAATCGTTTAGCCAAAATAATAGCAAAACATCATCCTCGTTTGAAATAGCTGTTCCTCGGAAACAGCACATGTTTTCTTGACGAAAAGTATCTCATATCCTTCTCAGTACCCCTGACAACGTGTGTGCAAAATTTCATCACTATCGGTTGAGTAGTAAAGGCGTGAAAGCGTAACAAACAAACTAATTGGTATTTGACAGTCTCCGTGGCGCAGTTGGTTAGACATCGGCTGTGAAATGGCCGCAGGTTCAATCCCCGTACCGAGACAAATTTATTTACTTATTTACAATTTGAGTAGTACAGGCGGACTTAATGCCTCATGGCATTTTCTCCCAGTCGACCTTAGGGTAGTGCAGAGACGGATTCAGGTGTATAACAATTACATTATAAGAAAATCAAAGAATAAAACAGGTATAATATAACATATACTTTATACAATTACAAATGTTTGTATGACCCAGAAGTATTTCTTTCGGGTCTGTGTGTCTGTGAGACCGAAAAGTCTCTCATAATTCCTGATACCCACGACACAACACTTGATCTTAGTGTGGGGACTATGTATGTGACGTTTGGGTGCATTTATTTATTTATAATGATTTACCTGTTGTATTTCTTCTCCATTATCAGAAGTTATTTTCCTTTGCAGCCACAACTGTAGTTGTTTGTCGCTGTCATTGCTCACCTGGGTGAAAGGCCCGGAAAGGGTAAACACCGCTTTCACCCTTTGTGTATTGACTGGTAGGGGGTATTCTGAAAGATACAATTTAACTTTGTGGTAAAGTCATACCTTGGGCTATAGTGGGAGTAAGTGAAACGACGCAAGCTGTAGCGTTTAGTTGAGTGAGTGAGATTGTCAGATACCCAATACCCCTTTCCTCTTCCCATCCTTTTTCCTCCCCGCTTCTCTCCCAATTGGGCCGACAACACATCCATGATCCAGCGTTGTGGATGTTCATGTGCAGTGATCACTTACCATCAGGTGACCTGTTTGCTCATTTGCCAAAACGATACCATAAGAAAATAGGTCGTGAAGGATATCATTGAGTAGGACTATGGTCAGCAGTGGATTTCGTACGGCTGAAGAGAGACAATTGTCTTATCAGTAATTAAAAGACTTTAGGGAATTTATTTCGGACGCCCGCTACAAGGTGGACGGACGACCTGGTTAAGGTTGCAGGAAGTCGCTGGATGCTGCTTTCAACAGGTCAATGTGGAGATCCTTGGGGGAGGCCTATGTTTAGAAATGAACTTCCTGTTGCTGAGGAGAGAGACAGGGAATACTTCAGCAAGATATCCTCAA
Organism: Theretra japonica; assembly: GCA_033459515.1. NCBI lineage: Eukaryota > Metazoa > Arthropoda > Insecta > Lepidoptera > Sphingidae > Theretra > Theretra japonica. The sequence continues at coordinate 5,032,968 of CM065952.1, forward strand.
TTGAAGATCCTATTTAACACTTCAGTATTATTCAAACAATTTTGTCTACTCCTTATAGTGACAATGCTATTAAAATTTATAAAGTAATGAACTTAAAGAGCTAATGATCGTTTTTCTGTTTAGGGAATAAATATTTATAAGGTATGATGAGGCTGAAGTGCGTGGTGGCCTGTTGGTAATGGACCAGACTCAGCTGCCTACATGTTCACGGTGGTCGCGGGTTCAAATCCCAGGGCACTCCTCTGACTTTTCGGAGTCATGTGTGTATTCAGTATTGATAGTCAATCACCACGCACTTTAACGGTAAAGGAAAACATCATGAGGAAACCTGCATACCGTAGCGATTTTAAAGAATTTCTACGGTATATAAGTCCGCCAACCCGCACTAGGACAGCGTGGTGGACTATAGGGCAGTGGCGAAGGGTGATTTTTTTAAAAAGGGAAGCCGAAGCTCAATACGCGAAATAAGTGTGTTTATACCTACTGGTCCTACATAGGGAAGACAATGCGACTGGTACTTGATAATAAACATAGTGCAGTCCGGATTGAGTAGATCAACTTATCGTGAGATGCTTCAGAGAATTAGCCCGAAACGCGACACATTTACATAATATGTACGTGTATCCTTATATCCGGACGTTTGCGAATATCCAACCGCCAGCAAATTATTCCTCCGACAATCACACTCACCAAACGGAAAGATTGCGTTTCGTATGATGGCATCTACGTACTGCGGTCGTCAATTATATTTTAATATTTCCAATATACAAAAGTTGCAATGTCATCATGAGAAAATTAAAAAAGTATATTTTTAAACCGCACGTGAATATAAGATTAATAAAGAAAAATTAATGATCTAGATACAATGTTAACAAGTACGTTAGCCGCGCTTTTATTAGTTGTATTATTGTAGTCGAGCACTTCCTAAAATCTAAACAGTAACGTTATTTCCGAAATTGACAATCTAAACATGTACGTCCCTCACGATTATTAATTTCCATTACAACATAATAATAATGTTAATATTTATGTACATTTTGTAATTTAAAACATTAAAAACTAAATGCGTGAACCAGCTAATACTCGTATACTGTCAAAATGTTAATACAACACTTACAAATGCAGTGATATCTACACAAATACACACATAAACACACAAAATGCTGAAGAGCCGCAGCATGCCTCCTGCTTTTTTAACGGAAATTGAACCTTAAATCATTTTAAGTTTAAGGTAAAATTTTGCGTGATTTGTTGCAAACTACACAACCATGTCACACTAATGCGTAACATGCAGCCGACGCGGGCGGTCGGCGCACGGGCCGCGCCATTGTTATTCAATAAGCCGAACAATTTTGGCAGTAATTCGCCAGAGGTCGCAACGCGGCGCAATCTAATTACGTGTTTGCTATGCGCCTCCGCAGTAATATTTACCTATGTGGCCGACAGATGTCGTTGAATAAAATGAGTTTAGATATTACATAAATAATTTTGAAAAATTTGCTTGTTTATAGTGTAATGATAAATTACAAAAGGTAAGCCGCAGGGAATCGAGTTATATGGAGCCTTCGCCACTGCTATAGGGCCTAACCACTCTCAATTGATTCTCTCGATTGTAGAGTAGGGCCGTGCCCAGCAGTGGGACGTATATGGGCTGATAAAAAAAAATGATGAGGCTAACATGATTGTGTAGATTAAAAGCCTCTAAATTAATAAAGAGCAAAAAAAATAAGAAAATCCTATCTGCACTGCACTTAACATTAGGTGCATCAGAGTATAAAACTTACCTTTTATCTCCCCCTCTCTAACAGCTGTGTGAAGGACGATGTCTGTTCGTTCCCGGTTGAGTAATAGTGAGACGGTGAGCAGCACCCAACAAGCCACCAGGGCGCACAGCTTTACCACCCGGAATATCCTCCTTAACTGTAAAGATAAATAATTTTTGCACCATTTTTTTTTAATACTTTATTGTACACCAACAAAAAAAAGAAAAAAACAAATAAAAATACAGTATCACTAAAAACATGGTTACAACGGCATAATTACAGTCTTTTGTAAAATGAAAAATGAAAATAATTTATTGAATCCATTAAAATGTTCAACATTATTTAGATTCAGTCATATTTTGTTTCTAACACCCGGTTCGGAAAGCGGTTTTCACTAGAGAAGAACGGGCAAGTAACTCCAGTGTTGCTCTTTTCAAAACCAGTTTACAATATCGTGATTACAAAAATTACAAGTTGGTCCAAATCAGAGCAGTTCATTGATAATTAGTTATAATTTGCAAGTTACATAAATTTTTGGAGAGATCCATATCAGTATGTTTCCAACGCTTATTTGTTTTTTTCTCATTAATCTCGATGGGGGATACAGGGTGTCCCAGTTTGTACGAAATATAACATTTATCTGGTGTGGAGTGGTTAAAAAAACATATCCACCCAGGTGAAGCTGGGACGGGCAGCTAGTGTAGGTATATTAAGCACGTATAAAAGATGCCAGACCATCTCATGCAATAGACGCGTTGCACCCTTGTGCGATCTTCAAGAAGTTCCAGAGGGGCTACTCTATGATCCGAAACGAAACTCGAAACTGCGGACGTCGCGCGTAAAACTGTACGAATGAGTGTGGGTACTCCACAAAGTTTCGAATTCTCTATTTTTTTTTCAAATTTGCCCAATTTGGGCGAAAGTGGTCAAATATAGCCCATCGTCTGCATTGTTCTTCAGTTCGTCCATAGTCATTCTTTGCGCTTTTGCAAGGCGAAGGTAATCTTACCAAAACTTTTGATAGAGCTCAGCGAAAATATAGAATTAATCACATAAAACACTCTTGCTTAACCTGCACTTCACTTGTGCACCTTTACAGAACTATATTGAATAAAATGCCTTCTACTTTATGCAATAAAACTCTAAAATGCAGCAAATTAATGAAAATAAAACGAGAGCTATATCTCATCTTTACAATTTTCCCGCCAAAGTCGTGTTGATAGTTAGAAATGGATAATTAAAAACGTACTGCAGACGTCGAACGTCCGAACATTCGAGTTTCGTTTCGGATCATAAAGTAACCCCCTAGCTAGTCTCCAGGGAAAATGAAAATGAAAATAATTTATTGAATCTGTAAAAATATTCAACATCATTTAGATAGTAATTTTTTTTATTCTACCGCCCGGTTCGGGAAGTGGGTTTCACTAGAGAAGAACGGGTAAGTAACTCCAGTGTTGCTCTTTTCAAAACCAGTTTACAATACATACATAAACACACGCCTTTTTCCCAGAAGGGGTAGGCAGAGGTGCTACCAGGACACTCACGTTTCGCCTTGTATATTACGTCCCACGATGTGATAGGGGGCGAGCATATCGCCATATCGGGCACAAATTCCTGACTCCGGGCTGATAATGAATAGAAAAATCCAATATCACTTTGCCCGACCCGGGATTCGAACCCGAGACCTCAGCTTTGCAATCATACCGTAGTACCACTACGCCACCGAGGCAGTTAGTTTACAATACAGTGATTAAAACGGAGCACGGATCTCGGTGAGTCTCTTAGAGAATAAAATTAAAACTCCGTTGAATCGTTTACCTGTATGTTTCCATTAGATTTAATTCTCTTCTTATCTTCAGCTTGCATTGGCTCGATTAATCTGTAAAAAAACACTTAATCAATGATCGTTTTTGTTTAAGTCCGGCAAACGAGCAAACAGGTCACCTGATGGTAAGTGATCACTGCCGCCCTTGAGCATCCACAACGCTGGATCATGGATGTGTTACCGGCCAAATTCGGAGGGGACCGGTAAGGAAAAAGGATTGGAATAGGAAAAGGGTATTGGGCATCCGGCAATCTCAACTCTCCCAACGAAACGCGACAGCGAAGATGTCGCTTCACGTCGATTCCCTGTGAGGCAGTGATACCGCCGCGGACGAGCCTGCCCAATCATGCTGAGTCATGACAACATCGTGGCTCTACCACTGTAAAGCTACCTCAATCTCGTGCCTACATCTTAAATTATCAGCATTTGGTTTCGAACTAGTGTCCGACCGAAAATAATTTTTCAGCCGAAACCGAAATTTATTTCAAAACACGATTATTTACTAAAATTCACTACTTTTCTTACATTTATTTAATAACTTTTTTTAGTAAACGTAAAAAAAAAAACAGTGAATTTTAGTAAATAATCCTAATTTTGAATAAATTTCGGTTTCGGTTTCGGCTGAAAAACTATTTTCGGTCGGACACTATTTCGAATAGACCATCATAGGTGGACTAGTGAAAGGCAATTGCTGATTCTCGTCGAATTTACTTACCGCACTACGTTTACCATCAGGGAAATTGTAGTCTCTCTCTTATGCCACAGGAAGCGCACTGCAGAACTTAGGCCTTCCCCAAGAATCTCCACGTCGACCGACATTTGTATTAAATAGTGGTAAATAATTAAATAAATACACCCAACAGTCACATACATAGTCCGGTTCCACATTAAGATCAATAAAGTCTTGTGTCGTGAATCAGAAGCTACGGGAGACTTTTCAGTCTCACAAACACCCAGACCCGAGACAAATACTTGTGGGCCTAACAAACATTTGTCTCGGTGCGGGGATCGAACCCGCGGCCTCTCGTTTCACAGTCGTCTAACCAACTGCGCCACGGAGGCTGTCAAATAATGATGCCATTGTTGTCTGTAAACTAGAGATTGCCTTGAAAGATAAGTTTGCTGCGTCGTCACGACTTTTTTGGTATATTGTCTGCTTTTTACATTTGTGGTGTGCAATAAAGTATTACATACATACTCCTCTCTCTAGTAATCAAATAATGTTAGTAATAAAAGTGGTAATGGACCAGACGCGGCTGCCATGTTCACGGTGGTCGTAGGTTAAAATCCCAGAGGAAACCTCTGACTTTTCGGAGTCATGTGTGTATATAGTCAATCAGCACGCACGATAACGGTGAAGGAAAACATAATGAGGAAACCTGCATACCATAGCGATTTGTAAGAATTTCTATGGCATGTAAAGTCCGCCAACCCGCACTAGGCCAGCGTGGTGGACTATATCTAACCACTCTCAATCGTACTCTCGATTGTAGAGGAGGCTCGTGCCCTGCAGTTGGACGTATATGGGCTGATACAGTACAGTATTAAACACAAACCTGATGGCGGCTTCTATGTTATCCAATTTGTTTTCATTCTTCTCTATCTCAATGCTTGGTTTCTTAAATATATCTTCTTTGCCGTCTTCGACGTCTGAGGGTTCAACTTTACCTGAAATAAAATATACTTAATTAATTATACTATGTAGTCGACTAGGAGGCACTTGCCTCTCAATAAACTCAAACATCTAATGTAACATACTGAAAAAATGAAAATGAAAATGAAAATAATTTATTGAATCCATTAAAATGTTCAACATTATTTAAATTCAGTATTTTTTTTTCTACCACCCGGTTCGGAAAGCGGTTTTCACTAGAGAAGAACGGGCAAGAAACTAGTGTTGCTCTTTTCAAAACCAGTTTACAATATCGTGATTATTACAAAAATTACAAGTTGGTCTGAATCAGAGCAGTTCATTGATAATTTGTTATAATTTGCAAGTGACATATATTTACTGATTCACCCAATTGTTCAAGTTGTGGAGTAATAGAAGGTGTTCACTACCTTCTATTTGATTGCAGCCGAACTGAGTTCATGAGGACATAATATGACAGAGGAATTTCACGCATATCCTTTGGATACAGGAATGTAAGTATATTAGCAAAACCAACGTGAACCATAGCAAAATATATGTATTCTACAATATTTCATATTACTGTGTAGCTAATTTATTATTTTTGTGTACAATAGGCTTGACATAGTCGCAAAGCGACTCAAAGACCTTATTTAAAATAAAGAGAAAAAAAACTTAATTAATTATACTATGTTAGCACCTCTGCCTACCCCTTCTGGAAAAAGGCGTGAGTTAGTGTATGTATGTAGTCGACTATCAGGCCGCTCCAACAGGTCTATGTGGCGATCCGTGGGGAAGGCCTGTGTTCAGCAGTGGACTTCCTGTGGCTGAAGAGAGAGAGAGAGTCGATTATCGATCGCTTTCAGGATGATGGAAAACATCTTTATAAACCTGCATACTATATACACTACTGTAATCTTTTTAGAGATTAATGGCGATACGAGCATGCCATTTGCTTGGTGGTAAGCGATACGACCGTTCATCGACATTGGACAGTAGCAAAACCAAAAAAACACCATGAATTACAAAACAATGCTTAGCATTCCACTGCGCTCGCCATTCTGAGACATAAGATGTTAAGTCTCATTATGTCCAGTAGTTACGCTGACTACAATGTCCTTTAAAGAGGAACACAACAAAGCGTTTACATTGCTGTTTAGCGGGAGAAATAGACATTGCAGTGGTACCTACCCAGGTGACTTCTCACATATGAGAGATCATCAGTAAACCTTGATAAATATAATAAAAAATAGAGTCAAATACCCTTTTATGAATGTGGAATAACATAACACACACATCACCACTCACCATGGGTCTCCTCATACCGCTGCTTGAAGGGGGCCAGGAGGGGGTCGTGTCGGATCTCCTCCGGCAGGTCCAGCCACACCTGCAGCGCCCCTGGAGTCACCTCGCTGCAGGACACGGTGGAATATACACTGTGTCTCCCCAAGCTCCCCTTCCCCTTGCTACGTAGCTTCATGAATAACTCCATAGTTCACGAGAATATTTTATCATTTATTTAAAATGGTTTTAGAGTGCGTGTTGGCCTGTTGGTAACGGACCAGCGGCTGCCTACATTACTCGGTGGTCGCGGGTTCAAATCCCAGGCACACCTCCGAATTTTCGGAGTTATGTGTGTATTGATAGCCAATCACCACGCACTTTAGCGGTGAAGGAAAACATCGTGAGGAAACCTGCATACCGTAGCGAATTCGAAGAATTTCTACGGTATCTAAGTCCGCCAACTTGCACTAGGCCAGCGTGGTGGACTATATGGCCTAACCACTCTCAATCGATCTCTCGATTGTACAGTAGGCCCGTGCCCAGCAGTGGGACGTATATGGGCTGATACAATACAATACAATTTAAAACGAGAAATCTACACTGACAGCCTTATTCATACACAGTTTTAAAACCTATTTTAATTATATGTATTTTTTGTCTTCTTCACTCCAACTGGATTCTAAAGACATTCGAAATTGACAAAACATTCAATAACTAAAATAGGTTTTTAAACTGTCTATGAATAAGGAGGGAAAAGTTTATCTAATTTTATTTAAATAATCTCACGCCTTTATCCCAGAAGGGTTAGGCAGAGGTGCTACCAGGACGTCCACGTTTCGCCTTGTGTGTTCCGTCCCATGATGTGATAGCGTGCGAGCTTATCGCCATATCAGGCACAAATTCCTGACTCCGGGCTGATAATGAATAGAAAAATTCAATATCACTTTGCTCGACCCGGGATTCGAACCCGACACCTCAGCTTTGCAATCATACCGTACCACTACGCCACCTGAGTATTGTAACCATGCCATTAGTTTTTAAGTGTTTTCATTGGTTTTGTAAGGGTATAATTTGTGAAATTCCTGATTATGATATTAATTTATGTTTCCTGTTACGGAACCTTAATAAATAAATAAATGTTACGGACGTACCTACTGTACCGGAAACAAGGTCAGATTGTTGGAAACAATTAAATATTTTTCCTTATAGTGTATTATTGTTTTGTCTTCTATACGTTTCAATAAGTTAATGTCACATTAACTTAACCATACGGGATATATCAAGACTGCGACCGAAAACGAAGCCAGGTGGTAGTTTTAGTGACTACAGACACGATGCAACTGAAATGTGTGCAAAAAAAGCGAAGATTTTTTTTTTGTATTATTTTTCCTATCATCGTATTTGGGTGGTAAATACATATTTTTTTCTAAAAAAATTATGTACCTACACCTTTGTATTTTAAGACGCTATAGTACGTAATTTTAGAAAAAACTATGGATTTCTCACACAAACACAATGATGTTTAAAACATTACAAAAAAAAACATCGCGATTTTTGCAAAATTTTAGTTGCTTCGTGTCTGCAGTCACTAAAACTACCAACTGGCTTCGTTTTCGGTAGCTGTCTTTATATAAGCTGTATAAGGTAGATTGTAGGTCCGGTTAACGAGCAGACGACTCATCTGATGTTAATTGATTACTAGTTTCCATGCATTAACATCCACCACAACTCTGAGGTCATAGATTTTTTTATTGCAAATGAATGGCGAGACGAACATGCCATTCGCCTGATGGTAAGCGATACGACCACTCATGGACTGCAAAACCAAACACCATGAATTAAAAAGCAATGATTGGCATTCCATTCCACTGCGCTCGCCATCCTGAGACATAAGATGTTGGTCTCATTGCCCAGTAGTTACTCTGGCTACAATGGCCTTCAAACCGGAATACAACAGGGCATTTACACTGCTGTTTGGCGGGAGAAATAGACATTGCGGTGATACCTACCCAGGCGGCCTCTCACATATGAGAGACCTATCACCAGTAAAAGGTGTTACCTGCCAATCAGATCGGGACGGCGGGAAGGAAAAAGGATGGGAAGACGAATGGGTATTGGGCATCCGGCAATCTCACTCACCGAACGAAACGCGACAGTAAAGCTGTCGCTTCACGTTGATCTCCTGTGAGACAGTGGTACCGTCCCGGACGAGTCTGCCCATTCATGCTGAGTCATGACTGACAATAGCGTGGCTCTACTACTACCAAAAGCATATTATGATGTTATATGCCGAATTGTGAATCTAAATGATTTCGAATCGACTTTCACACACACAAAGTTATTCATCAAAATCGGTCCAGCCGCACACACATACACGCGCAAACGCACACACACACACACACACACGCACGCACACATAAAATAATTATAAATATAAAAAAATAAGATTGTACAAGCCACACAAGACACTTATTCACACGCACAACAATTAATGCTATCTTAAAATATGCACAAAAATAAAAAACATTTTTAATAAAAGAAAAAAGCTTTAAAAATATCTTACTATGTGTGAATGTCCTTATGCTTGCGACCTAATTGACCTATCTTATTATAAAAGTCAATGACATTTGCTAACGCTCGATTTTAGCTCAGTCGACAGGCAGCGTGATTTACTCAATATCAATCTGAATAGTTTGTTTGTTCGCGCTAATCTCAAGAAGTAATGGTTGGAATTGAAAATATATTTTAGTGTTGGATAGGCCATACAGGGAGCGCAGGAATAGGGCGCACTTGCTCAGTTGGATACAAGGGCATAATATTAATATGTTAATAAAGAAATAATTTTTGAGAAATACCTATCCGTTTTGGAGTTATGACCTTATAAAGTTTTAAGAATTACCACCACCTTTTCGAATAAAACCGGTTGGGATGGGTATAGAACAAGATTTTGACATATACGTATTTTTTCGTTTTGTCGTTTATTAAATAGTTAACGAAATAATCAGTGAAAATCATTTTGAACAACAACAAAACATTCATAGACTTCGCCTTAACATCTGTTACAGAGGTACATAGGTATCTATTTGGCGTAATACGTTAAGGGGAAGCACGTGTGTTGGTAATTGTTAATTTCTTGGCATCTTCGTTATTATCAGGCTACGCTATGAAAATGCATTCTAATCTAGACGCAATCACGATTTACTAAAATGTATATTAGCAAGTGCGCCGTTTGTTTGCACAGCCTGTGTAGAGGAAGGCTGTAGGATACTTTTTATCCCGGGAATTTTCCCGGGATAAAAGCCCTGCTTCATATTTATGAAGCAGGGCTTTTATTGTGTGTATGTGTGACTGAATTCTTTCTAAGCGGCTGGACCGATTTTGATTAATAACTTTGTCTGTGTTACAGTTGATTCGACTGCCTCGGTTGCGTAGTTGTACTACAGTACGATTACAAAGCTGAGGTGTCGGGTTCGAATCCCGGATAGGACAAAGTGATATTGGAGTATTAATATTAGCATTCATTGTCATCCCGGTGTCAGAAATTTATGCCCGATATGTTACATACATACATACATAAACACACGCCTTTTTCCCAGAAGGGGTAGGCAGAGGTGCTTCCAGAACACCCACGTTTCGCCTTGTATATTCCGTCCCACGATATGATAGGGGGCGAGCCTATCGCCATATCGGGCACAAATTCCTGACTCCGGACTGATAATGAATAGAAAAATCCAATATCACTTTGCTCGACCCGGGATTCGAACCCGAGACCTCAGCTTTGCAATCATACCGTAGTACCACTACGCCACCGAGGCAGTCGATATGTTAATAGGACAGAAAACACAAGGCGAATCGTCTGCCCTTATGAGTAAAAGGCGTGAATTTGTGTATGTACGTAGGTTCCGCTATTTTTGTAGCAAACATTTTATTCAAATTGTCCCTTCTAGCATGATAAATTATTAATACATAATTTCGTGTTTAGTTGTTTCACATATTTGGGTCAAGAATCGAATATAAATACTTTAAAACAAGTCCTTGGTTTAACCTCAAATCTTTTATGTGTCACGTAGCCACCATACACGTGTAATGCCTTGAAAATCGTTAATAACCGATTTTAAATGCTTGATAACGACCAACGACAGCCTCCGGCGCAGTTGGTTGGACGCCGGCTGTGAAACGAGAGGCCACGGGATCGATCCCCGCATCGAAACAAATTTTTGTATGAACCACAAGTATTTCTTTCATGTCTGGGTGTTTGTGAGAAAATTCTCTCGTAGCTCCTGATACCTACGACACAAGTACATATCGCTTTATCGGGCACAAATTCCTGGCTCCGGGCTTACAATGAATAGAAAATCTAATATGCCCCGCCCGGGATTCGAACCCGATACCTTCGTAATCATACCGTACATCTAGGCACTGGGGCCTTACTACCATCTCTTATAGCAGTAATGTTTTAACCTTACTTTGAAATTTCATACCATGACGCCCTTAAAACCAGCTTAAAACTATCATGTTTTACTTAGCAGTTTTGTGCCCCAATCGCTAATCATTCACTCTAAACCGTGCCATGACGCGTCTTTTGACAGTAAGTAAGCTTGAAATAAAACGTTCCTGCGATATGATGGTTTTGTAAAAGATGGTGGTAAGGCCCCTGTTGGTTGTATTTATTTATGCTTATGTATAAAGCAAGCGAGGTCAAATGATATACGAACAAACTAACGATTCAAAACAGTGATTCATCTGCCCTGATAAGAGTTATCAACAGGGCATTTCAATTAGTATTTTAATTGATTTGTCCATACATACATCTCGCACGTCAGTATTAAAATTATTTGCCTTATACGATATGTGCTTTTTGCATAGGTCTGGCAAACGAGCAAAGGTCACCTGCAGGTAAGTGATCACTGCACATGAACATCCACAACGCTCGATCATGGATGTGTTGCCGGACCAATTGGGAGGGGAGCGGGAAGGAAAAAGGATGGGAAGAGCAAAGGTGTATTGGGCATCCGGCAATCTCCGGCAAGCTCTGCTGAACACGGGCCTCTACAATCGAGAGTACGATTGAGAGGGGTTAGATATAGTCCACCACGCTGGCCTAGTGCGGGCGGACTTTACATACCATATAAATTACAAATCGCTATGATAAGCAGATTTCCTTAGGACGTTTTCCTTAATTTTTTTGTTTCACATAACCTCAAAAGATGCCTCGGTGGCGCAGTTGTACCACGATACAATTACAACGCTGCGGTCTCGGGTTCGAATCCCGGGTCGTCTAAAATTATATTGAATTTTCTATACATCATCAGCTAGGAATTTGTGTCCAATATGGCGGTACGGACTTCGCTGGATGCAGGCTGCCTCCAAATGCTCACTGTGGAAATCATTGGGAGAGGCCTACGTTCAGCAGTGGACTTCCTTTGGCTGATGGATTGGATTGGATGGCGATACGCTCGCCCCCTATCACACTATGGGACAATACATAAGAAACGTATGTGTTGGTAGCACCTCTGCCTACCCCTTCTGGGTAAAAGGCGTGAGTTTATGTATGTATAACATCAAAAGAAAGATTTGTTTACACTTCACAATGGCTGTAGTGAAGCATTGCACGTTTCAAGTTTACAACTACACTGCCGACCAACGTTAAATATTTACAAATTAATTTACAACAAAAGAGTTGTTGGTTACAGTGATTTTTCATTTGAGAATAAAATTAATGTTTTAATTAACAGCCTTCGTGGCGCAGTTGGTTAGACGACCATAGCATAAAGAGCAAAACATCATCCTCATTTGAAATAGCTGTTCCTCGGAAACTGCACATGTTTTCTTGACGAAAAGTATCTCATATCCTTCTCAGTACCTGTGACAACGTGTGTGCAAAATTTCATCACTATCGGTTGAGTAATAAAGGCGTGGAAGCGTAACAAACAAACTCATTTGCATTTGACAACCTCTATGGTGCAGTTGGTTAGACGCCGGCTGTGAAACGAGAAGCTGCGGGTTCGATCCCGCACCGAGACAAATGTTTGTGTGAACCACATATTTGTGCCGGGTCTGGGTGTTTGTGAGAGCGAAAAGTCTCTCGTAGTTCCTGATACACGAAACAAGACTCGATGTTAATGTGGGGTCAGGACTATGTATGTGATTGTTGGGTGTATTTATTTATTATTATTTATTTTATGGAGGGAGGCTATGGCAATTTTTATCCTAAGAAAATACATAACAGGACTTTCATCCCGGAAAAACCTTTGCACGCGAACGATGTTGCGAGCAATACTACTCGTAGTCCTACTAATATTATAAAGGTGAAAGATTGTGTGTTTGTTACTTCTTCACGCTCAAACGGCTAGGCCAATTTTAATGAAATTTGATATGCAGGTAGCTGATACCTTGCATTAAAACATAGGCTACTTTTTATCCCGAAAATGTAGTTTTTCCGTGGGATGTGAAAATAATTCAAATATGTATATGTGCTACTCTTTCTATCTCAACGGTATGGTGTGGGGTGGAATAAAGGGCGGATGAAACGGGTTATGAGAGGACAGGATTACATGCCTTGAGTCATGAACAGGTTGAGATGGGACAGGACGGGACGGAACGAGAAAAGCAGTATAAAGGCGGCAGTCACGTTAAGTTTAAATATAAAACAGTTAGTACGTGAAATATGTGTATGATGTGGACTGGACTCAAAAAGTGACTGCACCCGGACGAAACCGAGTCGGGCCGCTTGTATTACATCAAATAAACATTTAACTGATATTTTTAAAAAGGAGGAACATTTAAAACGAGAACTTGTAAAATAATGACTTGAATACTGTTGTATCAGCCCAGATACGTCCCACTGCTGGGCACGAGCCTCCTCTACAATCGAGAGTACGATTGAGAGTGGTTAGATATAGTCCACCACGCTGGCCTATTGCGAGTTGGCGGATTTTACATACCGTAGAAATTCTTGCAAATCGCTATGGTATGCAGGGTTCCGCATTTTTTCCTTCACCGTTATAGTGTGTTGTGATTGTCTATCAATACACACAGGACTCCGAAAAGTCAGAGGTGTGCCCTTTAATTCGAACCCGCGACCACCGTGAACATGCAGCCGCGACTGGTCCGTTACCAACAGGCCACCCCCACCTTTAATACTGTTATCGATTACTAACAAAAGTATATCCGATATCAGATAAGGTTTAAATGTACCCCGAGCTTGTTATTAAAAAATATAAGTTCTAACTAGTAACTACAATTCAGCCAGTTATGGTTCACTTTATTGGTAAAATATAATTTTTTATGTATCAAAACCAGAGCATTTTTTTGTGTCTTTGTAAAAAATAGAAGCAAAATATTTTGATATTTTTTTTTAATATTTAACTTTTATATTAAGTTGCAAATGATTGTCCGCAATACTTTGTTTTAAAGGAAAATATGTTGCAATTGTAAAAGCAATTAATAAAAGTTATTTATATAGGATATTTCCCCGAAAATTACGACAGTATGTCCCGCGCGGGACATTTGAAATCGTGTTAAAAATCGGGACGGTCCCGCCAAAATCGGGACTTCAAGCGGCGTAGTCTAGTGGCAGCATGTGTATCGTAAGCCGTGGAGTTTCGGGTTCACTTCCCAACCCGAGAAATCCAATAAGAATTTTCAGTTTGGAAAATTTTATGATCTGCCGGGAATAGAATGTCCGATATGGTGATTGGCCCGTTTCTCGTTAAACTGTTACTCTGTTGCTACGTGGAGAGGCAAAAAACTTTCCATTTCACAATACGGACACGACACGTCAACAACACATTTATATTAAAAGCTATTGCTATTTAATTTATAACTAAGTCATGCTCGTGGCTTTGTCTGTTCTTTTTAATATATTTATAAAGTTTTATTTTTTTGTATTTACTTAGTAAGAACTAAGAAACGTGAATACCTGATAGCTTAGTGGTTGTGTCAGTTGTATATAGGGACAAATATATCAATAACTTTAAATTAAATATATATACATAGTTTAATATATTTTACCGACTTCAAAAAGGAGATGCAGTTTAACCTAATTTTTCAATTTATTTAAATCGAACAAAAAAAAAAACAAAAAACACTATTTTTGCAAAAGCATTACCAATCTCTATAATCGAATATATCGGTTTAAAATTTAAATGCGATTTTTTGTATTTAAATCACGTTTTCAAACACTTCACTTTCATTAAAGTTCACAAACGACATCTATCGTTATTTTTTAAAATAATCGAGCGCGGGTCATCGAACGGAGCCGGTGTGAACCGCCGCGATCCGGCTGTGACTGGTTCGAGCCAGTTGCGTCAGAAAATTCTAGATACGCCGGCCATCTTGTTACGTTTTATAGCTCTATTTGCATTCGTGAATTTTATCGGTTTAACGGTTTGTGGAGAATTACGATATTATGTAATTATTTTTTTTATTAAAATAAAAAATAAATTAGATTAATTTGTAGTTTAAGCTATATTTTAAAAAAGAGTTCTTTTTTACAATTTTAAGAATTAAATAATACCTAATTTGTATGCGAAAATGTTGGAACTTTTCCAAATATTTTCCTGCTGTGAAACGGGAGGCAGCGGGTTCGATCCTCGTGCAGAGACGAATGTTTGTGTGTTCCGCAGTTATTTGTTTAGATATTTTCAAAGCTTAGTGTCTCACTGTTTCTGATGCCTGGTACATATGATCATGCTAATCGTCCAAAGGGATAGGCAGATGACCCACAAGTATCACCAACATTTATCCTAACCTACCACTATTTCCTTCTCTCTCTCTCTTTCTCTCTCTTCAGCCACAGGGATTCCACTACTGAACACAGGCCTCTCTCAAAAATCTCTCTCACAATAGGCGGCCTTATCGCTAGTTCCGATCTCTTCCAGGCAACCTTAGGATGCACTGACTTATAGTAACCACGAAAACTTTCGACTTTTCCAATTCACAAAAAATGTTGACCAACCCAAGACTCGAACCCAGGCCAACAGTTCTCAACGCACACGCGACCACACCAACGCCGCGTTGTTATGGATTCGTCCGGTTAGTTTCCATTAAATAGTAAACATGGCTGACCTTCGTTTAATAAGTCTCGTTAACGCTCCGTTTGTCGTATCAACAACGTGAATTGCTGATTATTTGTAATTTTCTGCAAAAACTTATTTTGCCGGCATTACACTACTCGCACGGCTTCGAAAAGTCAGGGGTGTGTCCTGGGCTTTGAACCCGCGACCACCGCGAGCATGTAGGCAGCCGCATCTGTTCCGTTACCAACAGGCCACCACGCACTTAAATTGTGTGTATTGATAGTCAATCACCACGCACTATAACGGTGAAGGAAAACGTCGTGAGGAAACCTGCATACCGTAGCGATTTGCATAAATTTCTATGGTATGTAAAAGTACGCCAACCCGCATAGGCCAGCGTGGTATATGGCTTAACTTACTTCAAAACCGTAGATAAAAATGGTTGTGCCGGGCCATCTTTTCTGCACCCCCCCCCCCCCTATTGGCTGACATTTGACAGGTTGTCCAACATGCACGATTATTTAAAAGAGAAAAATAAAAAAAATATTCAGAGCTATTGAATAACACTCAAACTCGTGTAGAGGGATAATAATTATATACTCTCAACCGTACTCTCGATTGTAGAGGAGGCTCGTGCCCTGCAGTGGGACGTATATGGGCTGATACAGTACAATACGCCTGATAACTGCAGTGCAGTCGGCATAGAAGCTTAACTAATTTCTCTTGTTTTAGATAAAAAAAAGAAAACCCAAGACTGCCTCGGTGGCGTAGTTGTACGAGGTTGTACGAGGTCTCGGGTTCAAGTTCCGGGTCGGGCAACGTGATATTGGATTTTACTATTCATTATCTGTCCGGAGTCAAGAATTTGTGCCCGATATGGCGATAGGCTTGCCCCCTAGCGTGGGATGGGACAAACAAGGCGAAACGCGGGTGATCTGGTTACAGCCAGGAGAACGTCTGCCTACCCCTTCTGAAAAAGGTGTGAGTTTATATATGAAAACCAAAAAATATATCAAGTACGTGTCGGTTTCACGCACCGAGGGTTCCAAACCCGTTCTGGCCACCATTTTAAGAACACAGGCGTGAATACATGAATTAAACATTGCTAATTATGCTAAATAATATTGTGTAACCTCATTGTTCAATTAATTTAACTGGTTATTTTACATATTTATGCTAATTTAAACGTTACAATTAAACTAATTAACACGTTATTAATTTTACAATGTAAGTCATTTGGTCGTGGGACGTCCACCCACTAGGTGGTCAGACGACCTGGTAAAGGTCGCGGGACGTCGCTGGATGCAGGCTGCCTCCAGCAGGTCACTGTGGAAATCATTAGGAGAGGCCTATGTTTAGCAGTAGACTTCCTTTGGCTGATGGATGGATGGATGAAGTCATTTACATTGTCTCAACCGGGCTTTGTTTGGGGAAAATAAATAATATAATAAATACACCCAACAGTCACATACATAGTCCTGACCCTAACATCGAGTCTTGTGTCGTGTATCAGAAACTACAAGAGACTTTTCGGTCTCACAAACACCCGACCCGAAACAAATAACAGTGGATCTCACAAACATTTGTCCTGGTGCGGGGACCGAACCCGCGACATCGTTTCACAGCCGGCGCCTAACCAACTGCGCCACGGAGGCTGTCCATATCTATTACAATCATTTAAAATAAACGGATGCCCAATTTGCCCAATGCCCCTTTCCTCTTCCCATCCTTTTTCCTTCCCGCTCCCCTCCCAATTCGACGCAACTCATCTATGAACCAAGCGTTGTAGATGTTCATGTGCAGTGATCACTTACCATCAGGTGACCTGTTTGCTCGTTTACCCGACCTTTTCTTTACACTGGCACGGCATAATGACTGCACTGCACCTGATGGTAAGCGCAAATGCCGTCCAGACAGAGTATCGAATGGCAACACACGGCGGTCCCATGCCATTCGACACAATTATGCCGGCCTGCTGAGATGCTTCTTCTGCTGCTATGTGTTGTATATTAAAAAATAGGAGTGAAATAACATACCATTCACAATCGGTGCGTGAAATATCTGCATCGTTACTAGAACTGTTCTTCCGGACGCCACTTCTGCCGAAGAAGTAGTTATCAGAAGAACTGGAGTCGATGATGGACACCGTTGATGAGGACATGTCTCTCTCCATTGCTTCTGAAATAAATACACCCAACAGTCACATACATACTCCTGACCTCATAGTAAAGTTTTGTGTCGTGTATCGGAGACTACAAGAGACTTTTCGGTCTCATAACTGAGAAACTCCTGACCTCATAGTTAAGTCTTGTGTCGTGTATCAGAAACTACGAGCGACTTTTTGGTCTCATAACTGAAAAAATTGTGGATCATCAATTGATTTAAAACTAAGGATAGGCCCTTAAGTACATTTGGAGTTATGAAAAGATGACCGTGAAAATCGTGTGAAAATAATTATTGAATTAACTTAATCTAATATATTTCGATATTGAAAATGCTTGTATTGTGACAGAAAGTTTTTTTTATCAGCCCATATACGTCCCACTACTGGGCACGGGCCTACTCTACGATCGAGAAAATCGATTGAGAGTGGTTAGGCCATATAGTCCACCACGCTGGCCTAGTGCGGGTTGGCGGACTTACATACCGTAGAAATTCTTTAAAATCGCTACGGTATGCAGGTTTCCTCACGATGTTTTCCTTCAGACAGACAGAGAGTTAAATAAATAATAATGTTAATAAAAATAATTCTTATCAACGTTAAGATGAAATCTATTCCAATCCAATCAATCCATCCGCCAAAGGAAGTCCACTGCTGAACATAGGCCTCTCCCAATGATTTCCACAGTGACCTGTTGGAGGCAGCCTGCACCCAGCGACGTCCCGCGACCTTCACTCGGTCGTGTGAGCAGCTAGTGGGTGGACGTCCCAAGCTGCGCTTTCCGCTTCGTGGCCTCCATTCGAGAACTTTTTGAACTGTTTAGTCTTGATGTACCCTGTATTTATCAATGAGATCACAAAAATATAAGTCTGTGTGGTCTCGTAGCGGCCTCTGGTTTCACAGCCACCGCCTAACCAACTCCAAGGGCTAATTTTAACATACACATACATACATAACCACACGCCTTTTTCCCAGAAGGGGTAGGCAGAGGTGCTACTAGAACACCCACGTTGCGCCTTGTATATTTCGTCCCACGATGTGATAGGGGGCGAGCCTATCGCCATATCGGGCAAACCCTAATTTTAACCGTCTTTGATAAGCAACTAAACACGTAATTAGAGAGAGGTTTCTGTGTCTGTATCCTCTATCGAGAGTACGATTCAGAGGGTTGAGGACTGAGGACGTACTCCACCAAATCCAAAGGAGGTTTTACCTTACCTAACATGTATTAAATAAATAAATACACCCAACAGTCACATACATAGTCCTGACCCCACTCTAACATGGAGTCTTGTGTCGTGTGTGTCACAAACACCCAGACACGAGACAAATACTTTTGGGCCTCACAAACATTTGTCTCGGTGCGGATCGAACCCGCGGCCTCTCGTTTCACAGCCGGCGTCTAACCAACTGCGCCACGGAGGCTGTCAAATGCGTATGTATGTATGCAATATGCGAGATTCTGTAACTGCCGCCGCTTTGTCTATTTCTGCCAAGAAGGAGTATGTACTGTTGTGTCCATTGAAGGACATATTGTATTGTATCAGCCCATATACGTCCCACTGCAGGGCACGGGCCTCCTCTACAATCGAGAGTACGATTGAGAGTGGTTAGGCCATATAGTCCACCACGCTGGCCTAATGCGGGTTGGCGGACTTATACATACCATAGAAATTTATACAAATCGCTATGGTATGCAGGTTTCCTCACGATGTTTTCCTTCACCGTTATAGTGCGTGGTGATTGACTATCTATACACACATGACTCCGAAAAGTCAGAGGTGTGCCCTGGGATTTGAACCTGCGACCACCATGAACATGTAGGCAGCCGTGTCTGGTCCGTTTACCAATAGGCCACCACGCACTTCAAGGACATATTAATCAGTCATTACTGGATTTCAAGAGACTTAAAGTGCTTGGTTGCCTGTTGATAAACGGGCCAGGGGTTACTCTATGATCCGAAACGAAACTAGAATTTTCGGACGTTCGAAGTGTCGTGTAAGTTATAAGTTTTCCATTTGTAAAAATCATCACTATTCTCTAGGATACTTATCATTCACTACGAACTAAGTCTTTAGTCAGGACGCACGATAGACGATTCGAACATTTTGTGTAGTACCTAGGCACATTCGTACAGTTTTACGTGCGACGTCCGAACACTCGAGTTTCGTTTCGAATCATAGAGTAGCCCCTCAAACGCGGCTGCCATGTTCACGGTGGTCGCGGGTTAAAATCCCAGGGCAGGCTGACTTTTCGGGTCATGTGTGTATTGATAGTCAATCACCACGCACTATAACGGTGATGGAAAACATCGTGAGGCAACCTACGTACCGTAGCGATTTGTAACAATTTCTACGGTTTGTAAAGTCCGCCAACCCGCACTAGGCCAGCGTGGTGGACTGTACTAGCCCCTCTTAATCGTACTCTCGATTGTAGAGGAGGCTCGTGCCCTGCTGTGGGACGTATATGGACTGATAGCATAGCTGATACAGTACAGTACAGTAGCTACTGTATATGTTAAGGCGTGATGCGCACCATCAGACAGATGCTCGTTTCATAATTCTCGTTAATCTATGTACGCGTAAAAGAACAAGTCATGTAAAAATCACTGATTTGCTATAAGTACTTTTCGTTTTAAAAATGTAATTAAATGAAAAAGTTTGTTAAAAATATAGATTAACAGACTTAATACTAGTTAGAAATAATGATATATAAAATATGAGTTCCTTTTATCTATTTTTTTTAGGCTGGGGCTACCAATTAAAGAAATATGAAGATCTGAGTACAAATAGTATTAAAAGAAAATATTAAAAATACTCACGTGAAACGCAAACACTATTTAAACAAAACTCATACACTATTTATTATTATACACACAATAATGTATTTAAAAGGATTGTATGAAGCACCCATGATTTAATTTTGATTTATTTTATGTATTACCCACTTATGAAATAGTTGTACTGGTGCTGCCACCTTACGGCGGAAAACGGAACTGATTAATTCAATAATTTGATTATGTGATTTTAAGGCGTTTAGTAAATAGCGTAGGTAAGTAAATGTATGTAAGATGTTCAGTTTCATTAGTAAACGAAGAATGTTATGTTTTTTTTAATATAATCAGTCTGTTTTATATTGCAATTGATGTTGCATAATGCAAATTCAACATTTTCCTAAAATATCTGTTTAAACATGGACTAATTTGTCTTTATTTAACTATCATATTCGTATTGTAAAACATGTAATATTGAGTATTTGAAGAATTTCCAAATATATTTGTATTGAGGTACAGCGCCATCTGTTCTCCCTCATGACTCTCATTTTTCTCATGACACACATTTTTAAACTCCTCATCTCATTTAAATTGTGTTTAAACAAGTTCTATATATAGTTAAATAGAAAATAACATAAGTATATATAATTGCCGGTTGCCTCCTCATTTTGAGTGTTATTTTTTAAAACATTTATCAAATTAACGACATCTAGTATACGGGGTATATTACTACAGCAAAAATAGGTTATATCATTATAAAAATAGTTGGTGTTGGTAACAATAGATGGCGTTGTATCTAAAACTTATTTTGCAGGGGGAAATATTGCAAGCATCCAATTCGCCTGCGGTAATGATTGTGTTTCAGAATATTTCCGTCTCACATATTTCTTTTATTTAGAAAGAGAGGTGCCATTTATGCCGTCATTCCCTCCAAGTAACTGGGTTGTCAACGGTACCGTTTCTTCCTAAATATGGGGAAAATATTTTGTTTATTTTACCAAAAGATTTAAAATTCAAATAAACCTTGATTTATGTTATACTTTTGTCTTTAAGCTCTCCCTCGCATATATTTCCAAAGTTACAGAAGTACCTATAAACAATTTTAATTTAATGAAAAAAAATAATTATAATTTAACTTTTTTACTGGGCTCTGTGGCGTGCTTTGGGACACACCTATGTCCAGCAGTGGACTGCCACGGGCTTATGATGATGATGATGAACTACCTAAGATCGTCAAGAATATGTCTTCACTTACAATTATTTCTGGTAGTCATTTGATAAAACTTTTATGTGGGAAAGTTCTCAGGCTATAAGTAATTCTCATTACATTTAATTCCTGTTACATACTGCAACATAAAATGTATTTCGTCTGAATTTAAAACATACTATGTTATAGAAAGCACTGATTGTGGAAACTCGCATATTTAAGATTAGACTTTCAAAGGTATGTAATTTTTTTTTCCGATTAGGCGAGTTAATTATTGGCTTAAGGCCTGAATCTTTCTGAATTATAAATTGGGCGTGTGCTCAACATAAGAGCATAGGGTCGGTATTATTACCATTATGCAACGAATGTCGTGGTTAAATAATTTTGTAAATACCCCATAATTGATCTATTAAAACGGGTAAAACTCGCCACAGTTCCTGGCAACACCAATATTGTTTCCATTTTCCTTCCCAGCCGAGTTTTGTTTGCAATAAACGGGATTTATAAAACAAAATACACAATTATTGTTGTACGAATGAATAATAATGTATTCAAAAATGTGCAGTGAACGCAATTTTACAAGCAAGTGGTGTGTTGTGCGTGTTATCGATTTTACGAGAAAGATTTTGTGATTTACATGCCATTTACGAGGTACGCAAGTTATTTTGTTATTGAAAGGTTAATATAGGCTTTATAAGGATATTAAGGATGTTTCCCCGTCTTCGTTTTATATATAAATGACCGCAATTTGTTATTTTTAATGCAAATAGTACATTTGTACATTTGAAATTAAATCGATAGTTATGCATTTTTTTGTAATGGAGATTTAAATGTTTGCAACGTATTTATTTTAAATTGTGTAGAGATAGTAAAAACATACGTAATTTGGGTAGTTAAAGTAAAAAAATAATAATATTAAGGGATACGACAAAAAGTATAATTTACAGGTACATGTTAACGTATCATAATTTCTATTTGAAATTTAATTATTTTTCAGTGTTTTTTATACTTTAAAGTGATCAAAATGTTTATTATTACTATTACTAAATAATTGAGAACAAAACTCCGTATCTATATTGCCTTCTTTGGTAGGTTTAGAAAATTAGCATTGTAGTAATTATATTATGTACTTCCATATAAGTGTTGTTTTGATTAAACATCCTGGTATTTTTATCTATGAAAAAAAAATAGATTTATGTAATAGCAATTATTGTGTCCATTGATTTTGACATGTAATGGGGTTCGAATCCAAGGTTAGGCAGTCTAGGTTTTTTGTTCGTGGTTTTGTTCTAGTGACCTACATTGCTTGTTAATTGTGAGATTTGGAGTTCGATTTCCGAAAAAAATACATATAGCTCAAACCTATATCCAGAAAGGGGTGGACAGAGGCGTCACTATACCCACTTAGAAGTTACAGAAGATTTAAATTCTAGTAGTAGGCAAGCTTCTCGCCAATCCATACATTAATTCTAATACAGGAACATTCCTTCCTATAAGGTATTTCAGACTGAAAATAAAATCACGCCTCTTTTCCAGAAGAGGTAGGCAGAGGTGCAACCATCGCCCTGTGGTATGGGGGCGTTTCAAGAATTCCGCCACGGTACCCCCTGCCTGTCGTAAAAGGCGACTAATGGGGATTTGGGGGTCGCGGGCACGCAGTAGGGGACTGTCGTAGTGCCATTTGTATACAAATACAATGCGACCCCGAGATGCTCAGCAGCAGTAAGAGCCGCAAGTTGGCGGCAGTGTGCAGGAACGGTTCCGGTAGAAGCTGAGGCGCTCTTGCTTCGGGTCCCCGGGGCCGTTCCATTTGTGCCGAAGAGGGCCACGCGGGGTTTTGGTTGGTATGCCCTAGACCGGTGAACCCAACATAATCGCTCCACTTTCCCCCAAGGTGGGACGATACCGGTAACTCGGTTTCCCCGCGTCAACAAAAAAAAAAAAAAAAAAAGGCAGAGGTGCAACCAGGACACCCACGTTTCGCCTTATGTTCCGTCCCACGATGTGACAGGCGGCGAGCCTGTCGCCATGACAATTAATAGAAATATCTAACATCATTACCCCAACCTGAGATTCAAACCCGAGACTTCAGCTTTGTAATCGTACCGTAGTACAACTGGCCACCGAGCCAGTCATACCGGTACATGTACCGCTATTTATGTTTCTATCTCTGTCACTCCTAAGCATTCGCCTTATGTGTTCCGTCCCATGATGTGAAGAGACGAGCCTATCACCACATCGGGCACAAATTCCTGACTGCGGGCTGATAATGAATGCAAAAATCTAAAATCACATAATAAAATTAATCATCTGATATGGGACTCGAACCTGCGACCTTTAGGTTTATTTTCTATACATGGTGGCATAAGACGAAAATATTCACGCAATAATTAGCAAAGGTTCGTCCCACACGAGAACCGAACCTAAGCTCACAGTTAAAAAGCTATGTACACCATTAAAATATGATATCTGTATCTGCATCAGCCCATGTACGTCCCATTGCTGGGCACGAGCCTCCTCTACAATCGAGAGTACGATTGAGAGGGGTTAGATATAGTCCACCACGCTGGCCTAGTGCGGGTTGGCGGACTTTACATACTGTAGAAATTCTTACAAATCGCTATGGTATTCCTCATGATGTTTTCCTTCACCGTTATAGTGCGTAAAGTGAATAGACTATCAACACACATGACTCTAAAAAGTCAGAGGTGTGCCCTGGGATTTGAACCCGCGATGATCGTGAACATGTAGGCAGCCGCGTCTGGTCCGTTACCAACAGGCCACAACGCACTGAAAGCACATATGTATTATGAAAGTCATAAAACATAAATTAAATTTTAACGCGCATTTAAACAATGAAAACGTGTTTTGTTTCACGCGGTACAAAGTACGCGGTACGTTTTCTATTTCTTCATGAGTCACATTCAATGTCCTTGATCGTCGGAGATCTTGAAGTTAAAGATGCCAGTGCACACCACGAGTTTCATGGATAAGTCGTTTACAGTCCAAGCTGTTCTATGGAATGCACTACTAACTGTGATAAGGCACTAGGCAGGCTCGAATACTAACATCATTCAAGAAATTAGTTAAAGACCACTATTTTTCGCTCTTAAAAGACACACTGATAAGTGCAATTTCCTCTGTTCGAATCTACAGGAAATTCATAGTATGTATACAGGGTATATCAAGACTGCTACCGAAAACGAAGCCAGGTGGAACAAAGTCCTTGATCGTCGGAGAATTTGAAATTAAAGATGCCAGGGAACACCACGAGTTTCATGGATAAGTCGTTTACAGTCCAAGCTGCTCGACCTGCTGCTTTCCCGCTTGGCGCTTGTGTCCCGCTGCTATCCTGGGCTCTGGGTAACATTAATTGTTTTGTATTCCCAGCCTCACGATGAAGACCCGGCTGACTGCGATGACGTACCTTGGGTTCACCGCGATGGATAGAAGATTCTCGAACGCGATGCTGCCGTGGCTCCTGCGGGAGATACGGGCGACAGGAGTACGGGATAAGGTTGGTTTGGATATAGAGGGGACACTGGATAAAATGTTTTTTCTTTTATTGCAAGGAATGGCGAGACGAGCATGCCATTCGCCTGATGGTAAGCGATACGACCGCTCATGGACAGTAGCAAAACCAAACACCATGTACAAGGCAATGCTTGGCGTTCCACTGCGCTCGCCATCCTGAGACATCAGATGTTAAGTCGCATTATGTCCAGTAGTAACTCTGGCAATTGGAATGCCATTCAAACCAGAACACAACAGTGCATTTACACTGCCGTTTGGCGGCAGAAATAGACATGGTAAAACCACTGGGTACATACAACTTACATACAGCCTCCGTGGTTCAGTTGGTTATTAGCCGGCTGTGAAACAAGAAGCCGCGTGTTCGATCCCTGCACGGAGACAAATGTTTGTGAGGCCCACAAGTATTTGTCTCGAGTCTGGGTGTTTGTGAGACCAAAAATGTCCGACACTAGACTTAATTAATCTTAATGTGGGGTCAGGATTATAATCATACATAATAAAATATATAGGAATTATAAATGTTGGGTAATTATTAACATACATTTCATGCAAAGAAAAACTGCAGAGTCGTACTGTAATTATTTATTTATTGAAATCTTTATGTATACAAATATTAATAAAAAACCTTATACAGAAATAATAGTAAAGTGCAATTGGCGGTCTTAACGCTCTACAGCAATGTCTTACATACAACCATGGGATGGTCTTAAAAGGAGGGAGAGAGAGGGCAGTAATTACCTTGGACTATAACTATACGAATAATAAATAAATACACCCAACAGTCACATACATAGTCCTGACCCCACATTAAGATCACTTAAGTCTTGTGTCGTGGGTATCAGATACTACGAGAGACTTTGCACTCACAAACACCCAGACTCGACGCAAATATTAGTGGGCCCCACAAACGTTTGCGTTGGTGCGAGGATCGAACCCGCGGCCTCGTTTCACAGTCGGCGTCTAACCAACTGCGCCACGGAAGCTGTCAAGTCGTACATAGTCATGAACCCACACTAAACACTCAACAATAATAAAGTCCGGACCCCACTCTAAATACACCCAACAGTCATAGAGTCAGGACTCAACACTTAATTCTAGAAACGCGAAACTCCAAGTGCGTGGTCGTGCGTGAGATCGACTGTGATGGTACCACTTTCAAACCCAAAACGATGTTTTGGTGTTTCGATCGGCGAGTGAGATATATGGAGGCCCACTCCCAAATATTGTAGATGTTCATGTGCGGTGATACTCAAGAAAAATAGCTAAACTACTGTTTCTCTTTCAGATAAGCATGGCCGTTGAGGAGGGCCACCTGAAGGCCTACAATGGGAACTTTGAGCCAGTCATTGTCCATAGAATAGTCGATATTATAAGGTAACTCATATTTCCGCTCTAATGGCCGACTCCGGGCTGATAATTAATACAAAAATACAATATCACTTGCCCTACTCGGTATTCCAACCCGAGACCTGAGCTTTGTTATACCGTAGTACAACTACGCCACCGACGCAGTCTGCCTTCATTAATTCATTTGTATAAATTGGACTCTGACCGGCTAATACTGTTCCTAGGGCTTGCCAAGTTCCCGGGAGACCTGAGGAGTTCTTCTACATACTCCTCAATGAGAAGGAGGGTCTGCTGAACTGCTACATGTTCCGAGCCGGCTCCATCAATGAGGTAAGATTTTTTAAATAAATTGACACAATTTCTTGAGCACTAAGGGGCTAGACTTTCGAATGTGATATCGATTTTGGCTTGGTACCTTAACCTCTCTACGGACAAACAGAACGACGACTGACTCGTCCTATAAACAATCCGTTACTTTTTGAAGGTGCGAAACCCTAAATAGTCAAAATAATTTACTGGTGGTAGGTTATAACCGATAGCACTCATGAAATAAATTTGCGTTTACACCATGTAAGACTTAAGAGTCGCGCGGAGCGATCCAAAGGAATAAAAACATTTAAAATTATTCCTCAGCGTCTATGTATTTCATTTCCGAATGCGATCCC
Organism: Theretra japonica; assembly: GCA_033459515.1. Classification (NCBI taxonomy): domain Eukaryota; kingdom Metazoa; phylum Arthropoda; class Insecta; order Lepidoptera; family Sphingidae; genus Theretra; species Theretra japonica. Next base: position 5,060,177 of record CM065952.1, read on the forward strand.
AAAGGAGGCAGTTGTGACCTTACTCCGTTCTCTAAAAATGAGTGAACTCATTTTTACTCTTTTTGCCCGCTTATTCATCTCCGCTCGACTCTTTGTTGGTTAAAAAACAAACACAAACAAACCATGGAAGCAGTTTCGTCGGAGGTGAGAGAAGTCAATAATACATCACTTTCGCTCGCGGTGGAAACCGATCTTATGACTGTTGTAATGCGATAATATTATTACGTTTTTACCGATTACAATGTAAAAGGGGGCGTTGTGTGTCACAACAAAGGTGTGTGTTTGTTCTGACAGCGATCTGTCAATGTCACGTGACAGATTAGGATGACAGATGACAGCTGACAGAGCAAACATTGGGCCGCGCCGAGAAAAAAAAATACTGGGTTTGTGACATACCATAAAGAAATTATAAATCTTAGGGTTACAATGCAATTCCTACAAGCCAGCATCAACAGCATTGTAACGACACCAAGCATGAAGCTCAGCGCGTCTCCGGGACTGTCTAACTTGTCTTTAACCCGCAACGAAATCAATCATAAAGTTAAATTATTAGTTGGATATATTTTTATCAAATTCTCTCCATAAGAAAATGGAAGACAAAACTGTAAACTACAGACATAATAGACAGCCTCCGTGGCGCAGTTGGTTAGACGCCAGTGAAACAAGAGGCCGCGCGTTCGATCCCCGCACACAGAAAAATCCATAGGTATTTGTTTCGGGTCTGAGTGTTTGAGACCGAGCAGTCTCTCGTAGTTTCTTTTACATGACACAAAATTCAATTTTAGTGTGAGATCAAGATTATTTACATGACTGTATTTATTTATCTGCGTGGTGGCCTGGACAGTCAATCACCACGCATTATAACGGTGAAGGAAAACATCGTGAGGAAACCCGCATACCATAGCGATTTGTATAAATTTCTACGGTATGTAAAGTCCGCCAACCCGCACTAGGCCAGCGTGGTGGACTATATCTAACCCCTCTCAATCGTACTCTCGATTGTAGTGGAGGTCCGTGCCCAGCAGTGGGACGTATATGGGCTGATGTAGATTTACCTATTAATTAAGAAAATAGAGTAGAAAAAGCTTCTACATAAGACTACTGTATCTTAGTGTGGGGTCAGGTCCGTGTGACGTTTTTATTAGTACATTGTCCAATGTTGTCGCCTTCGATTTACTTCCGCCATTGTTGAATTATGTACACTCTGCGGCAAAAGTGATTTTATTTCTCTTTCTCGCTCTCTCTTCGGCCACAGGAAGTCCAGTGCTGAACACAGGCCTCCCCCAAGGATCTCCACATTGACCTGTTGAAAGCGGTCTGCTTTTGTTTTAATTTAATTTTTATCGTGATTTTAATATCATTAGGGATACTAAGAAAGCCAGTGATAGCTCAAATGAATAGGTAGCAGGCTGCCAAACTGAAGATCGCGAGTACAAATCCAGAGTGCCACTGATTTTTCGAAATTATCTGTGTATATTAAGAAATTCTGATTTTTTTTACCTGTAGAGGAATATATTGTAAAAAAGCTGTGTATCTAAGAGTTATTCATAATAATTTCGAAGGTATGTGTCTGCTAACCAGCACTAGGCCAGCCTGATGGATTAAAATGCCTTCTCTCGAAAGGGTTCATGTTAAATTATAATCCAAAGTATTCTAATACGGGCATGTGTATTTACTTCTTCATAAAACTGTAGTTTTTATTTCCAATCCAATCCATCAGCCAAAGGAAGTCCACTGCTGAACATAGGCCTCTCCCAATGATTTCCACAGTGAGCTGTTGGAGGCAGCCTGCATCCAGCGACGTCGAGTTTTTATTTACTATTGACAAATTATTTGAATATATGAATTAGTATCTCTCTCGGTTAATTACTATGATCGCCTGTTATTAAAATAGCCTAGAGTCTAGACCAAAGTTCAGTCGCTTGTATTTAACAATATATGCAAAATGTACAGCATATATTTTATTAAATGGCACGCATATGTTACGATGAAATCATGTAACAAAAAATACAATTAAATTTAATTTTTCCAACGCGGAAGTGAAAAACCCCTTGTCCACCCGACTGTACATAATCATTCATTACTGAATATTCATTCATACATAATCAATTGATGTACCACCGCAACAGTCGCGCACAAAGAGCCTTGAACCAATTATAAATTTAGAATCTATTCGCATGTCGAATTCTTATTCTTCGTGTTGCTTGTCCGACGCGTCGGTGAAGTGTTAAAAATTAAAAAAAAAAGTGCATTAATTCCAAAAATTGTGTGAATAGTGAAGTTGTACTGGCCTGTGTGAAAAACAAACAAAAAAACCATATTTAAAAGTGCTTTACCTCAAATAAAAAATATGGTGTGCTGTGAAGAAAAATAAAGCCATAGTGACAAAACTAATTTAAGTAGTTAAAATATGAAACAATAAAAAAAAACACAGAGGTTTTTTCGTGTTTGCAGTGTATGATAATATTCTTGAAACAATTTTGATTATTTAAATTATAAAGGAAAATAATATCAAAAAACAAAAACCTGTTTAATGAAGATATCAAAATAAAAACAACATTAAAATACCTACCTCGACATTGCTAATACCACAGCCCAAAAAAAATACAACAAAAAAGTTACCCTAATAAAAAGCCAGAACCAACAAATACATATTTATTCATAATATTGATAACCATACCACATAACCACACGGAAGAAACCATAGGGAATCGAAAGAAATTAATTCATAAAATTGGCAACCACTGAAACATCTCGAGATGTTATATTCAGTGTGGACGCCGCTGGCAAGAGGCGCGGTCGCGTATTACTCTGCCAATTTATCAAACGTTGAATTCTGGCTCGGAGTCATTCTGATAATCCTTGCCTGCGAAATGGACTTAATATATTTCCACATTCTAAACAACATGGACTTCTACCGCTCGTGATACCAACCTTGAAACGGGAATTTTATTCCGAGGAATGTTTTGAAAATAGAACGCTGGTGTGTGCCAACCGCGCGAAACATCCGCTTCGGATTGTTTTTAAACAAACGCTGAAAATTTTGATGAATATGTTTACGTTGGTGAAGTGAATATAATAGTGAAAATAGACAATCGAAATGTTTTAGATTAAATTGTGGATATTTATATAAAGTGCGGTCGTACCTAGTTGTAAACAGAAAACATATGATGCGCACATTGTGCGAACATAAATAAGAATTTCCAACGTGCTTTTTTATTATGAAACATTAGTTATTAATAAAACTGGTTGGAACTAAGCAATAATTGGACGGGGATTTAAAATTTAAGTACTTTTTGTTAATAACTGTTTGTGTGTAAAAATATAATCGGCAAACTGGCAAAAAACAAACAGCAAATTAAAAATAAAAATAAAAAACATCAGTGTATTTGTATTTCGAACATGTCAAGTGTTCGAATGTGAATTTGGAACGCTCCGACAATAATTTGAATATCGAACGCGTTTTCTATTTGGAACACTTAAATCAATGTGACGGTTAATTGAGATCGTTAATGGTGTTTTAATGTGTTGTGACGTCAGGAAGCATCCAATGCGTTTTTTTGGTGTGTACAAAAAAGTGTGACGTAGGCCATCGATCTTTGAACACGTGAGTATTATGTCCTTGTTTACATGTCGTTGATGTGTGAGTAATTCGGTGTTATGCGAAAATTCTGATCGTTTTTAATTGATCGCAATTATCTTGGTGATGGTTTTTGTGCAAAACGACGAAAATTAATAAAAAACGTAGCCATGTTGTAAAGTAAAAAGGTATTTTTATAGATGTTTTTTGGTAATACTTAGATTCAAGCTAGCAATAGTCTAGTAAATGATCGGTCTGGCATAGGTCGTGGGTTTGAATCCTACACACGTTTATCTAGATTGCGTGTGTATTTTTAATCATCACTTATTTTAACGGTGAACGAAAACATCGTGAGGAAACCTGCAAACTTGAAAGTTTTTGACAAGTATTTGGATGTTATTTGAATTTTGAAATTCACTAACCAGGCCTGCGTGGTGGACTAAAGTCTTTTAATTTTGGAGAAAGCTAATGCCTAGAAGAAGGTTCCGTAAATTACTCCATATACGTCCCACTGTTGAACATGTGCCTCTGTAACTGAGTAATCTTAGCCCAACGCTGGCCTATGTTTTCTGGCGCGACATAATAATTACATTGTAAACGCAGCGCATATACAGGGTGCGCAAACAAACGGCGCACTTGCTAATATACATTTTAGTACATCGTGATTGCGTCTATATTCAAATGCATAAATAGCGTAGTCTGATAATAACAAAGATGCCGAGAAATTAACATAACAACAAAAGTGCTTCCCCTTAACGTTTTACGCCAAATATATACCTATGTACCTCTGTAACAAATGTTAAGGCAACTTTGCCTTTTAAAAAACAACAACAACACTTTCATAGACTTCTATGAAAGTTTTGTTCTTGTGCAAAATGATTGTCACTGTTTATTTCGTTAACTATTTAATAAACGACGAAACGAAAAAATACGTATATGTTAAAATCTTGTGCTTTACCCATCCCAGCCGGTTTAATTCGAAAAGGTGGTGGTAATTCTTAAAACTTTATAAGGTCACAACTCCAAAACGGATAGGTATTTTCCAAATATTATTTCTTTATTATCATATTAATATTATGCCCTTGTATCCAACTGAGCAAGTGCGCCATTTTCCTACGCTCCCTGTATATTTGACATCCCGCGTGGCGCAGTTGGTTGGACGCCGGCTGTGAAACGGGAGGCCGCGGGTTCGATCCCTGCATCGATATGTTTGTGTGAACCACAAGTATTTGTTTCTGGGTATTGTGAGAACGAAGTCTCTCGTAGCTCCTGATACACGACACAAAACTCGATCTTAGTGTGGGGTCAGGACTGTATGTGACTGTCGGGTGTAGTTATAGTAGTTCGTTAGTATATAACGCACTATAACGGTGAAGGAAAACATCGCGAGGAAACCTGCATACCATAGCAATTTGTATGTAAAAGTCCGCCAACCCGCACTAGGCCAGCGTGGTGGACTATATCTAACCACTCTCAACCGTACTCTCGATTGTAGAGGAGGCCTGTGCCCTGCAGAGGGCCGTATATGGGCTGATACAGCATAATACTATTGACTGCCTCGGTGGGGCCGTTGTACTACGGTATGTTTGTTCAAATTCAAATTAAAATTTTTTTTATTTGTCAAACATAAGTACACATGCAGAACATGCAAGATGTTCAGTTGTAAAAATGATCAATTATTTTTGGCCTTAATGGCGTACTAAACACTTAAAACTTATACATAACCACATAACCACACGCCTTTTTCCCAGAAGGGGTAGGCAGAGGTGCTACTAGAACACCCACGTTTCGCCTTGTATATTCCGTCCCACGATGTGATAGGGTGCGAGCCTATCGCCATATCGGGCACAAATTCCTGACTCCGGGCTAATAATGAATAGAAAAATCCAATATCACTTTGCCCGACCCGGGATTCGAACCCGAGACCTCAGCTTTGCAATCATACCGTAGTACCACTACGCCACCGAGGCAGTCTTCAGTCACTTAAAACTTATAATATACTAAAAAAGGGAAGAAAAAAAAAAACATGAAATCACGCCTTTTCCCTTCTGGGCAAAAGGCGTCATTTTATGTTTGTATCTAAATTGTAGAATAGTTTTTGATTGATGCGCAAATAACGGAAATATTATTTAATTTGTATACTAGTTACTGTTCACATATATGGCTTTTTAATGTTTCAAATGTTTTACGCAAACAATGCGTTGTTTCAAATCGTTTACAAAATCGTTTATCGTTTTTAAATTCGACTGTTAACCTTTAAAATTAATTAGGGATCAACGTTTGTTTATTTTGTTACATTAATTGCATAAGTTCAAGGTTGTGTCCCTGGAAGGGTTGGCAGAGATTCCTTAAAGAGCCACAGGACCTTGGACTGCTGTCCAAAGTCAAACTGACAAGCAGTCAAATAGCCGTGAATACTGAATAGTGATTAGTTAGAGATTACCAGCCTCCGTGGCGGAGTTGGTTAGGCGCCGGCTGTGAAAGGAGAGGACGCGTGGTCCCCACACCGAGACAAATATTTGTGTGATGCACAGGTATTTGTTTCGGGTCTGGGTGTTTGTGAGAGCGAAGTCTCTCATAGTTTCTAATACGTCACAAGAATTGATGTTAGTGTGGGGTCAGGACTATGTATGTGACTGTTGGGTGTATTTATTTATTGTGCTCATACGCATGTAAAGAATTATATAAAATAGTGGACTCGACAGACGTTGTCCTGTGCACACGTCTTTAATTATAAAATATCAAACTTTTATAATAAGCTGTAACAATCTGGACCGGTTTGATGAAATTTAAAATAAAAAAGCATTTTCTTGTGGACCAAATTGTGAATCTAAAGCATTCTCGAATCCCCTTGAACACACAAAAAATTTCATCAAAATCGGTCCAGCCGTTTAGGTGTTCAGTGATATATGTACATACGCACACAAGAAATATTTACAGGGTGCGCAAACAAACGGCGCACTTGCTAATATACATTTTAGTAAATAGTGATTGCGTCTATATTAAAATGCATTTTCATCGCGTAGTCTGATAATAACAAAGATGCCGAGAAATTAACAATTACCAACACACGTGCTTCCCCTTAACGTATTACGCCAAATAGATACCTACATATGTCCCTCTGTAACAAATGTTAAGGCGAAGTCTATGAAAGTTTTGTTATTGTTCAAAATGATTTTTAATGTTTATTTTGTTAACTATTTAATAAACGAAGAAACGAAAAAATACGTATATCTTAAAATCTTGTGCTTTACCCATCCCAGCCGGTTTAATTCGAAAAGGTAGTGGTAATTCTTAAAACTCTATAAGGTCATAACTCCAAAACGGATAGGTATTTTCCAAATATAATTTATTTATTATCATATTAATATTATGCCCTTGTATCCAACTGAGCAAGTGCGCCATTTTCCTGCGCTCCCTGTATATAAAGATTATATTTAACATTAATAAATACATTCAATATACAAATAGATAAACATGCATATGTATACATACACTCTATAAATTGTCTGTAGATTCTATTATAGGATATTGTACTTATCAGTACAAAGAGATCGTAGAAAGATAGTGGTCTTTAACCAATTTCTTGAATGATGTTAGTGTTTGAGCCTGCCAAGTGCCTTATCAGTTATTACAGTTGGTAGTGCATTCCACAGAACAGCTTGGACTGTAAACGACTTATCCATGAAACTCGTGGTGTGCACTGGCATCTTTAATTTCAAGTTCTCCGACGATCAAGGACTTTGAATGTGACTCATGAAGAAATACAAAACGCACCGCGTACTTTGTACTGCGTTTGGAACAAAACATGTTTTCATTGTTCAAATGCGCGTTAAAATTTAATTTATGTTTTATGACTTTCATAATATATGCTTTGAGTGCGTGGTGGCCTGTTGGTAACGGACCAGACTCGGCTTCCTACATGTTCACAGTGGTCTCGGGTTCAAATCCCAGGGGACACCTGACTTTTCGGTTCATGTGTGTATTAATAGTCAATCACCACGCACTATAACACAAGGAAAACATCGTGAGGAAACCTGCATACCGTAGTGATTTGAAAGAATTTCTACGGTATGTAAAGTCCGCCCGCACTAGGCCAGCGTGGTGAACTATATCTAACCCTTCTCAATCGTACTGGATTGTAGAGGAGGCCCGTGCCCTGCAGTGGGACGTATAAGGGCTGATACAGATAAATATTGTTTCCTTGTTTTGTCTTTCTTTTGGCTGGGTGTTTTTGAGAATGAAAGAAATAAAAGTTTTATTCTTACATACATAACCACACGCCTTTTTCCCAGAAGGGGTAGGCAGAGGTGCTACTAGAACACCCACGTTTCGCCTTGTATATTCCGTCCCACGATGTGATAGGGGGCGAGCCTATCGCCATATCGGGCACAAATTCCTATCTCCGGGCTGATAATGAATAGAAAAATCCAATATCACTTTGCCCGACCCGGGATTCGAGCCCGAGACCTCAGCTTTGCAATCATACCGTAGTACCACTACGCCACCGAGGCAGTCAGTTTTATTCTTTGTTAGTTTTATTCTAAATGATAAGTCTCTTGTAGTTTCTGAAACGACGCAGCACTTGTATCTTTGTGAGGTCAGGACTATGTATGTGACTGTTGGGTGTATTTATTATTTTAGTTGTTTATAGGTTTAACATGGTTGAATAGTCTTGACTGCCTCGGTGGCGTAGTGGTACTACGGTACGATTGCAAAGCTGAGGTCTCGGGTTCAAATCCCGCGTCGGGAAAAGTGATATTGGATTTTTCTATTCATTATCAGCCCGGAGTCAGGAATTTGTGCCCGATATGGCGATATATATATATATATATATATATATTTTAATTTAAAGATTTTATGGAACTTCGTTCTTGGGAGGTGTCGACTTATATAATACAAAGTACATTAAAGGAGGCGTCGACATATTTATAATCTAAGGTACATAAAAACTATACGTTTTAATCGTAGTTTAGGTAAAACTGCGTATCAGGTGTAGGACATTGGTCCAGTCAGTTCCTAGGACGCTAAAAATAAATTGGACGGTATTCCCGTTGCGTAATAGAAGTTTAAGCGTAAATTCAACGCTTTTTCATTATTTAAAAAAATCAAGGTCCGACATGTTCGGCAGCAGAGGCAGAAGCAACTGCCTGTTGCCGTGGACGCGGAGGGCGTCATTGGGGATGAGGAGGCTTCTCAGCCCACAACATAGGGTACGAGCCGCAAACTAAGCGGCAGTGCGCAGGAACGGTTCCGGTAGAAGCTGAAGCGCTCTTGCTTCGTGTCCCCGGGGCGTTCTAATTGTGCCGAAGAGTGCCACGCGGGTTTTTGGTTGGTATGCCGTAGACTGGTGAACCCAACAAAATCGCCTCTCTTTCCCCTAAGGTGGGACGTTACCGGTAACTCGGTTTCCCCGAGTCAACAAAAAAAGAATACCTTACCAAGATAACACCTGTCAGCTCAAGAATTTGAGACCCGCTTTGCGAAGGAAGTGGACAATCATTTGTTTACAACGCCCATTATTTTCTTTATGATTAACTTCGATGCGGGTTAAAGACAAGCCTAAGAGACTCGCCGAGCTCTGGAGCTCAATCTCAATTCGTTGCGTGTTAATCCTGACAGGAGTTGCAGTGGTGTGGGCGCGGGAAAGCGTCTCAAAATCAAAATAAACATGCGTAATGACCTATTTGTCTAACCAGACGTGATCTGTCAAGACACTGTCTCATAGAAGACCGACGTGAAGCAGTGATAGAGCCACGCTGTTATTAGTCATGACTCAGCATGAATGGGCAGGCTCATCCGGGGCGGTACCACTGTCTCACAGGAAATCGACGTGAACCGATAGCTCAGCTGTCGCGTTTCGTTCGGTGAGTGAGATTGCCGGATGACCCATACCCCTTTCCTCTTCCCATCGTTTTTCCTTCCCGTTTCCCTCCCAATTGGGCCGGCAACACATCCATGAACCAGCGTTGTGGATGTTCATGTGCAGTGATCACTTACCATCAAGTGGCCTGTTTCCTCGTTTGCCCGACCTATGCAATAAAAACAAATTATTTTGCGCTTCGTTTGATAGTGAAATTGCAGAACTAATCATAAACGCAGCCAATTGTCATAGTCCTGACCCCACACTAAAATTCAAGTCGTGACCTTGAAACTACGAGAGGCTTCGGCTTCACAACCAGACCTGAAACAAATACCCGTGGTCTTTGGATCACACAAACACGAATCTGTGCAGAATCGTAGCTTATCGTTTCTCAGCCAGCGTCTAACTAACCTGCCACGGAGGCTGTCAACTAGAGCATCTACAAACAAGAGATGATACACACTAAGTATAGTGACGTCACTATTCATGTCGTAGATTGTAATTCGAGTGTGCGAAAGAGAATTTTTTTTAACAAAAGTCAAAATTTGACAAAAGAAAGATCAGACAAGAGTGAGACATCACAAGAGTGCTATGACGCGCACCGAATAATGAGCATTAAGACATTGGACTCCATCCAAACATTTTCCAAGAAGGCATACAAGCGCTCACATTGGTTTTTGGCTCAAAATCGGCGGCCAAAGTGTATATGACGTTTGGTTCACGCGAAAGTTGAATGATTGGTTGGACATGGAGACAACAGGAAAGAGATATAATAATGTGATGTCACATGTCACCAGGGGACAAGCAAGGCTACATAGACTTAGAGCCCGTGGCCGCCAGACTTTCATTTTATAAGAGCTGAAAGTTTGTCTGCCATGCCTCTGATAGGCATCACACGATCAGCTGTTATGAAGTTCCGATCGCGGTGGCTTTGGAAGTTATCAGCTTCAATGTGCCTGCCAAGATGAAAGAACCATGAAGTGTCCGGCCAAGGAAACACCTTTTAATAGTTGTCTTAACATCCATCATCATCCATCCATCAGCCAAAGGAAGTCCACTGCTGAACATAGGCCTCTCCCAATGATTTCCACAGAGACCTGTTGGAGGCAGCCTGCATCCAGCGACGTCCCGCGACCTTTACCAGGTCGTCTGACCACCTAGTGGGTGGACGTCCCACGCTGCGCTTTCCGCTTCGTGGCCTCCATTCGAGAACTTTTTGGCCCCATCGGCCATCAGTTCTCCGTGCTAACAACATATAGAAAATTCAGCTTATATCGCTTACCATCAGGCGAACGGCTACTCGTCTGGCCATTATTCGTAAAAAAAAACCTTGGAAATGTGCTCTCATGGGACCTCTGCCTCACTAAAACCAGAGTGAAATAATGCCATTTTGTTGTGATTCCTTTGATGAACGAAATTCAAATTATCAAACGCACGTTGCCTCTTTTCTTCTATCTTTTCATTTCTTGTCCGTCCTGTCATAAGAGGCAACGCGTCTACGACCCAAGTGTCGTTTATAGGCGGCAGTGATCACTTACCATCAGTCGTGTCGTTTTTTCCGAACATACAAGAAAACACTTCACAAGTCGCAACACATCAGACATAGCATGGACAATATTTTGGAATCAAAAACTACGAATTCGGATTGTAGAAATATTGAGACCTTGACAATTTTTTTGCGTTTTTTTTTCTGTTATGGCTTTGCACGGTTTGTGCATATAGCCAGTCCTAAATTAATAGCCCAATTTGAGCGAAAGTGGTCAAATATAGCCCATCGTCTGTCATTGTCCGTCAGTTGGTACATAGTCAGGCTTTAGTAAGGCGAAGGTTATCAAAAGTTTTTATAGAGCTCAGCGGAAAAATCGAATTAATCACATAAAACACTCTTGCTTAACCTCCACTTCATTTGTGCACCTTTACATAACTATATTGAATAAAATGCCATCTACTTAAGCAATAAAACTTTAAAATGCAGCAAATTAATGAAAATAAAACGAGAGCTAAATATCATTTCTACGATTTTCCCGCCCAAAACTCTTTTTTGCATTTAGATCAATAACTATAAAGTTCAAAATGGCGGCCGCAATGTCTCATCTGATATTGATTATGATTACCAACAACAAATTTATTCAAGAAACAATGCAAATATGTTACTAAATTGTCATAACTGGCATATTTGATGTGACATGCGCACTTGCATACATTAAAATAAATTAATACACGTGATAACAATGTTATTTTGCTAGACATTTTCCTTCAGTTATCGGTTATTCCGCTCCGCTGAGTAAATGTCGTGACCAACTTGAATTTCATTAATATTCATACTTTGCTCATTGAATTTGTTAGGGGAAGGGTGGGGATATAATGTTATATTTTATCAGGTTTTAGCAAGGGTGTATAATGTACATACATATAAAGACCTTAGAACCTTCATACATAATATAATACATTTAATTACCACCCAAATACGATGATAAGGAAAAAAATACGTCGTTTTTTTGCAAAAATTTGAGTTGCCTTGTGTCTAAAGTCACTAAAACTACCACCTGGCTTCGTTTTCGGTAGCAGTTTTGATATACCCTGGATGTAATTCGGTCCCAGAATGTAAAATCCAAAATCAATCTGGAATCTAACCTATATGATCAATCCCAACATTTTTTTTATTTTCTATAACCCAATCTGGGTATCGAATAGGCGACGTCACGGTCAAAGTCCACTAGAGGATATATAGGAATGAGGAAAGCATAACTCGTTTATAGACCTGATAACATTCGGAAACAGTGTATAGTTCAATTTCCTGTATAGATAACTTAAGTATTTATTTGTTTGTGATTTTGTACTTTGCACCTTGTTATTCTATTAAAAAAAAAACAACTTGAATGAAAATTTTTGAAGGTTAGAACTTAAATACCTGTTGTCTTTGGTGTTGTAAAAAAAAAACAAACCGAACGAAAATTTTTGAAGGTTAACAACTTAAAATTTGTTATCTCTGTAAACATATATATATCATTACGCAATGCTAAACAAAAAATATATGGTCTATACAGCCTAAATCAATCCGCTCAATCGTACTCTCGATTGTAGACTTAAAGGAAGCCCGTGCCCTGCAGTGGGACGTATATGGTCTGATACATAAACAAAAAAAAACCTGTTGCTGTTTCTCAATCAGTGAAACAATTATTTGTGTGATCTTTAATGTCGATATGGAGATCCTTGGGGGAGTCCTATGTTCAGCAGTGGACTTCCTCTGGCTGAAGAGAGAGAGAGAGAAAGAAATCTTTAATACCTAAAGTCCATGCACGGGACTTCTCTAGAGTGAAGAATTTGATTGAGATAAGTTAGGCGATATACTCTGGCCTATTGCGGATTGGTGATTTCAAATATTGCACAATTACCTACTGTCAAGATCTCTCTGTTATGTGGGTTTTCTCACGATGTTTTCCTACACTGTGTTTCACTGTTAAAATGCGTGGAAAATGACTGGGTAATATTAGAAAAAATTGTACAGTCACCAAAAAGAAACAAATATTATTTTCGTAACAAAAATGAGAAGTGTTATAAAAGTGAAACAAAATGGAAGTAATAGGGTTATTTCACAATGTAGTAAATTCAGTTTTTTTTATTAATTAATGAACTAATAAATTACTAACAAGATAACTTGGCTCATTCTAATAAAATTCTTAAGTAACACTACAAAACTCTTGAAAAAATAACAATCCGCTTTCAAATATGGAAATAATCAGTGAATATCTATTAACAGTCTCATAATAATATATTGGCACATTATAACATTTCTATCGCTACACTGAAAAAGTTCTAAATAGATGCTTTAACAGTTTTTAACAACTTATAATTTGCAACGGGGCAGTAAGAGCACATATCCTAAACATTATAACTAGGGAAAACAGTTTTAGTAAATTATCCATCTGATAAACCTAACTTATTGCAAAATTTCGGTAGTTGGAAGGGTTAATAAGAAACTGACTTCCTTATCTGTTAGGTTAGGTTAGCCGCGTCTCAACAAAAACTATAAACAAAGATGTGACGTCACAGACAGGTAACGTGAAAGGTTAAAATTTAAATTGGTGTAAAAAACCCTTTACTTCCTTTTTGTTGCCTCATTTTTATTACGAGACGAATAAATTGTGACAAAAGGAATTAAAGTCACATGTTTAATATAACCTCAAACAAAATAAAATCTTGCGAAAGGTGTTTTGATTATTTTCGCGATTACATTTATTTAGGCGATAATAATATTACATTTATACGGCTATACAGTATTTACTTCACTTACCGTTTTGATATCCAGCTAGGACACAAAAGGAACTTTGTAATGTTGAATGTATTCACCACAGCAATAAGTACACAACTCTCAGTAAAAAGCACGCCGCAAAATTGCTGACTGTTACTATTTGACGTTATTTGATTGGTTGTTGTCTACAAACGCACGGTTGCCGATAAAAAAATTAAAACCTATTAAACATTATTGTTATAAAATAGAATAACAAAAATGAAGAGTCGCGAGGATGCAGATTTAATGTAACTTAAATCATCCAATTCCTTTTTTTTTCGAAAATCTAGGAGTTCTAGATAGTTTTAGTAAAACTGAACCTAATTTTAAATTAAATGTAGAACGTAAGTAATAAGTCAGAAAATAATTATTGTTTTGTAACGCGCACGTTTTTGAGGACAGGTCTTTTACTATGGGAGAAATACGGTACCTGGAAACTAAAACGTGAATTTAAAAAACTACAAGTGTAATCTAGAATGGATAATCATAATATACATTCAGAGTACAATTATAACTTAAGGTAGACGTTAATAACAAAGAAAGATTCACATAAATATCGCCAGAAACTAGCAATGGGCATTTATCACGTAGAAATGTACAATTTTTTTTAATATTACCCGACTATCAATACACATGACTCGGAAATCAGTGGTGTGCCCTGGGATTCGAACCTGTGACCACCAATTCGGCACTCGGCAGTCGTTGATCCGTTACCAACGGATCACCACGTCTATCTATGGTATGTAGGTTACCTCACGATGTTCTTCACCGTTATGTTGTATGGTAATAAATGGAAATATAAGTAAACTACATTTTACTTGCCAACAGATAGAAAATGAATCCCACACGACCACTATTCGGATCCCACTCTGACACATCGACCATCAATTTAAAAAATATGGTAAGGTTTAACGCAATTTCGTGCATTGTCTGTTGGGATGCAAAGTTTGTGATGAAAATAACCTTATGCAACATTCAATATTAGATGAGATTTGAGAATAACCCTAGCAAAACCATGCAAAATTTGAGAATAACCATGCAACCTTTCATATTAGATAATAATAACTTAGCAAAATCATGCAAACTTTGAGAATAACCTATGCAACGTTTTATATTAATGAGAATAACCTATGCAGTATTTAATATTAGATGAGAATTACCTAGCAAAATCATGCAAACTTTGAGAATAACCATGCAACGTTTCATATTAGATACTAATAAATTAGCAAAATCATGCAAACTTTGAGAATAACCATGCAACGTTTCATATTAGATACAAATAAATTAGCAAAATCATGAAAACTTTGAGAATAACCATGCAACGTTTCATATTAGATACTAATAAATTAGCAAAATCATGCAAACTTTGAGAATAACTATGCAACGTTTCATATTAGATACTAATAAATTAGCAAAATCATGAAAACTTTGAGAATAACTATGCAACGTTTCATATTAGATACTAATAAATTAGCAAAATCATGAAAACTTTGAGAATAACCATGCAACGTTTCATATTAGATACTAATAAATTAGCAAAATCATGAAAACTTTGAGAATAACCATGCAACGTTTCATATTAGATACTAATAAATTAGCAAAATCATGCAAACTTTGAGAATAACTATGCAACGTTTCATATTAGATACTAATAAATTAGCAAAATCATGAAAACTTTGAGAATAACCATGCAACGTTTCATATTAGATACTAATAAATTAGCAAAATCATGAAAACTTTGAGAATAACCATGCAACGTTTCATATTAGATACTAATAAATTAGCAAAATCATGCAAACTTTGAGAATAACTATGCAACGTTTCATATTAGATACTAATAAATTAGCAAAATCATGAAAACTTTGAGAATAACCATGCAACGTTTCATATTAGATACTAATAAATTAGCAAAATCATGCAAACTTTGAGAATAACCATGCAACGTTTCATATTAGATACTAATAAATTAGCAAAATCATGCAAACTTTGAGAATAACCATGCAACGTTTCATATTAGATACTAATAAATTAGCAAAATCATGCAAACTTTGAGAATAACCATGCAACGTTTCATATTAGATACTAATAAATTAGCAAAATCATGCAAACTTTGAGAATAACCATGCAACGTTTCATATTAGATACTAATAAATTAGCAAAATCATGCAAACTTTGAGAATAACCATGCAACGTTTCATATTAGATACTAATAAATTAGCAAAATCATGCAAACTTTGAGAATAACCATGCAACGTTTCATATTAGATACTAATAAATTAGCAAAATCATGCAAACTTTGAGAATAACCATGCAACGTTTCATATTAGATACTAATAAATTAGCAAAATCATGCAAACTTTGAGAATAACCATGCAACGTTTCATATTAGATACTAATAAATTAGCAAAACCATGCAAACTTTGAGAATAACCATGCAAGGTTTCATATTAGATACTAATAAATTAGCCAAATCATGCAAACTTTGAGAATAACCATGCAACGTTTCATATTAGATATTAATAAATTAGCAAAATCATGCAAACTTTGAGAATAACTATGCAACGTTTCATATTAGATACTAATAAATTAGCAAAATCATGCAAACTTTGAGAATAACCATGCAACGTTTCATATTAGATACTAATAAATTAGCAAAATCATGCAAACTTTGAGAATAACCATGCAACGTTTCATATTAGATACTAATAAATTAGCAAAATCATGCAAACTTTGAGAATAACCATGCAACGTTTCATATTAGATACTAATAAATTAGCAAAATCATGCAAACTTTGAGAATAACCATGCAACGTTTCATATTAGATACTAATAAATTAGCAAAATCATGCAAACTTTGAGAATAACTATGCAACGTTTCATATTAGATACTAATAAATTAGCAAAATCATGCAAACTTTGAGAATAACCATGCAACGATTCATATTAGATACTAATAAATTAGCAAAATCATGCAAACTTTGAGAATAACCATGCAACGTTTCATATTAGATACTAATAAATTAGCAAAATCATGCAAACTTTGAGAATAACTATGCAACGTTTCATATTAGATACTAATAAATTAGCAAAATCATGCAAACTTTGAGAATAACCATGCAACGATTCATATTAGATACTAATAAATTAGCAAAATCATGCAAACTTTGAGAATAACCATGCAACGTTTCATATTAGATACTAATAAATTAGCAAAATCATGCAAACTTTGAGAATAACCATGCAACGTTTCATATTAGATACTAATAAATTAGCAAAATCATGAAAACTTTGAGAATAACCATGCAACGTTTCATATTAGATACTAATAAATTAGCAAAATCATGCAAACTTTGAGAATAACCTATGCAACATTTCATATTACCTTGAACCCTTGAAATTTACATAACCCCATGCAACTTTTGTAGTTAGAATAACCCTATGTAAATTGTGATTTGAGACGAAATAACCGAATGCAATTGCTAACATGAGATGAAAAAAACCATATGCAGCCTATACAATGAAATTAACCGCACTGAATTTTCGAGTAACATGAAATAAGCCTATGCATCATTTGCATAAACATAACGCAATGCAACGTTTGAGTTTTTTGTATGTCAATAGAAACACGTATACATACAGGGTATATCAAGACTGCTATCGAAAACGAAGCCAGGTGGTAGTTTTAGTGATTACAGACACAATGCAACTAAAAATTTCTCAAAAAAGCGAGTTTTTTTTGCGATTTTTAAAATATCATCGTGTTTGGATGGTAAATCCCTAGTTTTTACTAAAATTGTAATTTAAACCCTTGCGTAACATTGTATTTTTAAAAACAAAAAGGTGTACATTATTATTTTGGGAAAACTATGTATTTACTAACCAAATACGACGATAAGAAAAAATATACAGAAAATAATTGTCGCATTTTTAGCGAAATTTTTAGTCGCATTGTATCTGAAGCCACTAATACTACCACATGGCTTCTGTTCCGGTCGCAGTCTGGATATACCCCTGTATAACGTAATGCAATGTTTGAGTTTTTTGTATATATATAGAAACACTAATATATTACGTTATGTACGTTTAAGTACTAACAAATAACAAAGGACTGCCTCGGTGGCGTAGTGGTACTACGGTACGATTGCAAAGCTGAGGTCTCGGGTTCGAATCCCGGGTCGGGCAAAGTGATATTGGATTTTTCTATTGATTACCAGCCCGGAGTCAGGAATTTGTGCCCGATATGGCGATAGGCTCGCCCCCTATCACATTGTAGGACGGAATATACACGGCGAAACGTGGGTGTTCTGGTAGCATCTCTGCCTACCCCTTCTGGAAAAAAGGCGTGTGTTTATGTATGTAAATAACAAAGGAATCTTAAAAATATATTTTTAAGCTTACAACTTGTGAATCTTCAATTCATTGCAATAATTCTTATAATAATAATTAATTTCTATCCAGTCCATCTAAAGGTTGTCTGGAAGAAATCGCGGTAAGCGATTGTCACCTTTATTTTAATTAGTTGTCCTATTTATTTTGTCCTTTTATTTATATATGTGCTGTGCTTTTATGTAAGTATGTGCTGTGCAATAAATTACAAATAAATAAATAATTCCTTCGTTTGTACAAACTGTAATACAACACAAACATCCAATTCAGTCGCTAGCCTAAAAATGATATCGATTGGACACGTCATAACCATTAGCCTAATTAATTGCTCCCCAAACATTAATGGAATGTCGTATATAACCTCAATATATTTTTGCCGTATATAAAGTAGATATTATTATTAGAATCCATTATAACACCTCACATAATATGTCCCATTTAAATGTAATAATGATTTGATCCGTGGTGCTTTACAGCTGGCTTCTCTGGCTGTAAAAGTCTTTATGCGAGGTTATTTACCTTTTTAGTTCATTGTTTTTGTCACCCGCTTTGTTACGGAGGGAAGTGGACAATAATTTATTTCCAACACCTGTTAATTTAACTTTATGATTGATTTCGTTGCGGGTTAAAGACAAGTTAGACGTTCCCGGAGACTCGCCGAGCTTCAATGCTCGGTGTCATTACAATGCGTGCTGTTGATCCTGGCTTACAGCAGTTCCAGGTGGGTGTGAGGGCGGGACAGTCTCCAATAGCTAAGTATTCGCTCATTGCAAAACACTTAGTAATAAATAGACAGACAGACACAGCCCTGACTTGGTATAAATCCAGTCTAGTCTCGTTACTAATACCTAGTCTTTATACAATACAAATTGATACTTTTGATAGATACAATAAAAATGGAGTGGAATACCCCATTGATGTGTAGTGCGCTTCAAACTAACCAGCAATCAGCGAAGTACGTCAGACTGTTTTTATTGAATCGACTACAATTATCAAGCAATCAATTCCCTCAATGATAGAGCGAGGTTTGACGCAAACGCAAGTCGCCATCAATTAAAATGATGGGACTCGTGTGAGCTTGTAAACACTGCTTATAGGTTGACCGCGATTTTCAGTCGCCGACAGCGCTGTGGACAAAATTATTATTTTTTAGTTTTTCTCTCTACATTTTATTATATTGGACATGTTAATTTTAAGGCTATTAGATTACGAGTATTAATGCTTGTTGTTTTTTTATGAAAACATATCGAAAACAATGCGTAATAAGTATTTTTTGAAGGAGATTGCCCATTTTACTATGAAACTTGGTATCGGTGCGAAGATTTTTGTTCCTCGGTGAAACCTACTTTTTTGTGCAGGGAAAAATATATATTTTCAATAAAAATAAACATAATTGCGACCCAGGCCAGGAGTTCTTGGAGAAATGAACTTGAAGTCCAATAAAAAAATTTTTTTTTGTCTTCGGCTCTGCGTGATATCATGATAATTACTTTATTTTATAAAAATCCGTGGCCCGGGATAAAACAGGAAAACATTTAAGGACAAACTATAAAAAATGCTATAAGAATTTTAAGCAGTGTCGGTATCGGGGTCGACGATATTTTAAACCGATACTATGAATGGGCATTCTCCTTTAATTTGTAGTTCCAAATTTCGCCACACGCCAAAAGATTTCAGACGATCTGTGTTTGTGATATGACACGTGCCATTTTTGCTATGTTATTCAATGACTGCCTCGGTGGCGTAGTGGTACTACGGTACGATTGCAAAGCTGAGGTCTCCGGTTCGAATCCCGGGTCGGGCAAAGTGATATTGGATTTTTCCATTCATTATCAGCCTGGAGTTAGGAATTTGTGCCCGATATGGCGATAGGCTCGCCCCCTATCACATAGTTGGACGGAATATACAAGGCGAAACGTGGGTGTTCTGTTAGCACCTCTAACTACCCCTTCTGGGAAAAGGCGTGTGTTTATGTATATTTATATATTCAATGACTGAAAATCGCGACACCCAGACGCGTGCAATGGACACCCAGCATTACCGCTCACGTGTAACGTCGAAACATTTCATTACCACAATGACAGCTCATTAATGTTCATTTGTTTGTGATGTATGTGACGTGTTGAATTGACAATTACAGCCTGAAACTGTAAACAGATGATGTTTGTTTTCCTGTGTATGAATTGTAAATATTAGGGCCCCATTCCACTGGCGATTTTCGAACGTCGCACCATGGGGGTCACTCTATGGTCTGCGTTTTTGTAAGACCTAAAAGTCACTTGTAATTTGTGATGCGACCGTTGACATAATTAAATAGACAGGGAGTACGGAACGCGCGTAAAATGTTCTGGGGGGTTACTCTATAATCCGAAACGAAACTCGAAACTTCGGACGTCGCACGTAAAACTGTACGAATGTGCCTAGGTACTACACAAAATGTTCGAATCCTCTATCGTACGTCCTAACTATAGACTTAGTTCGAAGTGAATGATAAGTATCATAGAGAATAGTGTTGTTTTAGGAAAACTTATAACTTACTTCAGAAGTCGAACGTCCGAACATTCAAGTTTTGTTCGGATCATAGAGTAACCGCTGCGTAAGGAACGCAGCGTCGCCGTTGCGCAGACGTTGAGGAAACGCCCACGCTCGTATAACGCCAGTGGAATAGGGGCCTTAAGTTAAGAGATATTATTCTCTGATATACAGGGTGAATTTTACAAGTAGGCGTGGATTGCGAAATCCAAAAGTATGAGTAATAGCTATAAAATGAGAAGGGTTCACGAGCCCGACTTTGATGAAAACTAAAACTGCATTCAGCCACAGGAAGTCCACTGCTGAACATAGGTCTCCTCCATGGATCGCCACATAGACGTGTTGGAAGCGGCCTACATCCAGCGACTCCCTGCGACCTTAACCAGGTCTTCCTGTGGCTGAAGAGTGAGAGAGACAGAGAGAGAGAGAGAGAAAACTGTATTATATTTTTGATAAATCAATATTCTTAGCGAGGAATGGAACGCGATGGGTTTGAAAAAAACATATGCTGTACATCATTCATTAATGTCTGTAATAAGGATCAAATTTTGGAAAGGCATAAGGATATTATGGCAAACCAAAGGAAAGAGATCTCTCGGATTATAGATATATTGCCCATATAATCGGAAGGGGAGCGGAAAGGAAAAAGGAAAGGAAGGGGAAAGGGGTATTGCGCATCCAGCAATCTCAGATAAGTAATCCTCATTTTTGTTGGTTCCAGGTGACAGACCTGTTCGGGCAGATGCGTGAGCCGTCCTCAGGGGGCCCGAGCCCCGGTGGCTCAGCCACGTCGCTGGCCAACGGAGCCGTCACCAAGAACATCGGGTTCATCCAGCAGAATGTGGCAGAACACGCGCCCTGGAGTAACCCTGCTATTACCTTGGCTGGGAACTGTAATAACAGTAATTTGTAAGTCCATATTCCTTTATTTCCTATTTTCATAAATTCTTAAAGTAATCGTATAAAAATATTTGAAAAATGAGTTTGAATGTTCGAAGTTTCGAACGCTCGATACGAAGTTAGTATGTATTGACTCTACAAAATGTTCGAATCCTCTATCGCACGTCGTAACTATAGAGTTAGATCGATGTGAATGATAAGTATCATAGAGAAAAGTTGTTTTTTAGAAGTGGAAAACTTATAACGTACTTCAGACGGTCCGTCCGAACATTCGAGTTTCGTTTCGGATCATAGATTAACCCCCCTGGATTTAACAGAACTTCCAGTGCTTTAAGATGTAGTATTAATATACTATCTGTTGTTGCAGAGGATGCGAGTCTCAGCCTCCGTTGGTGCGCAGCGTCAGCAACGCGTCAGCTCTGACGTCACTTTGCGCTGATCTCTCACTGTCAGACTCACATTTTTTCGAGGTAATTATTTAGTAGATTATTATAGATATATTTTTTATTTGAGTAATTAAAAGATAAAACCATGTTTCAAGGGTCAAACTTAAATCTTGCCTCTTCGCTGTATTAATAACAAGGCGTAAAATTAAATGGGGGACGTATTTTAAAACGCGCTGAATCAGGTTCGCATGTAACTATTAAAACAAGCTTACAAATCGTTAGATATCTTTGAAGAAACTGGCTTTAGGTGCTCCTTACTGAATCGCAGATGCTCTAAGCGAATTCATGGCCTTCCTGCCACCTTTTTGAATGGTCTTACTTTATATACGTACCTACTGCAAGGCCATTGCCTTATCTACAATCAAGAGTACTCTCTCTCTCTCTCTCTTCAGCCACTGGAAGTCCACTGCTGAACATAGGCCTCCATGAATCGCCACATAGACCTGTTGGTAGCGGCCTGCATCCAGCGAGAGTACGATTGAGAGGAATTAGGACACTCCACCATGCAGACCGCTTCCAATAGGTCAATGCGGCGATCAATGGGCCTATATTCAGCAGATGACTTCCTGTCGAAGAGAGAGTCCACCACGCTAACCTATTGCAGATTGGCATACCTCATGTCCAGAAGTTTAAGATGAGTTTTTACTTTAGGTGCTATACATAGGGAAGGTGCGGATATCTCAGAGAAAAGTGCCTGAATCTCTCATAGACGATGCTCTCACCAAGTTCGCGCAGCATGAGGCGGAAAAAGCTTTGAAAAGACGGCACAGCCTTCTGTCTTCTACTGGGGTAAGATTATTTATATAAGCTGAGGTAAAAACAACTTAGAACAATTTTATATATTATTTTCAACCATTTTTTTTATCAACTCTTGAGTTTTTGTATTATTAATTAAAAGAAAATATTTTTACCGGTATTGAAATATAATATGTGTGTATAGTTTAAGCTTATGCATAACTATGATTAGATTTTTTTCATATTTTATAAAAATATCTTAATATATCGTTATGTTATCTCATCTTATTTAATTTTAAACAGTCCTTATTTGTACTTATAGTTTTAAGTATTACAGTGCCTTTATGTGATACATAATAGATTGTCAACCATATTTCTTCCACAGACATCCCTATACAGCAGCGATTCAACTGACAACCTGACTGACGACAAAAAGTCAGACCCGACAGAGGCAAAGAAAATCGTATCACCGAGCACAACACCGCTAGAACCCATCAAAGGGAACTCTTGGAAAAGCGTGGAAACACTATCGGAAAATCCCAAACAAATAGACGACGAGTTCGACCTATTCTCGAAAGAGCGAGTTGAGAAAATAAAAAAACCGACTCAGACGCAAGACCCTCTATCGCTTAACCTAAAAAACAATCTCGGAACTGTCAGAGAAGATGAAGAAAAAGCCGAAATAGGCTCAGTTATCTCAGACACGGCGAGTTCAGTCACGCAGAGCGACAGATCCGAATTAGATATCTCGAAACTATCAGAGTCGAGGTCGGACATCGAGAATTTAAACTCGAAAAATTCAGAGAATCGCAATATCGCCGATGCGTTGAAAGCGGATAGAAGGGATATGAGGATAAATTTCAATGAGATTTCCAGAAATTCGAGTGGTGGGGAGGTGAAGAAAATGGTGGAAAATAAACCCTTTTTGAGGGATAGGTCGGCGTCAATAGGGACTATTAGTAATAAGACGCCAATAGCACACCTAATAGGGGAACAAAACAGGACTATGCTGTTTCAGGTAAGATGTTTTACATACATACATAAACACACGCCTTTTTTCCAGAAGGGGTAGGCAGAGGTGCTACCAGACCACCCACGTTTCGCCTTGTACTCGTATATTCCGTCCCACGATATGATAGGGGGCGATCCTATCGCCATATCGGGCACAAATTCCTGACTCCGGGCTGATAATGAATACAAAAATCCAATATCACTTTGCCCGACCCGGGATTCGAACTCGAGACCTCGATTTGCAATCGTACCGTAGTACCACTACTCCACCGAGGCAGTCAGTAAGATTTTTTTATTATAAAACTGAGATATTTTCAATTTTTTTACTAATGGCTATGAGTGAAGGATTTGCCCTCTAAGGATAAAGAACATGAAATTGTAAATTTATTACAACAAGATAGCTAACGCTGGCTTTAGTACTCGTAATAGAAGTCGATGGAAATCGTTGTGTCGAACATTACTATGAAAAAAACTTAACGTACAAATCTTTTTTCGCATTTATACGCAATTCCTCGAGAACAATACAGTTTTCCTTCTGGCTAAAAGGTACTTTATATATTTTTATATCTTTGACAAATTTATGCAAAATATCATGATATTTCATAAAGTAGTTAAGGTATTTCATAAAGTAGTTAATTCACCGCTGGATTGAAAACGCCTGGAAGAGCTACTGGTCCATGAAACCATATGAAGGGCAACCTCCCAGTATCCTTAAAACGAAAACTCATCGACATGTGTATCTTGCCTATCTTGACCTACGGAGCTCAGACGTGGTCTTTGGCCGAGTCACAAAAGTCCTGACATAAGATTTGCCATAGAGCTATGGAGCGCAGCATTCTGGGCATGAGGCGGAGTGATAGAGTGCGAAAGAGCGAAATTCGCTCTAAAACCGGGATAGTAGACGTAGGATGAAAGACAGCAATGCTTAAATGGGACTGGGCAGGCCATGTGACTCGAATGCATTCAGATCGTTGGGCAAATATTGTCACCCAATGAGCACCCAATGGGTCGACGACGTCGCGGCAGACCTAAGAAACGCTGGCGAGACGACCTGGATGCTTTGGAGCCCGTGTGGCCTGAAATTTCTTTAGAGCGCGAACTGTGGGGAGAGGGGGAAGACCTTTGCCCAGCAGTGGGATGATAGGTTAAATAAAAAAAAAAAAAAAAGTTAAGATACACAAGCGTAACAAACAAGCAAAGAAAGATCTAACCAGATATTTTTTTCCAGGTGGGACGATCAGAGCTAAGGCTGATAAGTCCAGACAGGAAGCAGATCCTCCTGCACCGGGCGTTCAAGGACGTCGTCAGCTGCGTGGTGGGCCGGCATAATAAGGACCACTTCGGCTTTGTATGTCGCGAGACAAACGACAGTTATGCGTGTTATGTGTTCAAGTGTGAAAGCGATGCTGTCGCGGGAGAGGTGGTCAATGGTAAGAATAGATGGTATATATAATGGTGGCGTAGTGGTACTACGGTATGATTGCAAAAGCTGAGGTCTCGGAGAGATATGGCGATAGGCTCGCCCCCTATCACATCGTGGGACGGAATATACAGGGCGAAACGTGGGTGTTCTGGTAGCACCTCTGCCTACCCCTTCTGGGGAAAAGGCGTGTGTTTATGTATGTATGTATGTATATAAAAGCTACTATTAACATTTTTTTTTACACTGGCACGGCATAATGACTGCACTGCACCTGATGGTAAGCGCTAATGCCGTCCAGCCAGAGTATCGAATGGCATCAGACGGCGGTCCCATGCCATTCGACACAATTATGCCGGCCTGCTGAGATGCTTCTTCACACTACGGCGGAAGGACCCAGGATTATAGGAAGGAGGGAACACGTGTGACGGCAAACAATTCCACAGCTTCACAGTGCGGCACAAAAAACAATTTGCGAACTTTTTGGCTCGCGCCGAGATTGTTTGTACCATCAAGCTGTGGCTTCGCAAGCCAGCACGCGTGGTTTTGTTAAGGAAAGGAGAGGAGGGGATCAAACTGAACAATTCCTCAGAGCATTCACCGCATTTTAAGCAGCAGTGTAAACGCATAGGTGTGTTCCCGTCGATCTCTGATTGGGTCGATTTCCTGTGAGACAGTGTTACCGCCCCGGACGGGCCTGCCCATTCATGCTGAGTCATGGCTGACAACAACGTGGCTCTAACACTTTGTAAAAACTTAATGTAAGATGAAACTTTAAGTCAATGTACATTGCGTGTTTAATATGAAAACTGTTATTTCCATCAGCAATAAAGCAAGCATTCGTCGCTCACGCCGAGCTTCTGAAGAAGACGCGGGAGAAGTCGCCGAATATGACATGTGAACACTGTCCTATGCTGTGGTACCATCGACTTTGCCATGATATCGATGGTAAGATTTATCTATTGAATTTACGATTAAATAATTTAAGACTGCCACGGTGGCGTAGTTGTACTTACGGTATGATTGCTACCCGCACAGCGCACTAGGCCAGCGTGGTGGACTATATCTAACCACTCTTAATCGTACTCTCGATTGCAGTGGTGGCCCATGCAGTGGGACATAAGTATATGGGCTGATACAGTACAGTAGAAGATCTATGGGATCAAATAATTATTTTGGGTTTATTTCAGGCATGAACGACAAGAAGACCCACGCATTCATCCTCCGACGTATAGAACAACTGCCTGATGATGAGCAGGAGCTCATCGTCACCAAGTACCAGGGTGGGACCAACCACATGTACGAGGTTAGTACAGCACTTACGTGATGAATAAAATGCATGTAATGATCAGTCAAATGCAGAGTAATTAGCAAGTGGCCGCCATTTTGAACTTTTACTTTATTGAAATGAAATTTTGTTAATATAATTTATTCAATCTGTAAAAATGTTCAACATAATTTTTATTCCTTTTTTTTATTCTACCACCCGGTTCGGAAAGAGGTTTTCACTAGAGAAGAACGGGCAAGAAACTCTAGTGTTGCTCTTTTCAAAACCAGTTTACAATATCGTGATTATTATGTACAAATGTTACAAGTTGGTTTAAATCATATCAATTATTCAGAGCAATCAGAATTATGGTTTAAATTTATACAGATGCTCTCAAAATATATTAAAGTATTTTTTATACGATAATATGACTACAGTGTAGAGTCTAAATAAATAAATACACCCAACAGTCACATACATAGTCCTGACCCCACACTACGATTGTTTTCTTAGGAAAAAAAACATTCTTAAACAAATCCCTTATTGATATACTGTTGGTTTATTGCAGACGAGTGAACACAACGCGTTTTTAATGATGTTGTTGCGAGCCCACTGCGAGGCGAAGCAGCAACGTCATGTCCACGACACGGCAGAGAACAGGTCAGTATTCCCACTGTGGGAGCTTAGATTAGTCATTAAACATAACAGCGACGTGAATTCCATAGACACAAAATATCTGGCTGTCCTGTCAATATAAGGGATATGTCAGAAAAAAGGAATCTTCCATATTAAGAACAATAATCCTCCTTTGAAAAATACTACATAACATACATACATAAACACACGATTTTTTCCCAGAAGGGGTAGGCGGAGGTGCAAACTAGACACCCTCGTTTCTCTAGTATATTCCGTCCCATGATGTGATAGGGGGCGAGCCTATCGCCATATCGGGCACAAATTTCTGACCCCGGGCTGATAATGAATAGAAAAATCCAATATCACTTTGCCCGACCAGGGATTCGAACCCGAGACCTCAGTTTTGCAATCATACCTTAATACAACTACGCCACCGAGGCAGTCAAAAATGAAATAAAACTACTTTTCACGAATTTTATTGTAAAAGTTGTAAAGTGATCGAAACGTCGGGAAGTTAAAATATGTAAAAATTAACCAAAGTTCGCGATAAAATCCGTCAAAAATATTTTTATTGCAATGTGTGACATTCTTGTAAATCTAAGAAACCATTTTTAAGCATCCATGTTAAAAATAACTGAGCATTCTACATCTCAGCAGACCTAAATAAAAATATGTTTTCGCAGATCTGAGTTCCTGAACCAGTACCTAGGTGGCAGCACTATATTCATGAAGGCCAAGCGTTCTCTATCCAGCGGCTTCGATCACTTACTCAAACGGAAAGCTGTGAGGGAGGAGTCTAGCCCTACGGTACTTGTCAAAAAGGTAAGGTTACCTTTTGACACAATTTCTATCACTACATAGTATAAAACAAAGTTATTTCCCGCTGTCTGTCTCTATGTATGCTTAGATCTTTAAAACTACTCAACGGATTTTGATGCGGTTTTTTTAATAGATAGAGGGATTCAAGAGGCAGGTTTATTTATACAAAACATATACAGGATGTCCCAGTTTGTACGAAAAATAATTTGTATCTGTTATGGAGTGGAACCAAGAAACATAAACGGTTTTATTATGAAAACGGTGAAGCAAAACATCGTGAGGGAAACTGCATACCGTAGCGATTTTAAAAAGAATTTCTACGGTATGTAAGTCCGCCAACCCGCACTAGGCCAGCGTGGTGGACTATGGTCTAACCACTCTCAATCGATTCATTCCATTGTAGAGTAGGCTGATACATACAAACATACATACGTACATACATACGTTATGAAAACACACTATAAATGATCTTTGTATCACCCCATATACGCCACTGCAGGGCACGGGCCTCCTCTACAATCGAGAGTACGATTGATAGGGGTTAGATATAGTCATCACGCTGGCCTAGTGCGGGTTGGCGGACTTACATACCGTAGAAATTTATACAAATCGCTATGGCATGCAGGTTTCCCCACGCTGTTAAAAGAAAAATAAAATATACTTTTTTATATCCTAACAGGACTCATCGCCAGTGCCGCCCAACATCACAGAGACGTCTTCAGAACCCTCAGGAACTGAGCTACTGTCTCCAGACAATGTTAGAAGCAAATCTCTGTCGCCCGCTGCACCTATACCGGAATCTGGTAAGTGGTGAACTGCACCTACTGTTAGTACTGTACATACATATACATCACGCCTTTTTCCCAGAAGGGGTAGGCAGAGGTGCAACCAGGACACCCACGTTTCGTTTATGCGTTCCGTCCCATGATGTGAAGGGGCGAGCTTATCGCCATATCGGGCACAAATTCCTGACTCCGGGCTGATAATGAATAGAAAAACCCACTTTACGCAACTCGGGTTTCGAACACGAGACCTCAGCTTTGTAATCATACCGAATGATGCCCGGTATGGCGATAGGCTCGGCCCCTATCACATCGTGAGACGGAACATACAAGGCAAAACATGGTGTCCTGGTTGCACCTCTGCCTACGCCGTCTGGGAAAAAGGCGTGAGTTTATGTATGTACAGATATTTAGGTACTAGATACATTATCAAGACTTGAAGTCTATAAAGCCGTGTATAAAGTAAATTCTCATTTTTTTCTAGAACCTTCGACGCCGAAACCCCACATGACTCCAAATTTGGACGAGAGAAGCGAGGCTGATGGGAAAGAAGAAGGAGCGTCCACCAACTCACCCATGATGGACATGTAAGTGACTACATTTGGATCCAGTTAAAAGTACCCTTTTTATATCACAGGTCCGGCAAACGAGCAAACAGGTCACCTGATGGTAAGTGATCACTGCACATGAACATCCACAACGCTGGATCATGGATGTGTTGCCAGCCCAATAGGCTGGTGTCATCAATTTTTCGAAGTGCGTGGTGGCCTGTTGGTAAACGGAGCAGACGCGGCTGCCTACATGTTCACGGTGGTCGCGGGTTCAAATCCCAGGGCACACCTCTGACTTTTCGGAGTCATGTGTGTATTGATAGTCAATCACCACGCATTATAGCGGTGAAGGAAAACATCGTGAGGAAACCTGCATACCATAGCGATTTGTATAAATTTCTATGGTATGTAAAAGTCCGCCAACCCGCATTAGGCCAGCGTGGTGGACTATATGGCCTAACCACTCTCAATCGTACTCTTGATTGTAGAGGAGGCCCGTGCCCTGCAATGGGTCGTATATGGGCTGATACAGTACAATACATCAATTTTTATCATTACTTATATCGAAAGGTTACGATATGCATAATCATAATCAGGAATACATTTTAAAATCCGTTTCGTAATAAGCATGTTACAAATATGTATGAACATCTACAACGCTGGATCATGGACGTGTTGCCGGTCCATCAGATTGCGAGGGGAGCAGGAAGGAAAAAGGATGGGAAGAGGAAAGGGGTATTAGGCATCCGACAATCTCACTCACCAATCAAATTGCGACATGAAAGCTATCACTTCACGTCAATCTACTGTGAGACAGTTTTACCGCCTCAGACGAGCCTGCCTATTCATGCTGAGTCATGACTGACAAC
Source organism: Theretra japonica (assembly GCA_033459515.1). Classification (NCBI taxonomy): domain Eukaryota; kingdom Metazoa; phylum Arthropoda; class Insecta; order Lepidoptera; family Sphingidae; genus Theretra; species Theretra japonica. The sequence continues at coordinate 5,090,265 of CM065952.1, forward strand.
AGCGTTGCTCTATAAACTCACGCCTTATTTACCAGAAGGGGTAGGCAGAGGTTCTCCTAGTAGTATAACTAGGCACCCACGTTTCGCCTTGTCTGTTTCGTCCCAGGATGTGATAGGGGGCGAGCCTATCGCCATATCGGGCACAAATTCCAGACTCCAAGCTAATAATAAATAGAAAAATCCAATATCACTTTGCCCGACTCGGGATTCGAACCCGAGACCTCAGTTTTGTAATCATACCTCAGTACAACTACGCCACCGAGGCAGTCTGCCACTCTAAATTTCAGCACGGCTCTTCCACTTTAAGTTTCCCTTTGTTGCAGATTCCTAAAAGTTAGTGACTCCCGTCCAGCGGCTACCGAAGGTGGTACCGAAACGGACTCGACGTGGCGACAAGCTATTTACGAGAAGGTCGTGCAACCAACAGACATGCAGGGGGAAGGTAATGTAATTTTCCTATCAACCCTTACTTAAAATATATAAGAAATATTTTTGTGCAAATTATTATAGTGACACAATGTGTTTCGCATTGTACCAGTGTTCATCGAGCTCCGAACAGGCCGGCATAATTTTGTCGATTGAATAACCATAGAGGGGGGTAGAGGGCTCCAACTGACAGCTTTCCGGGCCCAAGCCAACCTGCATGCGGTACTCACTGCTGGCCAACAGACGAGGCTCTGACGACCGACAGATGAGATAACCATCACAAAAAATTAGCCAAATGATAGACTGATGTCGGGCAGCAGTGGTATCAGACGCCAGACGGTACGTCCTGCGCCTGCCAATGGGCCTGCCAAGCGTGGCGAGTATTGGCAAATACCACTCATGACGTGATCCACGGGAGAGGCCCATGTACAGCAGTGAACTTTAAACAATATTTTTGTAGTAACGTTTCTATAGTTTTCTATTGTTGTTTGGGCTGGCCATATATGTCACAGAACAGATAACTGCTGGAGTAAGCGTGTTCTGGAGTGGAGACTGCGTTTTAGCAAACGTAGCGTAGGACGTCCTCTGGCCAGATGGCGGGACTAGCACAAGAGGGCCGGCAGCGACTGCATGCATAACAGCAGCCCGGGATCTGTGGCGTGCCGCGGAAGAGGCCTGTGTCCAGCTGTGGACTGCAACGGGCTGATGATGATTTTTAATGTTTTCTTGCAGGAGAACTCTCAACCAACTTGCTTGGAAAGCCGTCAGCACACAAAGGCAAGAGGAGTAGGGAGCAACTGCGTCAACTTTGGAAGATGGCGATAGACCAGACGATACTCTTGGTCAGGATGGAGAAGGAGAACGCTAAGCTGAAAGGTACCTTATATATATTGTAAAAGAGTCTATTATTGTAGTGTTGAGTTCTCACACTTACGTGGCAGCTTTTGAGCCATGATTTTCAGTTTGTCATTCATTTTGATAGCCTGCGTGGTTGCTTAGGCGCCGGCTTTGAAACGAGACGCCGCTACGATCCAACACAGACTCTTGTTTGTGTATTTTTATCAATCAGCTCTGGGTGTAGGAATAAAGTTTCCATAGTTTCTGATACCCAAGACTTGATTTCTGTGGGGTCAGGATTATGTGACTATTGCGTCTATTTATTTATACAGGGTGTGCAAACGAACGGCGCACTTGCTAATATACGTTTTAGTAAATCGTGATTGCGTCTAGATTAAAATGCATTTTCATCGCGTAGTCTGATGAAAACAAAGATGCCGAGAGATTAACAATTACCAACATATGTGCTTCCCCTTAACGTATTACGCCAAGTAGATTCCTATGTACCTCTGTAACAAATGTTAAGGCGAAGTCTATGAAAGTTTTGTTGTTGTTCAAAATGATTTTCACTGTTTATTTCGTTAACTATTTAATAAACAACGAAACGGAAAAAAACGCAAATGTTAAAATCTTGTGCTTTACCCATCCAAACCGGTTTTATTCGAAAAGGTGGTGGTAATTCTTAAAACTTTATAAGGTTATAACTCCAAAACGGATAGGTATTTTCCTAATATTATTTCTTTATTATCATATTAATGTTATGCCCTTGTATCCAACTGAGCAAGTGCGCCATTTTCCTGAGCTCTCTGTATATACAAATTAAATACAAGTCAATATAAATGAGAATACAAAAGGTGGTCTTATGCCTTACATCATTGAGCGATTTCATTGGAGGCCATGTACAGGCATGCGCAGTGTCAGACGCCCGCCTACAAGATGGACGAACCTGGTTAAGGTTGCAAGAAGTCGCTGGATGCATGCTACTGGTCGATGTGGAGATCCTTTGGGGAGGCCTATGTTCAGCAGTGGACTTCCTATGGCTGAAGAGATAGTCTTTGGATGAACAAGAGTTAGTAGGATTGCTAGTCTATTTATTTCAGAGAGCGAAGAGTCGTCAGCAGTGCGTCGTATTAAGCTGGAGTACACAGAGCTAGGAGTGTGTTCGGCGGGCGCGTCTCTCATGTGGGATTCGCTGCTGGCGAGGGATTCGTCCCAGGTGGCGCAGGTGGACCGACACATGCTGACCCAGGCTGTTATACAGGGTGAGTTTATCCCACGTTTTGTGGGGTTCATTTTCTTATACAGTATGTTGCAAAAAGTAAAATCGTTGTAATTTCTTTAAGTGTATAATTATTATATAGTATAATTATTGTGTTAATCGACATCTAAACGTAATAAGCTGACTGATGTAGGGCCAATGGCCTTGATATTTTAAACTAAATTAAACTAAAAACTACTAAACTTAATTAACTTAATTAACCGCTATCGATTTCACATTTACAAATATATCTACTTAAAAAAACTTTATATAGAACAGCCTGTACATAACTATTTAATTTTAAAAAAACTTTATAATAAGTCCGTCATTGTTACCCTATTATATTCACAAATTATAATTAGTTTTCCAATTATTTTGTTGTTACACATTTTTTTCTTCACGCTACAAAAATAAACACCTCATATAATGTAATATGATGTCTGTATGTGTATATATGTGCAGGAGTCCCCCGAGCCTGTCGCGGCGCGGTGTGGTACTTCCTGGCGGAGCAGGCGGCGCGCCGGGCCCCGCCCCCCGACGCGCGCGCCTGTCCCAGATACCACACGCCGTATCATACGCTTCTAGCGGGACTGACCAAGCACCAGCACGCTATACTTATTGATTTAGGTAAATACTTCATATGTTCCGAGACAAATGTTTGTGTGACCCACAGGTATTTGGGTCGGGTCTGGGTGTTTGTGGCACCGAAAAGTCTGTCGTAGTTCCTGATACACGACACAAGACTCGATCTTAGTGTGGGGTCAGGACTATGTATGTGACTATTCAGTATTAAAATTTATTTATTTATTTATATTATGAACTACAAGAAAACAATGGAAAATAAATTATAGCTTGGTAAAAATTAATTACCTTATTCATAGACAGTTTTAAAGCCTATTTCAGTTAACGAGTGTTTTATCTTCTTCGCTCAAACTGAATTCAAAAGACGTTTGAAAGGAACAAGACATTCCACAACTGAAATAGGTTTTAAAGTAAGGCGTACAGTAAGCCTATCCATAAAACTAATCTCAATTTCAAAACAATACAATGTTTTCACTCCATGAACAACCACAACGCTTGGATCATAGATGTTGCGGGACCATCAAATCGGGTGGGGATCAAAAAGGAAAAAGGATGGGAAGAGGAAAGGGATATTGGGCATCCGGAAATCTCACTCACCGAACGAAACGCGACTGCAAAGCTGTCGATTTACATCGTTCTCCTGTGAGACAGTTGTACCGTCCCGGAGGAGCCTGTCCAGTCATGCTGAGCCTTGACTGACAACAGCGTGACTATCACTTTAAAAAGGGTAGAGTTAATTTTGACGTACAGGTTAAGGATCCTGCATCTCTTTCCACCAGGTCGCACGTTCCCCAAGCACTCGTACTTCGCGTCAGCCCTGGGGCCAGGCCAGCTGGCTTTGTACAACATCCTGAAGGCGTACTCCTTGCTCGACCCTGATGTCGGCTACTGCCAGGGTCTGAGCTTCGTCGCTGGAGTGCTGTTACTGCATGTAAGTGTTTTATATCTCTCTCTCTCTCTCTCTCTCTGCCTGTCTGTCTGTCTGTGTCTGTGTCTGTTTCTGTGTATTTGCGTGTGCGTGTGCGTGTCTGTGTGTGGGTGCGTGCGGCCGTGCGTGCGTGCGTGCGTGCGTGCGTATGTGTGTGTGTGTGGCTACAAGAACGCCGCTGTTGAATATTGTATTTTATACTCATTCGTATTTAATATATCCAATACTCCTTTCCTCTTCCCACCCTTTTTGCTTCCTACTCCCCTCCCGATTTGACGGTCCGGCAACATATCTATGATCCAAGCGTTGTGGATGTTCATATGCAGTGATCTGTTGTAAAAATAACGTAAAGCTATGATAGGTCTGATCTTACCTTCTATGAGATAGAACAAAAATCGAGCTTCAATGTCTTGATCGACTCAAAGTGATCTGAAATTGCTTTATAGCGCGAATTTGACAGGCTCCGAGGCCACGGATTCGATCTCCGCACCGACACAAATGTTTGTGTAAACCACAAGTATTTGTGTCGGGTCTGGGTGTTTGTGAGACCGAAAAGTCTCTCGTAATCCTGATACTCACGACACAAGACGCGATCTCGAGTGTGAGGTCGGGACTATGTATGTGACTGTTGGGTGTATTCCTTTTTGTTGTGGAGGATGGAGTGAGGAGACCTTTGCCCATCACTAGGATGATAGAGGTTCATGATTTTTTTTGTCAGATGGAGGAAGCGGACGCCTTCATTCTGCTTCGCCATCTGATGTTCAGACGAGGGTTGAGAAAACAGTACCTGCCTGACATGAGTGCCTTACAAGTACAAGTGAGTATGCTATCTCTTTCTTCCTCCCTGTTTTAATTTAGTTTGTTTATTTTGTTTATTTTTGGCGTCGCTGGATGCAGGCTGCCTCCAACAGGTCACTGTGGAAATCATTGGGAGAGGCCTATGTTCAGCAGTGGACTTCCTTTGGCTGATGGATAATGATGATGATGATGATTTTGTGCTTCGAAGTTTGGAGTTAAATTGTACTCTCAATTGTAGAGGATGCCCGTGCCTTGCAGTGAGACGTACATATTTGGGCTAATACAGGTATAATAATGTTGTGTTCGCCAGTTGTACCAACTCTCCCGACTCCTCCGGGACCACGAGCCAGAACTCCACGCGAAGCTGGAGGCCCTGGACATCTCCCCAGCACTGTACGCCGCGCCCTGGATGCTGACGCTCTTCACCAGCCAGTTCCCGCTGGGCCTGGTGGTGCGAGTGTTCGGTAAGACGCTCTCGCTCTTTCTTCCTCTCTTCTTTTTTAGCAAAACCCAGCGGATTAGCAATTTGAAGTGGCAATGGGCGGGGCACATAGCACGGAGAACTGATGGCTGATGGGGCCGAAATTTCTCGAATGGAGGCCACGAAGCGGAAAGCGCAGCGTGGGACGTCCACCCACTAGGTGGTCTGACGACCTGGTAAAGGTCGCGGGACGTCGCTGGATGCAGGCTGCCTCCATCAGGTCACTGTGGAAATCATTTGGAGAGGCCTGTGTTCAGCAGTGGACTTTCTTTGGCTGATGGATTGGATTGAATTGGATAGGTTCGGAAAACGAACTAGCAGGTCACCTGATGGTAAGTGATCACTGCACATGAACATCCACAACGCTGGATCATGGATGTGTTGCCACACCATCAGACCGGGAGGGGAGCGGGAAGGATAAAGGAGAAGAAGAGGACAGTAGTATCTAACAGTCTCACTCACCGAACGAAACGCGACAGCATAGATGTCGCGTCACGTCGATCTTCTGTGAGACAGTAGTACCGCCCCGGATGGGACTGCCCATACATGCTGAGTCATGGCTGACAACAGCGTGGCTATATGTATCTCTCTTCAGCCAGAGCCACTGAATATACGCCTTCACTAAGGATTATAGTGGAGACCTGTTGGTAGCGTCCAGCAACCTTGGCAAATGAACCGACTTTAGCAAATGAAGAAAAAATCGTCTTCTGTCCCCCTAGTAGACGGTTTAAATAGGGTGGAATGTTTTACTGCCTCGGTGGCGTAGTTGCACTACGGTACGATTACAAGGCGGCGGTCTCGGATTCGATTCCCGGGTGGGGCAAAGTGATGTTGGATTTTTCTATTAATTATCAGTTCGGAATAAGGAATTTGTGCCCGATATGGCGTTATCCCCCTATCACATCGTGGGACGGAACATGCAAGGCGAAACGTGGGTGCTATGGTTGCACCTTTGCCTACCCCTTCTGCGATAAAGGCGCGATGTATATGTATGTATGGTTTTTAATACCATAAAAAGATAAAGAGCCTCGACCAACATCTCCAGAAGCTCTCTATTGGTCGTTTGGTCAAGAGCCAGATTCAAAAGGCGGTATTGCTGGACACGGCACGCATAGTGAGGAGATTCCTCACTTTGGATCCCTAACCACCGGTGGCTTGGGTCTTAAGCCTCGCCACTGAAGGATTTATCTTTTTTTTAAATATTTTTATATGTATATTGTTTTTTTTATATATGTATTGAAATGTTAAAAAAATTGAACAACAAAATAAAGAGAAATAATTTATAAACTTGTTTGCAATGTTACATGGGGTGGTTAAGAACATGTACGTTAAATTAAATACCATATGTCAATATGCCTGTATATGTTTGTGTTTTTCCCACAGACCTGATCTTCTTAGAGTCCCTAGACGTGGTGTTCTCCGTCTCCCTGGCGCTGCTGTCAGTCCACAAGGACGGTCTGATGATGTGCGAGAGCTGTGAGGAGGCCGCGGAGTACCTCAAACATAAATTACCTGACATGAACCGGGCTATGTACGACAAGGTTATGAAGAAGGTGAGGTTACATATATTTTACAACCTCCATGGCTGCTTTTGCCCGGGTTGTTTACCTCTTTAGTTAATTAGACAGCCTCCGTGGCGCAGTTGGTTTTTTTTTTCTCTTTATTAATTTGGAGAATTTGAATCAGTGTTACTATGCTAGTCCCATAATATTCACAATTTTGTATTATACAATAACTAGTAAACACTATTATCATTTTTAAACAGTTTATGTGCAGACTTAACTAACAATCCAGCGGCTTTAGAAGTACTTGCCGCTAGAATAGTTTAGAATATACCTACATCTAAACAATTTATATTTAAGCGGTTGTACAATTCCCGTCTCATATTTGCACTCTTTACACACTCCGATAAGAAATGAAAAACATCATCTACACAATTACACAACATACAATTTGGGCTATCAATTTTCATCATTAAAAATTTGAACTTATTTGAAGGAATGTGTCCAGAACGCAACCTATGGGCTACTACTATATATTCACGGCATAAACTAGTTTGTGCAAACCATGGGATACGAGGAGGTTCACTCGCAAGCGTTCGGTACCAAATACCCTTCTCCTGAGATATCGCATCAAAATACTCCTTCCACTCCAGTAACAAGGCGCAGTTGGCTAGTGAAATGAGAGGCCGGTACGAACACGCGTCGAGACAAATGTTTGTGCGGCCCACAAGTATTTATCTCGGGTCTAGGTGTTTGTGAGACGGAAAAGTCTCTCGTAGTTTCTGATACAACACAAGACTCGATGTTAGTGTGGGGTCAGGACTATGTATGTGACTGTTGGGTGTATTTATTTTGGGGACGAACATGACGGCTTAAGCCTAATAATGGGTGAATACGATTATACAAGGTATATCAAGACTGCTACCGAAAACGAAGCCAGGTGGTAATTTTAGTGAATACAGACACGATGCAACTAAAATGTTTGCAAAAAAACGCGACGATTTTTTTTTGTAATGTTTTAAATATCATTGTGTTTAGGTGGTCAATCCTTAGTTTTTCCTAAAATTATAATTTAAAGCCTTGCGTTCTATAGCGTCTTTAAAAATAATAGGGTGAATACTATGTGTTTAGGAAAACGTATGTATTTACCACCCAAAACGATGATAGGGAATAAATTAGAAAAAATAAACGTTTTTTTGCAAACATTTTAGTTGCATCGTGTCTGTAGTCACTAAAACTACCTTTCTTCGTTTTCGGTAGCAGTCTTGATATACCCTGTATAACGATAATAATGACTGTACGGACGACCTGGTCAAGGTCGCAAGAAATTCTGGATGCAGGCCACTTCCAATACAGCGGCGATTATTGGGAGAGGCCTGTGTTCAGCAGTGGGCTTCCTGTGGCTGAAGTGAGAGAGAGAGAGAAAGAGAATAATGACTAACCTTCATCCCGCAGGTCCACTCTTTTGACATAAGTCGTCAGCTAAGCGACTACGCTGTAGAATACGCAGTGCTTCGAGAGGAGATGCCTCGCCTGGCGACCCTCACAGAGCAGAACAGGAAACTCACAGCGGACAACAACAAGATGAGCGAGGAGCTTGATGTAAGTGTCGACATTGTAATTTCTAGTTAGTTTTTGTATTTACCCAAACTTTTTGCAAAAGCAATTAAATATATTGTAATGCAGCTATTAGTATTGTATATAAGAGTGGTGGTCAGACAACCTGGTGAAAGTCGCGGCACGTCGCTGCATGCAGGCTGCCTACAACACCTCACTGTGGAGATCATTGGGAGAGGCCTATGTTCAGCAGTGGACTTCCTTTGGCTGATGGATTGGGTTGGATTAGATTCAAGTAAGAGTGGGATTAGTGGAAGAAGCGTTGAACAGAAACCGGTGGAAACAAATAATCCACTCTAAATGCGGTGCATCCAACGATGACCACGATCTTCAGTCATGAGGGACCGACTGCAGACAGCGAGATAAGTAAAAGTGAAAGAGTAGTAAGAATCTCACTATCTCTCTTTCACATCTTCACCGTTATGGTTGACTCAAGTGGATTTCCCGAGCTTGAAATACAGCTGAAATACTTTAAGGCTATTTAGGTATATTATTTCTGTGATGTACCTTTGCCACTACAGTGAAAAGTGTGGTAAAAAGTAATAGAATAACAATATTATTTATAACTTTATTTCTCCTCACAAAAGCCATAGTAACATAATTCGCCTTAAAAATATTTTGACTTAATTGTGAGAAGCTGGTGGCTGCTTTAGGCTTTTAACCTGTGATGGTCCTGGCTTTCTTCCCTGATAGGACATGTCCATAAAAATGGGAGTCATAAAATTTGTAGTGTTTAGAATAAGATAAAAATTACTTAAAATTAAAATTTTGTTTTCGCAGGCGGCAATGGACGCTATAACAAACTACCAGAAGAACCAAGCGCGGCTCGAAGTGATAAACAAGAACATGGAACAACAGCTAGCGTTACTAAGCAGGTACATAACCTCCCACCACAGAACAGACGTCCCAATAGAGGTGAAGAAAATAGTACAAAACCACAGCAAGAGGCTATCCTTCAGCTCAAAGATATTCTCCACGAAATTCTCCACAAACGATGAGGAAGTGAAATCATCGAAGCAGTTAAGCACTCCGAATTTATTCTCCAAAATGAGTAAGGAAGAAGTCATACAGATAAACAGGCAAGGATCCCCTGAGACTGACAAGAAACAGTTCTTGATGAAGAAATCTCAGTCAGTGCATTCAGGGCTGATACCAAAGAACTATCCTCTAAAAGCGTTGGATGAGAAAGAAGAATTAGAAAGAATTAGGAAGGGCGAGAACGAAAGTCTTTCGGAGTCTTTGAAAGAGCTGGGACGAAAGAATACAGGGTTCTTTGCGAGCACACACGAGCAGATTCGGCAGGAGAGGTTATTCGAGCAGCAGTTGAAGCACGATTTCGATGAGAATCTGAAGAAATTGGACGAGAAATTGACTCCGAAGTCGTATTTGGACGACCTAAACATGTTTCAGAGTAGGAAAAGTATGTCTTTAAACTTAAAACCAAAGATTGAGAAGGTAGAGGAAGCGAAACTAGACGACAGTGGCTTCGTAACGCCTCTAAGTCCAGAAAACGATAGACGGGACGATGCGAGTTCGATTATATCGCATCCTCTGAGCGATTGTGATGTTGATATCAAGTTTGACGGACAATCGACCAAGTTGAAGCAGATCAGACCTATAAAACATGCTTAGGAACATTTTTAGTAGTAAATTATTGTGGAAATCGAGCTGTGGTAATTATTAGCCTCAAGCAACAATGCGGGACATAACCCTCGTGTTTTGGTACCCAGAGTAATTATGGCTTGAATCTAGGAAGAAATAAAATTAGCTTTTTATTAGGTACTGAGCAGTGTTCATAATAATTAAAGTAATTTTGGCAAACATCTATTTTATACAGGGTATATCAAGACTGCTATCGAAAACGAAGCCAGGTGGTAGTTTTAGTGACTTTAGACACAGTGCAACTAAAATTTTCGCAAAAAAAGTGACTATTTTTTTTGTTTTTTTTTTCCTGTCGTCGTATTTGGGTGGTAAAAAGATACCTTTTCCTAAAAAAATAATGTACACACTTTTATTTTTAAAGATTCTATAGTACGCAAGGCTTTAAATTATAATTTTAGCAAATTCTATGGATTTACCATCCAAACACAATATTATTTAAAACATTACAAAAAAATGTCGCGTTTTGTTGCAAAATGTTTAGTTGCATCGTGTCTGTAGTCAGTAAAACTATCACCTGGCTTCGTTTTCGGTAGCAGTCTTGATATACCCTGTATATATGTGTGTCTATAAGGCGCTGTGCAGACAGCAGCTTTAGTTGAAGAGAACTGTTAATATTTGAGTAGTTTTTGATTATTATTATTATTATTATACTAGCCTTAAAGATCCCACTGCTGGGCAAAGGCCTCCCCTAAATTTTTCCATAAATCTCTGTTGAGAGCAATTTGCTTCCAGTCGTTCTTAAATTTATTGAGGTCGTCCCGCCATCGCTTTCGGGTGGTGCTCAAGCATGGTCTTTGACTGAGCAACAGAAGTCCAAACTCAAGGTTTGTCAACGAGCAATGGAACGCAGCATGGTGGGTGTGAAACGACAAGATCGTGTCAGTTTTTGATAAGAGTCAATAAATATAGCCAATTGCAGCAAGTTTTCAGCTGTCGCGATTGTTTTCATAGAATTTGACAAATTTCTACAACTTAAGTGGCTTTGTGTGCACAGCGCTTAAGACGATAAAAAACATCAATGTTTTGTTGAAATACATAGCTCGAGTTTCACAATTACAATCTAATAGAAGAAAAATATGTCTTCATAATTATATATAAGGTGTAAAGAACGAGGGACTTAAATAAATGCATGCTACGTAACAAGAATTAAGCGGAAAGCGCAGCGTGGGACGTCCACCCACTAGGAAGTCACACGACCTGGTGAAGGTCGCGGGACGTCGCTGCATGCAGGCTGCCTACAACACCTCACTGAAATCATTGCGGGAGGCCTATGTTCAGCAGTGGACTTCCTTTAGCGGATGGATGGATGATGTAACAAGAACATTCGAGCTTCGTTTCGGATCACAGAGTAACCCAATGAGATGAAATATTATATATAAATACATCACCTTGTTTAATGTCTCTCGTTTAATTACACCTTGTATATAAAAATTATAATTTTATAACAATTGTTCGCGACTAATGAAATTATTTAATTATTTTTATATCGAAAACTTGGAAATTATTGTCCTTATTTTTATTTAATAATTCATTTTTATGTCTATGAATTCTAGATGTTTTCAATGTGAAAATTTCAACCAGGTACATGTTGAGTTTCTGAATTATTCAAGACTGCTACCGAAAACGAAGCCAGGTGATAGTTTTAGTGACTTTAGATACAATGCAATTAATTTTTTTGCAAAAAAAGCGACGATTGTTTTCCTATCATATCATATTTGGGTGGTAAATACATACATTTTACTAAAAAACATTAATGCACATCCTTTTATTTTTAAAGACGCTATAGTACGCAAGGCTTTAAATTAAATATGGATTTACCACCCAAACACAATGATATTTAAACCATTACAAAAAAAATGGTCGCGTTTGTTTGTAAAGTTTTTAGTTGCATCGTATCTGTAGTAAGTAAAACTACCACCTGGTTTCGTTTTCGGTAGCAGTCTTGATATACCGTGCATAATATAACAGATAATATTAACAGAATCATATTTTATTGTATTCAACCAAAACCTTCCAGGAATGCTTCAAAATACATTAAAATATGAATAAACATACATTTAAAATGTACCTGAGAAGCTCCTTTTCAAAGTCGGTTAAAGTCGCGAGTAATTTAATAAGAACAGAATGTAGAATATTCTAGTCTGAATTTAAAGATGTTTATAAGATTATTTAAATTACAAACGAATGCAAAGAGTTCTTATTAAATATAATGTAACGACAAAATGACTACAATGTTTTTATAGTGTAATAAACATAATGTATCCATACAATTATTATGTCGGTCTGAAGAAAAATGGATTTATATCGTCTACGATCTTTCGGCGTCCGAATGCGTTGTTGTCATGCTGTTGTCAAAATATTAGGAACAGTTTTTCTCTCATCACATTTTATTACATTGGACATGTTAATATTAGATTACGAGTATAAATGCTTGCTGTTTATATTATGAAAACATATTTAAAAAATGCGTCAAATAGATTTATTTTAAATTTTATTTATAGTTCCAAATTTCGCCACGCCAATAGAAGATGACTTATATATTTTTTATGCCAGCTTTATCAAAACCGTATATACACAGGCTAAACGGGTCTGACGGGTATGACTTTATGATGGGTATGACGATGTGACGAGTATGACGATATGACGAGTATGACGGTATTTCTACCATTATGTACGTTGGTCGCTAACCGGGTGCTTAGGCATATCCTACCAACGAAATAATTGTTATGTAATACGGTTAATATTTGTATAACTACATAGAGAGCATAGTGGTATAATAAATAAATACATACAATGGATAGTAATTTCTGAGTTGTAAAGACCATTGATTTATTGACTATTGATAAATGTGAATTATTTTGGACGGAAATCATGACATTTCGAAAACAAAATTGTATGAAAATATAATTTGAAATTCAGTTAAATTATTTATTTGTGTCTATACGAATGCCATACAGGATGGTAGAATACCTCTTATATTGACTTGTCTGCGTATGTCTAGTTTTGGCCGACATAATTTTGTCAACTCGTAGATAGTCTACAGTGTACATTGTAGTAATTTTGTCGAGCTACTAAACAATGTTCTAAGGCTGTTGAAATTATAGACAAATGAAAACACCATAAAAATAAAATTTATGTGTTCAATGTTCAGCAACGCGTCGCTTTTCACGGGCACGAATTATTTTGTCGCAATAGATATTGCTCAAGATCATTATGTAGAATCAAAAAATAACCCCGCCAGTTTCTACGTTCCTGGTACTTAAAATTTCATGTCGCTTTTTTGGCTGTCGATGTGGGCATTGTAAAAAAAAATCTTAATTATTCCAAACGCCCCAAAAGTACAATTTCAAAAATATAGTAAAGCTGGTATCGGGAGCAAAAATTGCGCGCGTATGTACCCGGGAAATCGAGTGAGAGGGGAGATAACGTGCGTAGGAGTGAAAGAGACAAAAACAGACATTACGAGACTAACAATATAGCGGGAAACCGAACGAGAGGGAACATATTGTACGTAGGAGTGAAAGAGACAAAACAGACATTACGCTTGTAACAATAAAGCATAAAACGAGTGAGAAGGAACATGATGTACGCAGGAGTGAAAGAGACAACAACAGACATGACGAGCGCAACAATAAAGTGGGAAACCAGAGCGTACTTCCTTCCGCAGATTTTTGTTATATTTTCCTCGCGTTTAACGCTCTTGTATTGTATGAAAAATGTGTAATAAAAATTACCCTTATCCAAAATGTAAGGTATTTAATGATATAATATTCACACATTATAGTTCTAAACCCACATTATAATGCAAGTCTTGTGTCGTGTATCAGAAACTACGAGAGAATTTTCTCTCTCACAACTTAAAGCCTTTTTCTTAGACACTTAAACCTATTTTAGTTATCGGATGTTTCGTCCTTTTCGAACGTCTTTTTTTTTTCTCTTTATTGGTTCACCACAATTGTTACACTGATTATAATAATTAGACACGATTACTTCTGAAATAAATATTAAGCTAAGTGTAAATTTTTTAACAGTAAACACTACATGAATATGAATAACTTACGTTAAGGTTAGTCAAAAATCTAGTATCAAGCTGATGTTTGTAAGAACTGTACATAGTGCAGAATCTGGGAACTGGAGAATTAGAACCTGAAGTGGTTCTACGAAAAGGACCTCGAAGAAAACTAAGAGGATACCTCGGATGTCGACTCGGAATTGCCAGATTAAATTTATTTAACAAATACTAATACTAATAACTTTTGAATTCAGTTGGAGCGAAGAAGACAAAACATTGGATAACTAAAATAGGTTTTTAATCTGTCTACAAGACCGTCAGTGTGTTAAAAGGGTACTTACAATTTCGAAGATGTTTTTGATTCTACACAATGTATCGTGTAGGAAGCACGGAACGTAGTTTTAGGTATAGAAAAATGTGATTATTAAAGCTATTTTAGTTGGTTAAACTGAATTTCTTTTAAAATAACCCTTTAGGGCCAGCGCAGACCGAGACGGCATGGAAAAGGATTTCTCGACCGCGAGAACAATTTAAAACATTGGAATTTATGTCATATTCCTTTCAGATAAATTTGAATATGCTTTGGTAAAAAAATAATCCTTAAGTCCGTCCCAGTCTGCATAGGCCCTTGATCTCCTTTTTGAGTTGTCTATGTTGAGTAATAACCTAATTAAGATTGCGCGAAGGCGCTTGATCCTGGTTCCGACAGGTCGATGTGGAAATCATTGGGGAAGCTTATATTAGGCAGGAATGTGGAGATCCGTAGAAGAACTAAAGTAACCGACATAGCTCAGCGGATTAGCAAGTTGAAGTGGCAATGGATGAGTCACATAGCACGGAGAACTGATGGTCGATGGGGCCAAAAAGTTCTCGAATGGTGGCCACGAAGCGGAAAGCGCAGCGTGAGACGTATACCCACTAGGTGGTCAGACGACCTGGTAAAGGTCGCGGGACGTCGCTGGATGCAGGCTGCCTCCAAAAGATCACTGTGGAAATCATTGGAAGAGGCCTATGTTCAGCAGTGGACTTCCTTTACTGATGGATGATATTAAGCAGTGAAACTCCTGTGGTTGATGAAGTTTGGATCAATTTGTTAGTAGTAGAGGTTGTTTTTATATAGTAGGTCCGGCAAGCGAGCAAACAGGTCACTTGATGGTAAGTGATCACTGCACATGAACATCCACAACGCTGGATCATAAATATCTTATCGGCCTATCAAATTGGAAGGAGAGTGGGAAGTAATAAGGATGAGAAGAAGAAAAGGGTATTGTGCATGCGGCAATCTGACTTACCAAACGAAACGCGACATCAAAGCTGTCGCTTCACGTTGATCTCCTGTGAAGCAGTAGTACAGCCCCGGATGAGCCTGCTCATTCATGTTGAGTCATGACTGCAATAGCATGGCTCTACCACACTTTGTATTAGATTGATATTCCCCAGGAAAGCGACCGTACACAGCGGTTAAGCCGCCATAGTGAGCCACGTGTGTCGTGTCGGGCTCTGTGTATCCGGATACAATCAGGCGTCATTGTGTAAAACGGGAGGCCGCGGGTTCGATCCCCGCACTGTCATAAATGTTTGTGTGAACCACAAGTATTTGTTTCGGGTCTGTTTGTTTGTTGACTGAAAAGTCTCTCGTAGTTTCTGATACACGACACAAGACTCGATCTTAGTGTGGGGTCAGGACTATGTATGTGACTGTTGGGTGTATTATTTATTTATTATTAATAGTCGTAAGCCACATCATATAATGTCAAGCTAATCCCATATCACTACATCGTACAAAACAAATGTTGTCGACAAAATGTCTATCCCTATGTATGCTTAGATCTTTAAAACTACGCAACGGATTTTGTTCCTGTTTTTTTTAATCCATAGAGGGATTCAAGAGGAAGGTTTATATGTATAATACATGTACAGGGTGTCGCAGTTTGTACGAAAAATAACATGTATCTGATGTGGAGTGGAATCAAAAAACATCTTTGACAGCCTCCGTGGCGCAGTTGGTTAGACGCCGCCTGTGAAACGAGAGGCCGTGGGTTCGATCCCCGGGCCAAGACAAATGTTTGTGTAAACCACAAGTATTTGTTTCGGGTCTGTTTGTTTGTTGACTGAAAAGTCTCTCGTAGTTTCTGATACACGACACAAGACTCAATGTTAGTGTGGGGTCAAGACTATGTATGTGACTGTTGGGTGTATTTATATTTTATATTCATATTATTTATATCTGCACACAGGCAAAGCTGGAACGGGTAGCTAGTTAAAGTAATAAAACAGTTTAAATCCGCATAATTATTATCTAGGCTCGTCACATGTATGGATCACGTCGAATTTATACGAAGACTCTTTCAATATGCCGGCGCGGAGTAGAAAGTCCACTATAGGTCTTCTCCTTGATAAGTGCTCGCGGTAGGTCGTTGACCGAGTTCCTGGGAACAAGAAACAGTATTACAAATTGCGCAGATTCCAGGGTAGCATAGATTTTCAATATAACGGGGTAATTTCCCGCTCCCCAGATGTGTTGGCAACACATCTATTACAAAGCGTTGTGGATGTTCATGTGCAGTGATCACTTACCATCAGGTGACCAGTTTGCTCGTTTGCCGGACTTATGCCACCTCGTTTCACTGTCAGCGTTTAACCAACAGCGCCACGGAGGCTGTATTATGGCCTTAATTATAGTATTTTGTTGTATTTTATTGCGAAGTGCGTGGTGGCCTGTTGGTAACGGACCAGACTCAGCTGCCTAGATGTTCACAGTGGTCGTGGGTTCAAATCCCATCTGACATTTCGGAGTTATGTGTGTATTGATAGTCAATCACCACGCACTTTAACGGTGAAGGAAAACATCGTGAGGAAACCTGCATACCGTAGCGATTTTAAAGAATTTCTACGGTATGTAAGTCCGCCAACCCGCACTAGGCCAGCGTGGTGGACTATATGGCCTAACCACTCTCAATCGATTCTCTCGATTGTAGAGTAGGCCCGTGCCCAGCAGTGGGACGTATATGGGCTGATAAAAAAAATGTATTTTAATAATATATGTAAATTTCAACCACCACTGGTTGTCCAGTTAAATAAGTTGAACTTACTACTAATCGGCTGCAGTGGTTTTGTCACTGTCTGTGGCCCAAACTCGTACAGTACTTGGAAGTCGGCGTGGTTGCCCAGGCGGAAACCGAACCCAAACCTGTGGTCGCTAGCTGCAAGATAATTTTACTATTAGGTACTTTAATGAAAAAAAGATCACAAAGACAACAGCTTCGTTTGTGTGAGCGAAACCTCCGGAAAACACTAATGCCCCATTCACACGGGGAGAGATTCTCACCTCGAAGATGCGATTATCGTAAGGATATTAAAAAATTGCATCGTGTAAACATT
Organism: Theretra japonica; assembly: GCA_033459515.1. Classification (NCBI taxonomy): domain Eukaryota; kingdom Metazoa; phylum Arthropoda; class Insecta; order Lepidoptera; family Sphingidae; genus Theretra; species Theretra japonica. The sequence goes on from CM065952.1 coordinate 5,107,749, forward strand.
TGTCAGAACACGATAATCTATGACGGTTACGTCATGCGATAATCGCATACGATCCTCGCCGCGAGAAACTCTCCCCGTGTAAATAGGGCTTTAGGAAAGTTTTGAAACCGAAATTTTTACTTAAAATATGTGTCAACTTTGGAAACGAACCCAGATTCTACCGGTCATTGCTAATTAATACTATCACTAAAGGAATGAGCAAGTTCATTAATAAACATAAGCTTGCCAAAAGATTTGTAACGCAGCCTGTTGTCTTGTTATCTGATAGAAGAGAGAAAAGAATTAGGCGAGACTAAAATGTAAAGTAGGATAAAAATAATGACACAGGGTATATCAAGACTGTTACCGAAACAAAGCCAGGTGGTAGTTTTAGTGACTTTAAACACAATGCAACTAACATTTATGGAAAAAAAATAAACGACGATTTTTTTTCCTTCTTCGAATTTTGTCCTGTCATCGTTTTTTGAGTGTTAAATACATACATTATCCTAAAAAAATAATGTACACCCTTTTATTTTTAAACACGCTATAGTACGCAAGGCTTTAAATAATAATTTTAGCAAAACCTATGAATTCACCACCCACACACAATGATATTTTAAACATTACAAAAAATATATACATCTCGTTATTTTGCAAAATTTTTAATTGCATCGTGTCTGTAGTCACTAAAACTACTACCTGGCTTCGTTTCGGTAGCAGTCTTGATATACCCTGTATTTATTACCTTTAAAAATCCTCGGTGTGAAACCAAAAATGGCGGCAAAACCAGCCGGTACATCCTCGGGAACGACCAGGAGTATCGTTTGAATATTCTGACCTGGAATATTAAACATAAACATCACGCCTTTATCCCAGAAGGGGTAGGCAGAGGTGCTACCAGAACACCCACGTTTCGCCTTGTATATTCCGTCCCACGATGTGATAGGGGGCGAGTCTATAGCCATATCGGGCACAATTTCCTGCCTCCGGGCTGCATAATAATTGCATCTAATGGCATGAGACCATTCTGATGCCCTTCCGATTACCATCAAATGAAATGCAGCACTTCATACGTTCCTAGTACTTTAAACTTCGTCATGTCGCTTTGTCGATGTCGCGGGTCGCAAAATATTTACTCATACATACATAAACACACGCCTTTTTCCCAGAAGGGGTAGGCAGAGGTGCTACCAGAAGACTTACGTTTCGCCTTGTATATTCCGTCCCACGATATGATAGGGGGCGAGCCTATCGCCATATCGGGCGCAAATTCCTGACTCCGGGCTGATAATGAATAGAAAAATCCAATACCACTTTGCCCGACCCGGGATTCGAACCCGAGACCTCAGCTTTGCAATCGTACCGTAGTACCACTACGCCACCGAGGCAGTCATAATTCTCCAAAATATTTACTCATAATTCTTAAGACGTTTAACTTCAAAATAATAAAATAAAATCAATGAATAACTCACATTTTAAAATCACCAGCAACACACACAAGTAATTGAATTCCATATTTCACGACACCACGTCTGATGCAAAGGACATTGTGTGATTAAACAATTTCGCATTGTTGAAATATTCCCACAGTTATAAACATTACGAAATCTAATAACTTTTTATAGGTTTAGCGAATGTGTAAATGGCTAATTTAATACATTCAACGTCTAGACATATCTATTATACAAAACTAGACTTTCAACCCGGTTTCGTCTTCCTTTCATCGCTGTAAATCTAGACGAGCATGCCATTCGCCTGATGGTAAGCGATACGACCGCTCATGGACAGTAGCAAAACCAAACACCATGAATTACAAGACAATGTTTGGCATTCCACAGCACTCGCTATCATGAGATATAAGATGTTAAGTCTCATGTCCAGTAGTTGCTTTAGCTACAATGTCCTCAAAACTTGAACACAACAGTGCATTACGCTCGTATTTGACAGGAGAAATAGACATTGCGATGGCACCTACCCAAGCAGCCTTTCACATATGAGAGACCTACCACCAGTATTTTCATCCAACTGTTTTAAGGTCTTGAATTTATGATAAATAAATAAATACTCCCAACAGTCACATATATAGTCTTGACCCCACACTAACATCGAGTCTTGTGTCGTGGGTATCAGTTGCGGTCTCAAACACCCAGACTCGAAACAAATGCTTGTGGTTTATACAAATATTTGAGGATCGAACCCGCGGCCTCTCGTTTCACAGCCGGCGTTCACCAACTGCGCCACGGAGGCTGTCAACATCCACAATACTACCGCTGTGAAGAGTTGTAGCTATGAAACTAGGCAGCAAAGGTCAAGGAGAAATGGTAATAAAACATAAAGTATGGTACAAAATATTTATTTATAAGCCTCACCCGGTTTGCGTTTATTCGGAGTAAACCTTTTGTAGCGAGTCAAAATATGACATGTTGAAATCTTTGAGGAGTCATACATACAGGGTGTATCCAGACTGCGACCGAAAACGAAGCCAGGTGGTAGTATTAGTGACTTCAGATACAATGCAACTAAAGTTTTCGCAAAAAAGCGACAATTTTTTTCTAGTTATTTTTCACTTATCGTCGTATTTGGGTAGTAGACATTGTTTTCCTAAAATAATAATGTACATCTTTTTATTTTTAAAGACACAATAGTACATAAGATATTAAATTATAATTTTAGTAAAAACTAGTTATTTATCACCCAAACACGATGATATTTAAAACATTGCAAAAAAACCTGTCGCTTATTTTGAGTAAATATTAGTTGCATCGTGTCTGTAGTAACTAAAACCACCACTTGGCTTCGTTTTCGATCGCAGTCTTGATATACCCTGTATATGATTTACAAATACTTGCGAAATAAACATTTGTCTCCATCCGGGGACCGAACTCGTGACATCTGATTCCAAAGCCGTCTTCATAACCAACTACGCCACAGAGGTTAAATTTTGTTAAAATAATCACTGGAGTGTATACAGGATATATCAAGACTGCTACCGAAAACGAAGCCAGGTGGTAGTTTTAGTGACTTTAGACACAATTCAACTAAAATTTATGCAAACATTTTTTTTTGTTATTTCCTATTATCGTATTTGGGTGGTAAATACGATGAAAGAAATAAAAATAACAACATTAAATACAAAAAAATATTTACACCCTTTTATTTTGAAAGACGCTATAGTACGCAAGGCTTTAAATTATAATTTTTGCAAAAACTATTGATTTACCACCCAAACACAATGATATTTAAAACATTACAAACAAAAATCGTCGCGTTTTTTTGCAAATTTTTAAAGTTGCATCGTGCCTGTAGTCACTAAAGTACCACCTGGCTTCGTTTTCGGTAGCAGTCTTGATATACCCTGTATATAAATTATGTCTCGTTAAATTGCCCAATTGCGAAAGAAATGGCTTTAGTGGTTATTTACAAAACTATGCAAAATATTTCGGTCACTTGTGTTCGATTCCCGGGTATCCACTTTCCCACTTTAAAATACAATTTTTGAGTTAAAAAATCTCACGAGTTGCGATTGGAATTTTGAATTATATGATAGATATAAACGCTTCTAATTTTGCCATTAATGGCTTCTCTATCTACCTCTTCGGGATGCACGCGTGAGCATGTCAGTAAAAAAGTATATCCAAAATATTTTTTATGTGGTAGAGGTACGCTGTTGTCAGCACGGATGGGTAGGCTCGTCCGGGATGGTACCACTGTCTCACAGGAAATCGAAGTGAAGCGACAGCTTCGCTGTCGCGTTTCATTCGGTGACTGAGATTGCCGGATGCCCAACACCCCTTTCCTCTTCCAATCCTTTTTCCTTCCCGCTTCCCTCCTGATTTTAAGGGCCGGCAACACATCCATGATCCAGCGTTGTGGATGTTCATGTGCAGTGATCACTTACCATCAGGTGACCTGTTTGCTCGTTTGCCGGACCTATGCTATAAAAAAATATCTCTATATCATTAATTACTCGCTACAAAACACTCCTATTCCCTAATCCAAGTCAACGTTGGACAAGTCTTCTGTGATGCGCCTTACTTCTTCATCGCTTCTCTTCTGCGTGGTCTCGGTGTGGACCAGCTTGATTGCCTCTTCTTTCTTCTGACCGTATAACTTCTTTAGAGTGTCCAGTACCTATTAAAGATAGAAAATATCAATCAAAGGTTGTAAATTACACAAGTTTGGTGGTAAAGGAAAACATCGCCAAATCTGCATACTACACAGAGGGTTACTCTATGATACTAAACGAAATTTGCATGTTCGGTCTTCGACGTCTGCAGTATGTTTTTAGTTTTCCACTTCTAAAAATCAACACTATTCTCTATAATACTTATCATTCACTCCGAACTAAGTCTATAGTTAGGACGCACGATAGAGGATTCCAACATTTTGTGGAGTACCTAGGCACATTCGTACAGTTTTACGTGCGATGTCCGAACATTCGAGTTTCGTTTCGGATCATAGAGTAACCCCTCTGATCTTAACAAGATGTTCTATGGTATGTGAAGGCCGCCAACCCGCAGTAGGTCAGCGTGGAAGAATAGCCTCTATTGAGATAGACATATCATAGTAAATTTTGTTTCTATACAAGATATATCAAGACTGCTACCAAAAACGAAGCCAAGTGGTAGTTTTAGTGATTTTAGACATAATGCAACTACAAATTTTGCACAGAAACGCGACGATTTGTTTTGTTTTAAATATCATTGTGTTTGAGTGGTAAATTCATAATTATAGCTAAAATTATAATTTAAAGCCTTGCGTATTATAGCGTCTTTAAAAATAAAAGGGTGTACATTATTTTTGTAGGAAAATATATGCATTTACCACCCGAATACGATGATGGGAAAAAATACAAAATAAATCGTCGCGTTTTTTGCAAAAAATTTAGTTGCATCGTGTCTGTAGTCACTAAAACTACCACCTGGCTTTGTTTTCGGTAGCAGTCTTGATATACCCTGTATGTATAATCAATTACTATAATTATGTGAAAACTTGTCATTAGCCATCTGTTATTGATACGTTTACAAACGTTTCTCTAGCTGTAAGTTTTCCGTTTCATTAATTTTATTCAATTTTATTTATTTCAATTTGTTAAATTTCCTTTTTTTTTTGTTGGAGCTTGTCTCTTTTATATTCCAGACTGCCCTGTCTTCTTTTCATTGTGTTATATCCATCCAAAGGTTGTCTGTAAGAAATAGAGCGATAAGACCGCCATCTGTACTTTTTTCTTATTTTTATTATTATTTTTTGTATGTTTTTCCTTTCTGTGTGCAGTTAAGAATAAATAAATAATAAAAAAAATCCTATTCAATTTTGTTTTTACATTGCATATTGCCTAAGTTTGTGGACTGAAAGTATATGACTCTGGGCGAAGGTAAAGGTACTTATGTACCTTCTGCGGCATGTTCCCTGGGGTAGGCTGGTGTATCTCGTACTCTCCTTTTTCATTCTTGATTAGTTCCACCACAGAGTCTTCTAGATTGGGCACCTCTCCCGGCCTGGGAGCTGGCGTCCGGGTCGGGAGCACCTTCTGCGGCCTTCTCATCTTCTCCGCCCATTGTTGGAGGTACTTCCCAGCGTCTGATTGGAGGAACTGTGAAAAGAAGGTTTAAGAGGTTATATTGTTATTGGGAGTAATTGGTTTGGAGTATGTTGGTGTGTAAGTGCGTGGTGGCCTCGTGGTATCGGACCAGACTCGGCTGCCTACATGTTCACGGTGGTCGCGGGTTCAAATCCCAGGGCACACCTCTGACTTTTCGGAGTTATGTGTGTATTGATAGTCAATCACCACGCACTTTAACGGTGAAGGAAAACATCGTGAGGAAACCTGCATACCGTAGCGATTTAAAAAAAATTCTACGGTGTGTAAGTCCGCCAACCCGCACTAGGCCAGCGTGGTGGACTTATATGGCCTAACCACTCTCAATCGTACTCTCGATTGTAGAGGAGGCCCGTGCCCTGCAGTGGGTTGTATATGGGCTGATACAAAAAAATGTTGGTGTGTGTGAAATGGTAGGGGGAAGTCTAGTCTTTCTCAACACAGTTACAATTACCATCAAGTACAGTTTAGTATACAAATGTGGTTTATATGTGATATTAACGAAGCGGAAAGCGCAGCGTGGCACGTCCACCCACTAGCTGGTCAGACGACCTGGTGAAGGTCGCGGGACGTCGCTGGATGCAGGCTGCCTCCAACAGGTCACTGTGAATCAGTGGGACAGGCCTATGTTCAGCAGTGGACTTCCTTTGACTGATGGATTGGACTGGATGTGATATTACCAAATTATTAAGTGCGTTTCGGCCTATTGGTAATGGACCAGACGCGACTACCAACCACACGTACACCCACGTCTCGCCTTATGTGTTCCGTCCCACGATATAATAGGGGGCGAGCCTACCGCCATATCGGACACGAATTCCTGACTCCGGGCTGATAAAGAATAAAAAATTCACTTTGCCCGACCCGGGATTCGAACCCGAGACCCCAGCTTTGCAATCATATCATAGTACAACTGCGCCACCAAGGCAGTCCTTACATGAGCAATTATATCGGGCCAAGATAAAAAACATAACCTTATAATTGAATTGAAAAGCCGGAAAATGTGTTTTCCCAAGCCATTGAGGAAATAATTACCTTTTCTCTGTTCTTGTTGATCTTCGCAGGTGGTTCTGATGGGGCCTGTCGTTTAGAGTTTCCTGATGAAGGGAACGCCTGGCCAGCTGAAAAAACATGGTAAATAATTTATTAATTGTATTGTATCAGCCCATATACGACCCACTGCAGGGCACGGGCCTACTCTACAATCGAGTGTACGATTGAGAATGGTTAGGCCATATAGTCCACCACGCTGGCTTAGTGCGGGTTGGCGGACTTTTACATACCATAGAAATTTATACAAATCGCTATGGTATGCAGGTTTTCTCACTATGTTTTCCTTCACCGTTATAGTGCGTGGTGATTGACTATCAATACACACATGACTCCGAAAAGTCAGAGGTGTGCCCTGGGATTTGAACCCGCGACCACCGTCAACATGTAGGCAGCCGCGTCTGGTCCGTTACCAACAGGCCACCACGCACTTCAATTTATTAATACAATCCTTCATTTTCTATTACTCCAACGAACACCTTTTTCAAATTGTTTTTGTTCTCCCATTAAATATAACCTTGTTATAAAAAAGAATAAAAAAAAAATCTAAAAAAATATTTGTGTACAATCGAAATTTTACTTCTAAGTAAGCATTATAAGGAAAACCATCTGAATAAGAGGTTTCTATTAAATTTTGATTTATTTGGACTTTACGTACGTTTCTAATAAATTTTTGATATCCTTCCCGTTGCTCCTTTCCGCTCCCCTCCCAATTGGGCCGGCAACACATACATGATCCTGCGTCTGGATGTTCATGTGCAGTGATCACTTACCATCAGGTGACCTGCTTGCTCGTTTGCCGGACCTATGCAGTAAAATCATCTCCCAAGGACTTTCACAGCGCCGTATAGGAATATGCCTGCATTATTCTAATACTTACTGAGGTTCATAGTGTTGGTTTGAGGCCCAAGCTCCAGCATAACTTGGAAGTCGGCGTGGTTGCCGAACGCGAAACCAAATCCTATCCGAGAATCTGTGCCTGAAATTATAAAAAAAATCTATGTAACACTAGTACTACGAGTATACAGGGTATATCCAGACTGCTACCGAAAACGAAGCCAGGTGGTAGTATTAGTGACTTCAGATATACGAGTAATGCAACTAAAAAATTCGCAAAAAAAGCGACAATTTCTTTGTTGTAATTTTTTGCTTATATTTGGGTAGTAAATACATCGTTTTACCAAAATAATATTGTACACCTTTTCATTTTTAGAGACACAATGGTACGCAAGGGTTTTAATTATAATTTTAGCAAAAACTAGCGATTTATCAAACGCAGCGTGGGACGTTCCCCCACTAGGTGATCAGACGACCTGGTAAAGGTCGCGGGACGTCGCTGCATGCAGACTGCCTCCAACAGGTCACTGTGGAAATCATTGGGAGAGGCCTATGTTCAGCAGTGGACTTCCTTTGGCTGATGGAATGGATTAGCAATTTATCATCCAAATACAATGATATACAAAAAATTACAAAAAAAACCTGTCGCTTTTTTTGATAATTTTTAGTTGCATTGTGTCTGTAATCACTAACACTACCACCTGGCTTCGTTTTCGGTCGCAGTCTTGATATACCCTGTATAAACAAATAACTCCTTAACTTTGTTTAATCGTTATGGGTTTGCATACAACAGTCTGACACATAGTCCTGGCCCCACAATAAGATCCTCAACATAAAACTATGAACCAACTTTCGTTCTCACAATCTGCATCAACTATCAGCCCATACGGTCCCACTGCAGGGCACGAGCCTCCTCTACAATCGAGACTACGATTGAGAGTGGTTAGATATGGTCCACCACGCTGGCCTAGTGCGGGTTGGCGGACTTTACATAGCGTAGAAATTCTTTAAAATCGCTAAGGTATGCAGGTTTCCTCACGATGTTTTCCTTCACCGTTTTGACATTGGTCACCCAAAAATAAATCTCTACATACCGTAGAAATTCTTTAAAATCGCTACGGTATGTTGGTTTTCTCACGATGTTTTCCTTCACCGTTCTCACAATAGTCACCCAAAAATACTCGTATATCTTTGTCACACAAATTTGTGTCTCATTGCAGGGTTCGAACCTGATGTCTTTCGTTTCAGAGCCGGCTGGATAACAAGGATAAAGGATTGCCTATTTGTACCCCTTAGCTGAACTTCAGTTCGGTTCGGAAACTTACCTGAACAGTAAAAGGAATCGTACTTATACGGGTTGACCTTGGAAACTAAATTGCGATTTTTGACAAAACTACCAGGCTGTTTCTTCAAACTTGGTACAATGTTACCCGGGGTGGCTAGGAACATGTGGTTTAAATTAAATACCATATGTCAATATCACCTGTATATAGTATATATTACCTTTTTTAATTGGTGGTATGTTGGAGTAAGCGACGGAGAGGAGTGAAGGCAACTCCTCAGGGATGATGAGCGCACATGACCCTGAAAGAAAACAATAAATTTTTTTATTTGTTTGCACTTTATTGCACGCCAACCCGCACTAGAACGTAGTTGATAATATGGCCTAACCCCTCTCAATAGTATTGCCCTACAGTAAGATGGATAGGCACTTCTTTCAGACATTCATTTTTCGATAAATTTAATATGTACTGCCTACAACTGTGGTTTGTGCCCGGGATAGTTCGGGCTCGCATCTTGTCACATCTTCGAGCAAGATTGGCGAATTAGTGATTTTAAGAATACCTCTGCCCACCCCTTCACAAATAGTCGTGAGGTTCTTTTATTGCGATGAATGGCGAGACGAGTATGCCATTCACCTGATGGTAAGCGATACGACCGCTCATGGACAGTAGCAAAACCAAACACCATGAATTACTTACATTAATTACATGAATTACAATGCTTGGCATTCCACTGCGCTCGCCATTCTGGGATATAAAATTTTACGTGTCATTATGTCCAACATTTACTTTAGCTACAATGCCTTTCAAACTGGAATACAAGAGTGCATTAACACTGCTGTTTTGCGGGAAAAATAGACATTGAGTGGTACCTACCCAGGCGGCCTCTCACATATCCTACCACCAGTAATGTAACCTACATATATACATACATAAACTCACGCCTTTTTCCCAGACGGGGTAGGCAGAGGTGTAACCAGGACACCCAAGTTTCGCCTTGTACTCTCCGTCCCACGATGTGATTGGGTGCGAGCCCAACGTCATATCGGGCACAAATTCCTGACTCCGGGCTGATAATGAATAGAAAAATCCAACATCACTTTGCCCAACCCGGGATTCGAACCCGAGACCTCAGCTTTGCAATCATAACGTAGCACAACTACGCCACCGAGGCAGTAATGTAACCTGTTTATTGTTAACACCTGTTTATTGTTGTCACCTCTAGTGCAAGCATTAAGGTATTATACTAGAGCGGACATCGGCAACAAAATCTCTGCGCATTGTGCTGGTACAGGATTCCCGTGTGAGTGCACGCGAGAACCCAGTGAAGCGAGAGCGAAGATGATGTTACGTAGGCGTGACAGAGACAGAAACAGAGGAGTGGTAACTGGTACGGTACCGTTCATTTTTGTTTGTTCAGTTTTGTTGTTTAAACATTTTGTTTGTGTTTGGCGGGATAATCGTAGAAATGACATATAGCTCTCGTTTTGTTTTCATTAATTTGCTGCATTTTAGAGTTTTAGTGCATAAAGTAGAAGGCATTTTATTCAATATAGTTCTGTAAAGGTGCACTAGTGAAAGTGGAGGTTAAGCAAGAGTTTTAAGTGATTAATTCGACTCTTTCGCTGAGCTCTATCAAAAGTTTTGGTAAGGTTGCCTTCGCATTACTAAAGCATGACTATGGACCAACTGACGGACAATGATAGACGATGGGCTATATTTGACCATTTTCGACCATATTGGGCAAATTGAAAAAAATATTGCTTGAGGACTCGCTATATGCGCAAACCATGGGAAGCCATAATAGAAAAAAAAATGTTTGCAGTGTCCCCTCTAGACTCTAGTATAATATCTCAATGATTGCAAGACCATAATTATAATGAAAGCCAAGGTGAAATGTTTAACGTACACCTTTCGACACAAGTAAAATGTCGTAATGTAACGCGGATGTGTTACTTCAAAACTTTGTTTGCCGTGTAACAGTGTAAAATCAGGTTTTATGGGAAATTCCTAAAAACCGTCGCGATTTTTTTAATGGTATAGTGACTGCACTTCGCCTATAAATTATCTAAACTGGCGTTTGGAACTACAAATAAAATTTTTAAAATATCTATTTATAGCGCTGTTTGTGATATAAGCAAGTCCCGTCCCATCGCTTTGAGTATAAAAGTAACAAACATATTGGAATTCCTTCTTCATCCCATGGGAACACTACATTTTTCGGGATAAAATGTGGCCTAAGTTTGCTTCCAGAGTGTCAGCTACCTCCATACCAAGTTTCATTGAAATCCGTTAAGCAGTTTCTGAGATCATTGCGCACAATCGCACAGACAAACAGACAAAAATTCTGAAAATCATTGTTTTGGGTTCTATTACGTTAATACAGTCCCTTCATATTCGTTTTTCTCAAATAACTTCCATGTACAGACATCGACCGGTTACTTTATTATAAGTACTATAAAATAAAATTTTGTATTTTCGCCGGCAATGAAACGAACGGGAGCGGGTTCGATCCCCGCATAGCAACAAATGTTTGTGTGAACCGCAAGTATATTATGTTTCGAGTCTGGGTGTTTGTGAGACCGAAAAGTCTCTCGTAGCTCCTGATACCCACGACACAAGACTCGATTTTAATGTGGGGTCAGGACTATGTATGACACTGTACTTATTTATTTTGACCGTTCTAGGCTTTACACAAAATGTCTGTTTTTACAGTTTACAACAGCGTTAACTTACGTGTGAATTTATGCAAGAATTTATCGTGTCTTGCAAAAACGAAAGGGAACGAGGCTTTGTGACAATGTTTAATAATTCACTTAGAAACAAAAGGTCGTGGGTTCTTGTAAATATTATTATTACATTTCAAAACTTTGTTGAAACCCTTCTATATTTTTTACTATCTACTATCTAGGAGTCGAATTAGAATTTAAGACATCGCGATTCAACCGTTAACAAAGTTAATATTGGTATTTTGTAATCTTTGGTATTTTGACTGCCTCGGTGGCGTAGTGGTACTACGGTATGATTGCAAAGCTGAGGTCTCGGGTTCGAATCCCGGGTCGGGCAAAGTGATATTGGATTTTTCTATTCATTATCAGCCCGGAGTCAGGAATTTGTGCCCGATATGGCGATAGGCTCGCCCCCTATCACATCGTGGGACGGAATATACAAGGCGAAACGTGGGTGTTCTGGAAGCACCTCTGCCTACCCCTTCTGGGAAAAAGGCGTGTGTTTATGTATGTATGTATTTTGTAATCTTTATTGTTATGTATACTGTTATTATACTAATTACCACTGATTAAAATAAAACTAATAGAGCCTTATTAATAAACTCGGATGAGCGAAGGATTAACTTTAGTCCAAGTCTTTAGAATTGACTCGATTATTTTAACTATAATATTGAATAATGTAACTACAATACGATGGTTGCCTTAACCTCTATACAATTCCGTGTTTATTAATAAAGTCGTGAATACCTCGCTATTCAAAATAATCGATTCAATTCTAAAGCCTTGGACTAAAGTTAATCCTTTTCTCATCCGAGTTTAGTAATAAGGCCCATAGAGATTGCCAATTGCCCAATCCCCTTTCCTCTTCCCATTCTTTTGTCTTCCCGCTCCCTTCCCGATTTGACGGGCCGGCAACACATCCATGATCCAGCGTTGTGGATGTTCATGTGCAGTGATCACTTACCATCAGGTGACCTGTTTGCTCGTTTGACTTATTCAATAAAAAAATCTCCAACGCGACAGTGAGTAATATAGTTTAAAGGTTTTATAACAGTGATTATTTGATCGATAGGCTCGCCCCCTATCACATCGTGGGACGGAACAGACAAGGCGAAACGTGGGTGTCCTGGTTGCACCTCTGCCTACCCCTTCTGAGATAAAGGCGTGAGTTTATGTTATGAATATTTTGATGACGAAAAATTACGTAAAATGTGTTAAAATATTTGCAACGCGCTGAGCTGAGCGCTTGCTACTAAAGGTTAAGTAGTGCGAGGTCGCAAGTTCGCAGCTCGGGTCAAGAACGTGCAAATAAATATTCAGTGATGACTAATGACATACTCAATCACCACGCACTTAAACGGTGATAGAAAACATCGTGAGACAACCTTTTTAAAATACCGGTACAGCAGTGACCACTCACCACACTAACTCCTGGTGGTAAGTGAAGGGTCCAAATACAGGAGCGACGACAAACTGCCACTACCTCTTATCAGTCGAGTGTTGACACTATAAAGCCCCATTTACACGGGGAGAGTTGCTCGCCCCAACGATACGATTATCGTAAGGATATAAAAAAGTTGCATCGTGTTAACATTGTCACAACACGATAATCTATGGCGGTTATGTCATAAGATAATCGCATACGATTTTCGATGCGAGAAACTCTCCCCGTTTAAATTGCGCTTTATGCCTATTTGAAATGATGGTCACTGGGGGATCACTCTATGATCCGAAACGAATGTGCGAACGCCGCACGTAAACCAAATGCAAAAATAACCATTGGAATCTTACGCTATTTTGAAGATTTTTACTCTCCAGGTCCAAAGATACTCTTCAGATCTTGACCAATAGTTTTGCGTCAGTGCATCCCAGTCCGCACATTCTACTGTAGATATAACGATCTACAGCAATACTACCATTTGTGAACATCACAATATTTTAAGCATACATTGTGAAAACTGTAAGTATTTCATAATTATTTATTACTGATATAAAGTTTACAACATAAATGTACTTAATTGCCGGCATTGGAATATAATTATCAATCTTTTAATATATAAAGTTCCTGTTTACATGAAGACATTCACAATGAATGGCGAGGCGATAATCGACCGTTGGGAAGGGTGAGAATAAAAAATGTTTTCACGAAGCAACTTTTTTGGCGAGAAACTCTCCCCGTGCAAATGAGGCTTTACATGGAGAAAGTTTGGCATCATAGATACGATTATCATAAGGATATAAAAAAGTTGCATCGTGTAAACATTGTCACAACACGATAATCTATGGCGGTTATGTCATGCGATAATCGCATACGATTCTCGCCGTGAGAAACTCCCCGTGTAAATGGGGCATTAAAATCAAATGTCAGTGAACATTTAACCTATTGCGGAAGCTTGTTAATCGACCGTAAATTGAAGACAGTATGGTCGCAGTTCAATTCTCAAGACACATATTTTCGGAGTCATGTGTGTTACTCCTTACATTTTTGGAAGTGGTAGAGCCACGCTGTTGGCACCCATGACTCGGCAGGAATGGGCAGGCTCGTCCGGGGCGGTACCACTGTCTCACAGGAAATCGACGTGAAGCTTTGCTGTCACGTTTCGTTCGGTGAGTGAGATTGCCGGATGCCTAATACCGGTTTCGTCTTCCCATCCTTTTTCCTTAATACTCTCGTCCTAATTTGATGCGCCGGCAACACATCCATGATCCAATTTGTGGATGTTCACGGGCGGCAGTAATCACTTACCATCAAGTGACCTGTTACCGGATCTATGCAATTAAAAAACACGCTTAACGATGAAAGAAAACATCGTTAGGAAACCTCTAGATTAATTACTACACGAATGTTTTATATTAGCAGCAATATCCATAGCGTGTGAATTTTGCCAAGGCGCACTGGGCCAGCGTTATTGACTATGGCCTAAGCCACAACGATGTATTTTTGCTGTTGAAACAGTTCATAGTTATTCCAACACAACATGTAGTCAATAGTTAAGTAACTACTTAAATTTATTTTGGTCCGACAGATGGCGCCACTTTTTCGGATAAGTCATACTTTGACATACCAATGGTATTGTGTTTATTTTTATTTTCAAACCAAAACCCAATACGACCCAAAATAAATGTTTAACAGTCAATATTTGTGTTTTTTTGGACATCCCGCAACTTTTCGTATTCCAGCCAATTATAATTTACCAAAGAGGTTGTTAGACTTTAATACGCAGCCTAGTTCCTATAAATAAATAGATAAACCCAAGTTACATACATAGATCTAACCTCACTTTAACATACAAATAATGTGTCTTGTATCAAAAATTGCAATATACTCTTTGGTCTTACAACCCCAAAAGTGGGTCACACAAACATTTACCTAAGTTCAGAGATCGAACCCGCGGCCTCTGGTTAAACACCGGCGTCTATACAACTGCGCCAAGGCTGTCTGCTAAAATGTTTTATAATTTATTGACCTAATATCAATTTATGAGTACGATTATGATTATGATTATAACACATGATTACGTTATATTGATTTAAACACTTATTTAACACATGGTTTGTTAATTTAATAAGATTTTTTTAAATTTAACCTCAATGACAAAGTTTTCTAAGTAATCATGACTAACAACGTATAATAATGTCGAAATTTTGTCGGTTTCAACTTACATAATGTTCCCTTTGCGTATAAATAATTTACTATATCCGTTTACTCACCAAAAGAAAGTAGGAAAGCAAACACGAAGAGTCTGGTATCCATTTTGTATCAGAAACAGAAAAAAGATGTAAAACTTTTTGGTCACTTGAACATTTTCAAAGCACTGTTCGCAAAATTAAAAAACGAAATTAAAAAACAAACTGTCAATGCCACTGTTTACCGCCAAACTGACCGAAGAGGTGAACACATGAAGTACGAATGTCGTAACTTTCACTCGTTACAAAAAGACAGTAACCGGTTGTAATGGTTACGTCATTAGCTACCAAATTGAATTAGGAACAGAGTTCTAAATTCTATTCTTATTAGTCATGGCTCTTATGACTTTTTTGCCTCTGTCTATGGGGGTTCATGTGTTCGGAATTTGAAATATTTTTGATATAAGTGCTCAAGGACTGTCGCACAAAATTAAACCCTAACACTGCAACTTAGATACCATTTTGAATAATACTGATTTAGCATACATGTATTATGTACGTGGGGTTTCCATTCACTTCGGGGATAGACCTCACTTCGGTGACATATGACAATTTTAAATGATATTCAATATTGCACCTTATCACTTTCATTTTAAAGTCTATTATGCTTTAAATAGCACAGTATTTAAGACGTTGTACGACACTTTTGTCCTACTACTTTCATATTGCGTGAAACCAAAGCCGTCTGAGAGGGACAGACAGTATTCCATTTATCAATTTTATTGTAGAAAGTATTCAATTTTATTCGTTATTTGTTAACACAGAGTGACACAGTGACTTCCGTGCAAGCGATCGAAAAGGGCGAAGACGCTTCCTCGACATAACGAGGATATTTATCACTTCGCAATACATTGCTGCAATCATTCTGCTAATTAAGCATTGCGTAACTTTAATACCGCAATGGAAATAAAACTATTGTGATAGTATTAAAATCTGTTTGGTGACGATTACATCGTATTAGCTTGCGATAAAAAATTTGACCACCATTGACACACATTTAAAATGTGATTTCTAAATTAATTTTAAGTAGGCATTATGGGCAAAATGGAGGTCACTGGAGGCCACTTACAACAGCTCGCTGCGAGTCATTTAGGGGAGACCTATGTTCAACAGTGGACTTCCGAGGTCTGAAAATTCAAAATTGACCTAATTTTAGTCACCTCTCATTTTATAAAGTGGTCTGTCCACCTTGCAGGAGGCTGGTGGACGTCCAACACTGCGCCTGCCAACACGTGACCTAAATTTTTTTTAATGGCGAGCTGACTGCATTGC
Organism: Theretra japonica; assembly: GCA_033459515.1. Classification (NCBI taxonomy): domain Eukaryota; kingdom Metazoa; phylum Arthropoda; class Insecta; order Lepidoptera; family Sphingidae; genus Theretra; species Theretra japonica. The sequence goes on from CM065952.1 coordinate 5,124,188, forward strand.
GTCTGTTAGTAAATCTATAAACATATCATAAAATTTGTAACAGATCGATGTCTGTACATGGAAGATAAATAAGAAAAACTAATATAGGGGTACTATATTAACGTAATAGAAACCAAAACAATGATTTGTAGAATTTTTGTCTGTGTGTCTGTGCGGTTGTTCGCGATGAACTCAGAAAACTCGGCTAAATGAATTTCGATGAAATTTCGTATGGATGTAGCTGACACCCTGGATTAACACTTGGGCTACTTTTTATCCCAAAAAATGTAGTGTTCCCATGGGATGAGGGAGGAGTTCCGATATATTTGTTACTTTTTTTGCACTCAAATGGATGGGATAGGACTGAATTACATCTCTTGAATGAGAATGAGACGAGAAACGGCAGGATATAACGGGACGGGTTGGGTTTTTTAATAAACATAACCACGCAAACGGAGCTGCGGGCAGAAGCTATAAATAAATATAATACCAACAGAGTATAAGCAGGAGACTATGTCATAATTATAACCTACATACATAAACACACGCCTTTTTCCCAGAAGGGGTAGGCAGAGGTGTTAACAGAACACCCACGTTTTGCCTTGTATATTCCGTCCTACGATGTGATAGGGGGTGAGCCTATCGCCATATCGGGCACAAATTCCTGACTCCGGGCTGATAATGAATAGAAAAATCCAATATCACTTTGCCCGACCCGGGATTCGAACCCGAGACCTCAGCTTTGCAATCATACCGTAGTACCACTACGCCACCGAGGCATAATTATAACCTCTGCGTAATTATTCCAGCCTGATTAGTTCTTAACGGCACTTGTATCAATACTCAGTATCAGCCCATATACGTCCCACTGCTGGGCACGGGCCTCCTCTACAATCGAGAGTACGATTGAGAGGGGTTAGATATAGTCCACCACGCTGGCCTAGTGCGGGTTGGCGGACTTTACATACCGTAGACTTTTTTTTAATCGCTATGGTATGCAGGTTTCCTCACGATGTTTTCCTTCACCGTTATCGTGCGTGGTGATTGATCAATACTTGTATTAAATTACACAATTAATATTACTCAACGCTGGTATCGAACCCGCAACCATAAGCACCTCTAATAAGCAGCTGCGACAATCGATTGTCGATATTTATAGCGCATGTTATAAGTATCCAACACGTATTGGTTTTCGAAATCTCTCGTATTGCTTTCATAGTAATTTCTATCAATTGGAGTGTTTGAGACCGAAAAGTCTCTCGTAGCTTCTGATACAACACAAGACTCGATCTTAGTGTGTCAGGACTATGTATGTGACTGTTGGATGTATCTATTTATGTATGTGTGATAGAATTCCGCAGTCAATTTGGACGCAAAGGTTAAGGTGCAACGTAATTTCTTTTTATTTCCTAGCCTATACTGTCCCACTGCAGGGCAAAGGCCTCCCTTTCCTTCTTCCACCCTTCTCTATCCAAGGCTTTCTTCCACCAGTTGGTATCAAAATGGTCCAAGTCATCTACCCACCTTCTGCGTGGCCTACCACAAGGTCTTTTCAAGTGTTGTGGAGTCCATACTGTAGCAGTCCTAGTAAGGTGCAAGGTCAGCCAATCATTATTATAATTTAACTTAAATGTAAATGCGTGGTGGCCTGTTGGTAACGGACCAGACTCGGCTGCCTACATGTTCACGGTGGTCGCGGGTTCAAATCCCAGGGCACACTTCTGACTTTTCGGAGTTATGTGTGTATTGATAGTCAATCACCACGCACTTTAACGGTGAAGGAAAACATCGTGAGGAAACCTGCATACCATAGCGATTTGTATAAATTTCTATGGTATGTAAAAGTCCGCCAACCCGCACTAGGCCAGCGTGGTGGACTATATGGCCTAAGCACTCTCAATCGTACTCTCAATTGTAGAGTAGGCCCGTGCCCAGCAGTGCGACGTGTATGGGATGATAAAAAAAAACACTAAAATGTATTTGAAATGTGTCTATGCATGTGGTAATTGGGTGTATAAATACCCTATGACGTATGTGTTGCTATGTGATAGTTTAATATGTTAATATAATCACTATGAATATTCAAAAACTCATTGTGTGCTTTGAATAATTGTCACATACAAAAACAATCAAATAATGTAGATTTTGGAGACTTGGAATATGTATATTTTAAATGGGGATTCAATTGCTGTGATTTTCCAGGAATAATTTATTTACCAAATCATGCGCGTTTTAACAGTTGGTACTTTTGAAAAACTTGATTAAACTCGAAAAGTAATTGCATGTAAAAGACATGTTAATGTACTTAAAAAAAAGAAAACCCCTTATCGACGCTTAGTTTTATTTTCTAATTCCCGAAGAACATCTGACATTAAAAGAAAATGTAAAAAACATTGCTTATTTACAACGTAGATATATGTTCCTAAATATAAGAAAGCGTTAATTCTGTCAATTTAAACGAAGTTGATAACTCACCAGTATCCACACAAATTATATTTTACGAATCAGAAAACGACTTTTTGTGTCTCTGCACAAAATGTAAGTTTTTTTTCCTTTATCAAACTAATTACAGCTTTAAACCCAGGATGAATCTAGAAAACGCCTTCTAAAATCAACTTAGCAAGAAATCTATTTAGTACGTTTTGATACTCTGCTATTGTTTTTACTGCAGGCGTTCTATTACGAGTAGGAAAAATGCTTTAGCTTCAACTTTAAATACCAAAATATAATATATTTTCTATAGTCTACATACGGATACTACAAAGTAATCCAATTCAATAAACAGCTATCTAACAACTCTATATATTATATGTTTCATTTTAAAGCCACTTCAAGGCTGCCCAAAACCAACCTTTGGAATTGTTTTTGTATTATAAATTGCTTATTAAACGATTTCCTCAACCTTTCAACAAACAAAACGTTGCATAAGGTAATTGATTATGCTAAGTTTCAATTGAAATAATAAACTGATAATATAATGTAAATAAATACACCCAACAGTGAAACGCATAGTACTGTTGGAAATAAATTATTGTCCACTTCCCTCCGTAACAAAGCGGGTGACAAAGCAATGAATTAATTAGGTAAATAACCTTGCATAAAGACTTTTACAGCCAGAGAAGCCAGCTGTAAAGCACGGATCAAATCATTATTACATTTAAATGGGACCTATTATGTGAGCTGTTATACTTGATTCTAAGAAGAGGTATGGCAGAAACGTCAGAAAGCACTGAAATTCTTCCTAGTCTTAACAAGGAACACTCAAATACTTGTGGATAGGTACCATAACTATTAATCAGCCCCTTGTTTCACAGCTATGTATAAAAGGAGCGTTGGTACTTCAAAAACGTAGATAAAAATGGCGGTGCCGGGCCACCTTTTCCTGCCCTCCTATTGGCTGACATTTGACAGTTTGTCAGTCATGTGCGAATTATTTGAAAAATAAATTTTCAAACTATTGTTTAGCGCTATTGAATTCCATTCAACCTCATTTTAGACGAATTATAATTAAATTTAATTTCGGTTACAAACGGAATTTGTAGTGTTGATAAAATAAATAGTTCAATTTTTACTAATATAGCAGTGATACCAAAATTACAAGGAAATAACTACGTTTGTGTACTCCCTCTGTATTATAAACACTTTAAGGCGTAAACTATAAGAACGTGTTACTGCCACAAAGTAGTTTGTATAAAAGTAAAGAATTTAACAAACACATAACACTTGTTGAAGACATATTTATTGTGTTGATGCCCCTGGTTTGTTGCATGCACTTAATTTTAGAATACCTCGCAGACGTGAACGAAATTGTCGAAAAAAACATTTATTTACTATTCCTCGTAGTAGAACTTGTTATGCCAATAATAGTTTTTTAAGAATGTCTTGTAGATTGTACAATAACAAACTTCTCAATGTTGATGTTTTTAATGAAACGTTACGTAAGTTTAAGAAAAATGCATTAGGTTTTATCAATGGTTTATCAATACAGAATGATACATTTATATCTTTTTTCTGATTTGTGAGATTTTTTTTTTATAAATTAATTATTTGTGCATGTTTTTGTTTTTAAATCTTTCTTAATGTATATATATGTGTGTATATAATATATATATACATAGTTCTCTGTACTAGTTGAAATCTTTTACTGTATTTTTGCAAATTTTCATGTACCCACACGTAACAGTATTGCAAATATCTAACTCACTACTTTTCTATTAAACCTTAAATTGCTACCTACTTCGATTAAGTTTTCGTTTTTTTCAATTTTGTGTATGTAACAGATATAGGAAACTATAGGTCTACAATTACACTGAAATTAATGTAATCATATTATTATTTATAGGACTGTTTGTTTCTTAATAAATTAAAAAAGAATTTATTATTTGACCGTCTCCGTGGCGCAGTTGGTTGGACGTCGGCTGTGAAACGAGAGGCTGCGGGGTGACCCAGACAAATGTTTGTAAGGCCCACAAGTATTTGTCTAGGGTCTGGGTGTTTATGAGACCGAAAAGTCTCTCGTAGTGTCTGATATCCACGACACAAGACTTAATTGATCTTAGTGTGGGATGAGGACTATGTATGTGACTGTTGGGTGTATTTATTATTTATTTATTATAAATATTATAGATTGTCTCTGTGGCGTAGCGGTACTACGGTATGATTGCAAAGCTGAGGTCTCGGATTCGAATCCCGGGTCGGGCAAAGTGATATTGGATTTTTCTATTCATTGTCAGCCCGGAGTCAGGGATTTGTGCCCGATATGGCGATAGGCTCGCCCCCTATCACATTGTGGGACGGAGCATGCAGAGCGAAATGTGAGTGTCCTAGTGGCACCTTTGCCTACCCCTTCTGGGAGAAAGGCGTGAGTTTATGTATGTATGTTTATTATAAATATATTTCTAATAAGATACATTATGTTTAAATTGTTCTGTAATATGTTATTCATCCGTTATTTGCAATTTATCTAAGTCATGGCCAAACGGTACTCATTATAGTACCGTTAAGTTGATGAGGCGATTATTAAATATTTTTTTATAACATCTGTCCAGCAAAGGAGCAAACAGGTCATACATACATAAACACACGCCTTTTTCCCAGAAGAGGTAGGCAGAGGTGCTAACAGAATACCCACGTTTCGCCTTGTATATTCCGTCCCACGATATGATAGGGACGAGCCTATCGCCATATCGGGCACAAATTCCTGACTCCGGGCTGACAATTAATAGAAAAATTCAATATCACTTTGCCCGACCCGGGATTCGAACCCGAGACCTCAGCTTTGCAATCATACCGTAGTACCGCTACGCCACCGAGCCAGGCAAACAGGTCACCTGATGATAAATTATCACTGCACATGAACATCCACAACGCTGGATCATGGATGTGTTGCCGGCCCAATCGGGAGGGGAGCGGGAAGGAAAAAGGATGGGAAGAGGAAAGGGGTATTGGGCATCCGGCAATCTCACTCACAAAACAAAACTCTTGATATTGAAAAAGGTTAAATTTTCTTTTTCATTAAATATGTTTCCATCCATCAGCCAAAGGAAGTCCACTGCTGAGCATAGGCCTCTCCCAATGATTTCCACAGTGACCTGTTGGAGGCAGCCTGCATCCAGCGACGTCCCGCGACCTTTGCCAGGTCGTCTGACCACCTAGTGGGTGGACGTCCCACGCTGCGCTTTCCGCATCGTGGCCTCCATTCGAGAACTTTTTGACCCCATCGGCCATCAGCTCTCCGTGCTATGTACCCCGCCCATTGCCACTTCAACTTGCTAATCCGCTGGGCTATGACGGTTACTTTAGTTCTCCTACGGATCTCCTCATTTCTGATTCGATCTCGTAGGGAAACCCCGAGCATAGCCCTCTCCATAGCTCGTTGAGTGACTTTGAGCCTCCTGATAAGGCCCATAGTAAGAGGCCACTTAATATGTTTAGTATGAGACAAATGTTTGTGTGCCCCACAAATATTTATGTCGGGTCTGGGTGTTTGTGAGAGCGAAAAGTCTCTCGTAGTTTCTGATACACGACACAAGACTTTATTGATCTTAATGTGGGGTCAGGACTATGTATGTGACTGTTGGGTGTATTTATTTAGGTGTATTATTTTATTTATTACGTGTAAAGGAGAATGCCCATTCATGGTATCGGTAAAATTATCGTTGACCCCGATACAGATACTGCTTAAAATTCTTATAGCATTTTCATGGTTTGTCTTTAAACGTTTTCCTGTATTATCCCGGGCGATAGATTTTTATAAAATAAACATTAAAAGTTATATTCTTTTGTTCACAGAGCTATGACAAAAAATAATTTTATTGGACTCCAAGTTAATTCCTCCAAGAACTCCGGGCCTGGGTCGCAATTATGTTTATTTTTATTGAAAATATACATTTTTCACTACACGAAAAAGTAGGTTTTATAGAGGATCAAAAATCTTCGCACCGATACCAAGTTTCATAATAAAATGGTCATTCTTCTTTGAATATTTTTCACCGTGTTGATCAGTCTTATTCTCATGTGTTCAATAAAAAAAAATTCGTCAGACCTTAAAAACAAACTATAAATTAGCATCATCATCATAATCATCCATCAGCCAAAGGAAGTCCACTGCTGAACATAGGCCTCTCCCAATGATTTCTACAGTGACCTGTTTTATTTTTTGTTGACGCGGGGAAACCGAGTTACCGCTATCGTCCCACCTTGGGGGAAAGTGGAGCGATTATGTTGGGTTCACCAGTCTACGGCATACCAACCAAAACCCCGCGTGGCCCTCTTCGGCACAAATGGAACGGCCCCGGGGACCCGAAGCAAGAGCGCCTCAGCTTCTACCGGAACCGTTCCTGCACACTGCCGCTTACTTGCGGCTCTTACCCTATGCTGCTGAACATCTCGGGGTCGCATTGTATCTGTGTACAAATTGCACTACGACAGTCCCCCACTGCGTGCCCGCGACCCCCACATCCCCATTAGTCGCCTTTTACGACAGGCAGGGGATACCGTGGCGGAATTCTCGAAACGCCCCCATACCACAAGGCGAGTTGGAGGCAGCCTGCATCCATAAATTTGTATAGATTATTTAAAACCAGATTGACAATCCTTTTTTGTTAATTAAATTTAATCTGGCAATTCCGAGTCGACATCCGAGGTATCCTGTTAGTTTTCTTCGAGGTCCTTTTCGTAGAACCACCTCAGTTTCTAATTCTCCAGTTCCCAGACTCTGCACTCTGTACAGTTCTTACAAACATCAGCTTGATATTTTTGGCGAGTCCCTTAATCATTTTAAAAATCTTGTTCATAAAACTGTATAATTTTTAGGTTTACTATAAACATCACTGTTTTTACTTAAATAACTAACACCTAGCTTACTAGATTTTTGACTAACCTTAACGTAAGTTATTCATATTCATGTAGTGTTTACTGTTAAAAATTGTTCACTTAGCTTAATATTTATTTCAGAAGTTATCGTGTATAATTATTATAATCAGTGTAACAATTATGGTGAACCAATAAAGAGAAAAAAAAAACTAAAGACAATATCTAACGTACGAAATCTAAATAAAATCCAAGTGTTCGAGGTCAGGTTATCTAAAAAACTAACATTTAAATAAATGCCTTAATACCTATTAAACAAAAGACATTATAAGTCGTGTTTGTCAAGGAACTAGATATTATATACATCGATTTTTCCGCATTACGTATGTTCTGGAATAATTATCTGATCGAAAGCATATTTTTTCTTCTGTCTCATATACGATTTAAACAGATTTGTGAATCAAAAACATCGTGAGGAAACCTGCAATGCAAACAACGAACAGGTCACCTGATGGTAAGTGATCACTGCACATGAACATCCACAACGCTGGATCATGGATGTGTTGCCAGCCCAATTGGGAGCGGAGCGGGGAGGAAACAGGATGGGAAAAGGAAAGGGGTATTGGGCATCCGGCAATCTCTTGGCTCTTGGCTGATGGCTATCTTTTGTCGGTCGACGCAATGAAAGAAAAGAAAGAAACTGTTTATTGACACTATATGGAATGCACATAAAGAACACATAAAATATTGACACAGGTCGTTTAAAAAGGAGAAAAATACTTAAAAATTTATAAATACATAGCACGCTCACATTGTGCCAATTTGGTGGTCATCAGCAAAAAGCAGTGCAGCGCAAGTGACAAGACATCACTGGTTTTCAGTGGCCACATATAGTGACGTCAGAACGCCAAACCAGCCTTATACAGGGTATATCGAGACTGCGACCGAAAACGAAGCCAGGTGGTAGTTTTAGTGACTACAGACACAATGCAACTAAAAATTTTGCAAAAAAACACAACGACTTTTTTGTAATGTTTTAAATATCACTGTGTTTGGGTAGTAAATACATAGTTTTTGCTAAAATTATAATTGAAAGCTTTGCATACTATAGCGTCTTTAAAAATAAAAGGTTGTACATTATTTTATTAGGAAAATGTATGTATTTACCACCCAAATACGATGATAGGAAAAAAAAACAAAAAAATCGTCGCTTTTTTGCAAGAAAGTTAGTTGCGTCGTGTCTGTAGTCACTAAAACTACCACCTGGCTTCGTTTTCGGTAGCAGTCTTGATACACTCTGTATATGCAGTAGGTAGTTTGAATGTATATATGTATAAAATAAACATAAAATTGTACATTAAAATTGTTGTCTAACTTTATTACATCTAGAAATAAGCAACTCGTATTATCTAACACGCATATCAATTTAAGACTATTTTTGGTTATTGACATTTCAATTTTAGCACTACCTGAAACTTCCAGTCACACTATAATTACGAATAGTGCAGTTGGAAACCGGACTGCTGAGCTGATGGTCGCGGGTTCAAACCACGACTAGTGAATTTTCGAATTTACAGTTTTCTATCTCGCGAAATCCGTTCTTGGTTGATTACAATTAACAGGAATTGATTAAACGGGGTATATCACTGCGACCGACAACGAAGCCAGGTGGTAGTTTTAGTGATTACAGACACAATGCAACAATTTTTTTAGCAAAAAAAACGACGATTTTTTTTTTGTAGTTTTATGAGAAAAACATTATAAAGGGCGGCAGTCATAAATAATACAAGTGCGTGGTGGCATGTTGGTAAACGGACCAGACGCGGCTGCCTACATGTTCACGGTGGCCGCGGGTCCAAATCCCAGGGCACACCTCTGACTTTTCGGAGTCATGTGTGTATTGATAGTCAATCACCACGCACTATAACGGTGAAGGAAAACATCGTGAGGAAACCTGCATACCATAGCGATTTGTATAAATTTCTATGGTATGTAAAAGTCCGCCAACCCGCATTAGGCCAGCGTGGTGGACTATATGGCCTAACCACTCTCAATCGTACTCGCGATTGTAGAGGAGGCCCGTGCCCTGCAGTGGGTCGTATATGGGCTGATACAATACAATACAATACAATACATAAATATTAATATAATATATATTAATAACAATAATAATAACTTTTATTCATATCAATTAGAGATGTACAATCATTCATAAATCTATTGGCCCCAAACTAGGCAAGCCGGTATTTTGGGAACCAAGAAATATTATTGAGTTAACAAACATAGCAAGGGAATAAAATATCTTATAAGATGACATAGATTTACAAGAATTACCATAATCTATTAAATTAAACGATAAAATAATAGCTATTCACAAAATAGAATTAGCGCAAGAAATACAAAATTTATAAACAAACAGACAAGCACAGTAAGTAGATTTTTTTTTTTATCATACATAATAAAATACTTTGTTTAAATATAAAACAGTACGCGAAATAATATGCTTCTAATGTGGACTGGACTCAAAAAGTGTATGCACACGGGCGAAGCCGGGTCGGGCTGCTAGTCGTTTTTATAAAGCGAAAAGTCCTTTACAAAATATTAAAATTATATAATTTAACTTACAGTTGTGTACATACTAGTTTTTTTACACACAAGACATTTGGCAGAAGTTCGCAACATTTTTTATTAATTTAAACGGATGCCCAATTTCCTATCCTATTCCCATCCTTTGTCCTTCTCGCTCCCCTACCGATTGGGCGGGCAACACATCCATACTCCAGCGTTGTGAATTTTCATGTGCAGTGACCACTTACCATCAGCTGACCTGTTTACCGGACTTACGCAATAAAAAAAACAATACGATATTGACAAGTAAATAAATACACCCAACAGTCACATACATAGTCCTGACCCCACACTAAGATCGAGTCTTAAGCCGTGGGTATTAGAAACTGCTAGAGATTTCACGGTCTCATGTAGACACCCAGACCAATGCCAGTGGATCCCACAAACATTTATCTCAGCGGGGATCGGACCCGCGGCCTCTTAATTCACTGCGTTTAACCAACTGCGCCACGAAGGCTGCCCGAAGTTTACAGAATGACCATTAGGCCCGTTTTTCCTGTGTTTTATCCTTCTACTTTCCCACGTATTTGTTTTTTTCAACTAGAATTTCAGACTGAACTAATGCCGACCAGAAAAAAAATCGATTTAACCTTTAGCATCTCGACATCGTTATGTCGGCCTACAAAAGCTTCTTTATGCTTCAGCGAAGAACCCATACATTCATGTTTTTAGATTGCCAGATGCCAAATACCCCTTTCCTCTTCCCATCCCTTTTTCTTCCCGCAGGCGATTTGATGAGCAACACATTTATGATCCAAGCGTTTTGGCTGTTCATGGGCGGTGATCATTGACCTGTTTGCTTGTTTGCCGGTCCTATTGAATAAAAAAGCCATTTGCTCGTTTGCCTAACCTATAATAAATACACCCACCCAACAGTCACATACATAGTCCTGACCCCACACTAAGATCAAATCTTTTATCGTGGGTATCAGGAACTACGAGAGACTTTTCGGTTTCACAAACTCCCAGACCCGAGACAAATACTTGTCGTTCACACAAACATTTGTCTCAGTGCGGGGATCGAACCCGCGGCCTCTGGTTTCACAGCCGGCGTCTAAGCAACTGCGCCACGGAGGCTGTCTATATTTTTATTTATACAAAGAAGTGAAATATAAATAAAATGCTTACTAATCATTTCCGCGCGACCTGCGCGTGCGCACCTCTGCGTTGTTATAGCGTCTCCTTGTTCGTTATGACTGTAAGTACACTACATGGCAGTTATAGCTTGACCGCTGTGAAAGAAACTCGCGTGTTTGATATTTTTTTTGTTTTGTGATAGTGACCAAAAAGTTTTTGGTAAGTTTTTTGTTTTTTTTTTTTAGTTAGTGTAATTAATTTTTATAGTGTACTTTAATGATTTAAATGCTGAAAAAAAGAAAATACGCACGTGATTGCAACGCGAAAAAAATACTGAAAATAAAAAAATCTATACTTTATAAAATCTATAATAAAATCGTGACTAAGTATATTCTGTTAATAATTATATGCTTTTTTGTTGATCGTTCGTAATATAATTTGGGTTATTCCATAATCTATTCGAGTAGGAATATATAAATATATATTAGCTGTGTAGCAAAAAATATATCTTTTTACCTGTGTAGGTTTAGTGGTTTGGCGACGAACAGTGATCCAAGCTTCAATTCCTTAGCCACACAAAAATGTTTTTTTTTACTTTTTTTTTTTTACTAAAAATTGACTTTTCCGGGCTATAAATCATTGTTTTTTAAATAACACAAGCTGAGCTATGAGTTGATATTCTATAAATATGGGAATCTGCGTGGATTTTAAGTTTTGCAACTCGGTATATTTTATTCCCGCATTTAAACCTTACCAAAAGGTTTGTACTGTATTGTAAAAACCCATATACGTCCCACTGCTGTGCACGGACCTCCTCTACAATCGAGAGTACGATTGAGACGATGATTATTAATTCCACATTATTTTCAAAATTATAACGTTCTTTTTTTTATCAGCCCATATAAGTCCCACTGCTGGGCACGGGCCTACTCTACAATCGAGAGAATCGATTGAGAGTGGTTAGGCCATATAGTCAACCACGCTGGCCTAGTGCGGTTTGGCGGACTTACATACCGTAGAAATTCTTTAAAATCGCTACGGTATAACCTGCATACCATAGCGATGTTTTCCTTCACCGTTAGTTCCTTCAACGGTGAAGGAAAACTTACTTTTATTATTCAAAAAAATACGTTTGTTGTACGTTTGTAAGTAAATATTTGAAGGGACTACAATGACTGCCTCGGTGGCGCAGTTGTACTACGGTATGATTGCAGGCTGAGATCTCGGGTTCGAATCCCGAGCTAGGCAAAGTGTTGGTTTTTCTATTCGTTATCAGCCTGTAGTCAGGAATTTGTGCCCAATATGGCGATAGGCTCGCCCTGTCCCATCGTGGAACTGAAAATACAAGGCAAAGAAAGTGTCCTGGTTACACCTCTGCCTACCCCTTCTGGGAAAAAGGCGTGGGTTTATGTATGTTGAATGGACCACAGACACTTTCGCAACCAGCCAAAATATTAGTTCACCAATTTGATCATACAATAATTGACCATATATACGAAAATAGCGGTAACTTCCATAGTAGGTTATAATCAAGTTTTTTACTTATAATACCACACAAAAACTTCCTAACCGCTTGGGCCAAAAAAACTCGCTTAGACACGTCACAGGGGTATTACTCTGTGATCCGAAACGAACCTCGAATGTCCGGACGTTCGACGTCTGCAGTACGTTTTTAATGTTCCACTTCTAAAAATCAACACTATTCTCTATGATACTTATCATTCACTCCGAACTAAGTCTATAGTCAGGACGTACGATAGAGGATTCGAACGTTTTGTGGAGTACCTAGGCACATTCTTACAGTTTAACGTGCGACGTCCGAACTTTCGAGTTTCGTTTCGCATCATAGAGTAACCCCCCAGATAGATCTTACTCGACCATAGATAATAGAAATATGATTACAATTATGAATAATGATACATAATTACTCTTACGTACTTAAAAAGTGCGTGGTGGCCTGTTTGTAACGGACCAGGCGCGGCTGCCAACATGTCGACAGTGGCCGCGGGTTCAAATCCCAGGACATACCTATGACTTTTCGGAGTCATGCGTGTATTGATAGTCAATCACCACGCACTATAACGGTGAAGGAAAACATCGTTAGGAAACCTGCATACCATAGCGATTTGCAAGAATATATATGGTATGTAAAGTCCGCCAACCCGTGGTGAATTATATGGCCTAACCCCTCTCAATCGTACTCTCCATTGTAGAGGAGGTCCGTGCCCTGCAGCAGGACGTATTTATATTGGCTGATACAGTACAGTAGTACTTAAAACGTAAGAAGATATATTAATAAGTAACTTCTGCCCGCGACTTGGCTCGCTTTTTTTATAATATATCAAAGTTATATATTCTTTGATAGGTATTATTTTTGCTAACCATTCATGTTTAGCAACAAAACAATATAAAGATTGCAAAAATGTGTAAAAACGGAACTAACCCTTTATTCCACCTGGCAGGACTGTCGCAAATTTTTCATTTGTGAAATATAGTTACATAGATCTCTCATTGAACTTTACGTTTTTATTAAAGTATTTTCAGTGAGAACGGGTAATAACAACAAACAAAATTAATATTTTTCAGAACCAAAATTCAAATACATACAAAAAAGCGATGCCAAATAGAGGGCTCAGTGGCGCCTCCATTTATTTTTACATTTTATTTGCGAAGATTTACATCTTTAAATTGAACTAAAATATAAAACAAAATACAACCCAATGAAAATAAACTTATTTATCAATATCACATACGAATATATCTGAAATGTAATTGAAATGTCTTTCGGATGTAAATGAAATCAGGCTGTATGGTTTACGTCCTTTGCCACTGCGGAAGTTATTAAAAAAAGCGGCGAAACGGGAACTATAGAACACATTAATATATTCTATGATTAAATAAATATTGTTAGGTATTTGAAAATGCGGAAAAAATATTTATTACCGTAGTTTTGAAAATATCCGGCCATTTGAGTATTTGACTCTATTTTTTATTATTTAGATCGTATCTCACAATATATTTAAATTTACTTTATGCAAAATTGTAAACAGGAAGCTACCAATATTTATTTGGTGGAAGGAGTAACAGAAAAGGATGCAACTAACGAGCTCTGACGTCATCTTTCATAAGGTGCATGCGTGCGAAAGAGAAAGCGAGTGTCTCCACTACTCGTACATTGCTTACTAAAAATATTACTGTCAGTAATTTTACAACCAATGTTGATGCTGTTTCAAATTATTGTTTTTTATAAAGGATATTTTATATATATATTATAAAGGATATTGGGAACATTCATGTTTTGCCTTTGATACTTAAAATCACCCCTGTGTCTTTGAAAGGGCGGTAGGCCTCTCATATGTGAGAAGCCGTCTGGGTAGGTACCACCGCAATGTACATTTCTTCCACCAAACAGCAGTGTAAATGCACTGTTGTGTTCTGCTTTGAAGGTCATTGTAGAGTTTCGACCGCCCCGTGACCACGAAAACTGTAAAGTGATCGAAACGTCCGGAAATTAAAAAAATGAAATCGAATTCGCAATAAAATCCGTAAGAAATCGTTTTATATCAAAACATTTGTCAGTTAAATATTTGTCTCAGGCCGGGCATCGAGCCCGCGACCTCCAGTTTTACAGTCAGTTTCTCTCAATAAACTGCGAAGGTTGCCAACACAAGCAATTTTAAAGTTGCGTCGAAATAAAAGTGGCCTTAGTCACTTTTCTTGAAATTGATTTGCTGACACGATAAACAGTTTTGACTAAAAGTTATAAATTGCTGATTCTTGCACACTAGCGGGGGAACCTGGTTTTGTCTGGGTATCAGAGACGGATTATCCCAAGACAAAATAGGCACGTGCCTAGGGGCGCGAGGTTGCGAAGGGGGGCGCGCGATCCTGGATATCTTCGTTTCATACAAAACCATCGAATGCTATAATTATGATACTTATGAGAAACATCATCTGCGTTTGATTATTTGCGTTATAACACGTTGTTTGTAACTCATTCACAACGTAATACAAATATCAACTATGCAATAAAACAGTCCTTCGTTCTTTCAAAGTTAGTATTTTTTTAAGTATGGCTGCTAGAGGGGCGCTTTGAGGTGCTTGCGTAGGGCGCTCTCAACATTTACTCCGCCTCTGCTGGGTATAATAATATGATCACTTTGCATATTTATGGATACAATTAGGCCGGCTATAGACCTTCGATATTTTGGACGAAAATTGGTTATCTACAAAAAACGCTTTCCTTGGGAATTGTCCCGAAAATCGAGTAAAAATATACTACAAAACAGCGAAATTTCGTTTACTTTTCATACACGCATCGTGTGAAAAAAATTACGTAAACAAGAATTGAACCCGCGACCTCCAACCCTTGAGCAATAACGACGCATTGTTGTAATGTGGTCTACTTTTTTATGTCGATGCATATACATAAATAAATACAGCCAACAGTCACATACATAGTCCTGACCCCACACTAAGATCGAGCCTTGTGTAGTATTAAAAACTACTAGAGATTTCGGTCTCACAAACATCTACACCCGAACTAATTTTTTGTATTGTATCAGCCCATATACGACCCACTGCACGGCACGGGCCTCCTCTACAATCGAGAGTACGATTGAGAGTGGTTAGGCCATATAGTCCACCACGCTGGCCTAGTGCGGGTTGGCGGCCTTACACACCGTAGAATTTTTTTAAAATCGCTACGGTATGCAGGTTACCTCACGATGTTTTCCTTCACCGTTAAAGTGCGTGGTGATTGACTATCAATACACACATAACTCCGAAAAGTCAGAGGTGTGCCCTGGGATTTGAACCCGCGACCACCGTGAACATGTAGGCAGCCGAGTCTGGTCCGATACCACGAGGCCACCACGCACTTCACACCCGAACTAATACTTTTAATTCAAATATTTGTCTCGGTGCGGTGTTCGAACCCACGGCCTCTCATTTCACAGCGGACGTCTAACCAACTGCGCCACGGAGGCTGGCAAAATTGTAGTGGTTATAGAGGCAGTAATTGACAGGTTAGACGCCGGCTGTGAAATGTGAGGCCGCGGGTTCGATCCCCGCGCCGAGACAAATGTTTGTGTGAACCACAAGCATTTGTCTCGGGTCTGGGTGTTTATGCGAAAAAGTCTGTCGTAGTTTCTGATACACGACACAAGACTCGATCTCAGTGTGGGGTCAGGACTATGTATGTGACTGTTGGGTGTATTTATTTATTTATTTACCTACTGTCATTTAAAAATAGAAAAACTCCTCTACAATCGAGAGTATGATTGAGAATGGTTAGGCCATATAGTCCACCACGCTGGCCTAGTGCGGGTTGGCGGACTTACATACCGTAGAAATGTAACACGGAAGCTTGTACTATTTCGATATTTCAAATGGAGTAATAAAAACTACCTTAATCGAGACCTTAAGGCCAGAGGAACAAACTGCATTTAGCTTAACTATCCATTATAATCATAACAATGTCTGCACAAGGTTAAGAACTTGAGTATTTGTAATATAGAGGGAGCGATGTCATGGATTGTACTGTATTGTATCAGCCCATATACGTCCCACTGCAGGGCACGGGCCTCCTCTACAATCGAGAGTACGATTGAGAGGGGTTAGATATAGTTCACCACGCTGGACTAGTGCGAGGCGGGCTTGACATACCATAGAAATTAACAGCGTCCGTGGCGCAGCTGGTTAGACACCGCCCGTGAAACGAGAGGCCGCGGGTTCGATCCCCTCACCGAGACAAATGTTTGTGAGGCCCACAAGTATTTGTCTCGGGTCTGGGTGTTTGTGAGAGCGAAAAGTTTCTCGTACTGTCTGATACCCACGACACAAGACTATTGATCTTAACGTGGGGTCAGGACTATGTATGTGACTGTTGGGTGACAAATATAGAAATTCTTTCAAATCGCTATGGTATGCAGGTTTCCTCACGATGTTTTCCTTCACCGTTATAGTGCCTGATTGACTATCAATACACACAACTCCGAAAATAACTCGACTTTGAATACCTTGTTAATATAATGTCCTATAAAACCTCTTAAAGCTATAAATAAAGATGATAAAATTCAAAGTCAGCACAGTTATGAATAAACGGGCTCTTGATTAACCGACGTGTGAAACATTAACACGTAGTAAATGTGTTTTCGTAGTCGTGACTTTTCGTAGTCATGTGTGTATTGATAGTCAATCACCACGCACTATAACGGTGAAGGAAAACATCGTGAGGAAACCTGCATACCATAGCGATTTGTATAAATTTCTATGGTATGTAAAAGTCCGCCAACCCGCATTAGGCCAGCGTGGTGGACTATATGGCCTAACCACTCTCAATCGTACTCTCGATTGTAGAGGAGGCCCGTGCCCTGCAGTGGGTCGTATATGGGCTGATACAATACAAAAAAAAAACAAATGTGTTTCCTATTGATATAACAATAAAAAACATACAACTTAACCGGAGCGGACTAACGGCCGATATCTATAATCTATCCATCTTTAACAAGAGATTTAAGTAGATAGTCGAAGCGTTTTATGTTTTACTGGTGGTAAGTCTTATGTGAGAGGCCGCCTGGGGAGGTACCACTGCAATGTCTACTTCTCCCGCTAAACAGCAGTGTAACTACACTATTGTGTTCCGGTTTGAAGGACATTAGCCAGAGTAACTGGACAAAATGAGATTTCACATCTTATGTGTCAAGATGGCGAGCGTAGTGGAATGCCAAGCATTGCTTCGTAATGTGTTGTTTGTAATAGTTGTCATGCGATAATCGCATACGATTCTCGCCGCGAGAAACTCTCCGTGTAAAAGGGGCTTAATCTCTCGCAGGCCGACAAAATTATGCCTAGTCGAACCAATTGCGTGGTGACGGGTTTTCCACCATAATTCCAACGGTTGACAACGAACAAGCGAATGACATAAAAATTGACATGATTCATGACATATCAATGACATCATGTCACGCAAGTATTTTAATCAGGTTTTTAAATTCAAAATGTTTTAGGGCTGTATGTATTAACAACCTTATCTCGATAATGACCTTGGAATATTTACACAAGCTACATTGAACTTGTTATGAATACATAAGCGGATGTGGCTGTATGGAAATTAATCCTTAGCTTCTTAAAATAACACATTTTAGGAGGGAAATCTGACAGTTCGTTCCATTAATTATTCAAATTTTAGGTTATTTTTAAACTTTGTTTCGAATTAAAATGTTGGGTTTATATTATTCGTTTTATGATAGTTGTGTAATTTATACAATTAAATAAAAATTATACAGGGTATATCAAGACTGCTACCGAAAAGGAAGCCAGATGGTAGTTTTAGTGACTTCAGACACAATGCAACTAAACATTTGCAAAAAAAAGCGCGACGATTTGTTTGTAATGTTTTAAATATCATTGTGTTTGGGTGGCAAATCCTAATATTATAATTTAAAGCCTTGCGTACTATAGCGTCTTTAAAAATAAAAGGTTGTACATAATATTTTAGGTAAATGTATGTATTTACCACCCAAATACGATGATAGGAAAAAAATCCAAAAATAATTCATAACTTTTTTGCGGAAATTTTAGTTGCATTGTGTCTAAAGTCACTAAAGTTCGCTTCGTTTTTGGTAGCAGTCTTGATATACCCTGTATAAAATCATAATAATATTTGTTACGTCGTAAAACTAAAATATTGTACCTGATTGTATCTAAGTACATTGCTCACGGAGTTTTGGTCGGCTATAAATAATTCATTAACTCATACAAAAAGTACCTCAATTTATTGCCAACATTCGTATCATTCATGACCTTTACAATGACAGCCTCCGTGGCGCAGTTGGTTAGACGCCGGCTGTGAAACGAGAGGTCGCGGGTTCGATCTCCGCACCGAGACAAATGTTTGAACAATCAACAAGTATATGTCTCGGGTGTGGGTGTTTGTGAGAGCGAAAAGTCTTTCGTAGTTTCTGATACACGACACAAGACTCGATGTTAGTGTGGGGTCAGGACTATGTATGTGACTGTTGGGTGTATTATTTTATTTATTTACATTTCTTCTATTTATACATATATAAATTGTTAGAGTATGTATAATATAGAGGGAACGCTGGTACTCCAAAAACGTAGATAAAATGTTGTTTGTTGCCGGAAGACCTTTCCTGCCCTCCTTTTGAGTGACACTTGACAGGCGGTCCAACATGCACAAATTATTTGAAAATGAAAAAAGCAATAAATTATGGCTATTGAATTCTACTCAAAATCGTTTTAGACGGATTATCTATACGTATAATAAATTTGTAACCGATCGATGTCTGTACATGGAAGATAAATGAGAAAAACTGATATGAAGGGACGGGACGGGATGCGATTTTAAGGATAACCACGCAAACGGAATTTCGGGCAGAAGCTATAACTAATTATACTTTCGATTACCAAAGGAATTTATAGGAATTTGTTGTTAAATTCTTTAAATTTTCATCCATCCATCCATCCATCCATCAGCCAAAGGAAGTCCACTGCTGAACATAGGCCTCTCCTAATGATTTCCACAGTGACCTGTTGGAGGCACCCTGTATCCAGCGACGTCCCGCGACCTTTACCAGGTCGTCTGACCACCTAGTGGGTGGACGTCCCACGCTGCGCTTTCCGCTTCGTGGCCTCCATTCGAGAACTTTTTGGCCCCATCGGCCATCAGTTCTCCGTGCTATGTGCCCCGCCCATTGCCACTTCAACTTGCTAATCCTCTGGGCTATGTCTAAATTTTCACTAATATAGTAATGCTACCAACATTACGAACAAAAAGTTCGCTCCCTCTATATTTGAAATACTCTAAGAGTCTAGATTAAATAACTAAGTTGTAATTGGTTCTCAAAAATTTGGAAGCAAGGTGCAGTAACAAATTTATTGCGCAGCAAAGTTGCATGCAACCTAATTTTGATATTAAAATATGTAAATTCGGTTGTTTTAGTATGGTCATAATTATTAAATAAAATTGTATAGATTTCAAAATTAGTTTCGGTTTAGTAACTTTCCTCTTTGTTAATTAATGTTTAATAAAATATTTTGCTAATTAATTTGCTTTATTTTTAAAAGAAAATATATTTTTTTTTTTAATCAGCCCATATACGTCCCACTGCTGGGCACGGGCCTACTCTACAATCGAGAGAATCGATTGAGAGTGGTTAGGCCATATAGTCCACCACGCTGGCCTAGTGCGGGTTGGCGGACTTACATACCGTAGAAATTCTTTAAAATCGCTACGGTATGCAGGTTTCCTCACGATGTTTTCCTTCACCGTTAAAGTGCGTGGTGATTGACTATCAATACACACATAACTCCGAAAAGTCAGAGGTGTGCCCTGGGATTTGAACCCTCGACCACCGTGAACATGTAGGCAGCCGAGTCTGGTCCGTTACCAACAGGCCACCACGCACTTGTAAAAAAAAGTGCAAAAATATTTTGCACTTGTTTTTTAATGATTTCTGACTGTACTTATTTCAATGCTTGTGTGCAATAAAGCGTATAAATAAATAAATAAAAAATATATAAGTACATATACGTTAGAGGTTACACAGGGCTCTTATTTTATTAAAATGGCAACACAGTCCGACATGATTGACGTCTTGTAAGTTTTCGCTTGTCCATGGCAACGTCGAGGAATCCGTCAGTAGTGTCTGTGATGCTTTAATAGTTTCTATCGTGAATCTTGCTCGGAACAGCGCTAAATGTGCGCACTGACCGATTAATTAATAACAGTCATCATGTCGGACGACAGCGACGGCCATTTAGATGGCAATCCATTTGACATATAAAATAATTGGGTATTTGACTGTTATGGAAATGAAATATAAAATGTGTTGGATATGATAGCTTAAGATATAATAAGCTTATGATAGCTTAAAGCAATAATTATAGATATATTTTAAGATAAAGTGTAAATATTATATTTTTCTAAAACAAGTTCGCGATTTTTATCTGTTGATTACAAGTCGGCTGTCATTGCGCATCGTATGACGTCACAATTTATAATTTTCATTCATCCCTGCCACAAAGAACATTCGCGATTTATAGTACGTGACGTCACTTTTTAAATGTCACGTGACCTGCCGTTTTGGTGACCTAATTTTTAGTAATAAAGAAAAACATAATTATTCGTTTTATATAACTCTGAAAATATATTAATAATTGGAAGATATATAGAATGATCACACCTAGTTTCTAAAACATTATTCAGAAAACAGTCAAATAGATTGCCTCGGTGGCGCAGTTGTACTACGGTATGATTGCAAAGCTGAGGTCTTGGGTTCGAATCCCGGGTCTGGGTAAAATGATATTGGATTTTTCAATACATTATCAGCCCGGAGTCAGGAATTTGTGCCCGATATAGCGATAGGCTCGCCCCCTATCACATCGTGGGACGAAACATACAAGGCGAAACGAGGATGTCATGGTATGGCGCCTCTGCCTACCCCTTCTGGGAAAATGGCGTGTGTTTATGTATGTGTGTATTTGTTTCGGGTCTAGGTATTTGTGAGACCGAAAAGTCTCTCGTAGTCTCTGATACACGATACAACACTCGATCTTAGTGTGGTATCAGGATTATGTATGTGACTGTTGGGTGTATTTATAATTAATTATTTGACCGTGTTCTACAGTGGAACATTATCGTTATTGCATTATATAAAAACAATTGCACAAACTGATGAACAATTATAAATCAACATACAAAGCAATTAAACTAAATAATGAGAACAAAGAGTTAATTATAATTAAAAATACGGAAGTGCATAATTTATACGTAACTCTCACATAACGAGATGTCAGATTTCATTTTTTAACTTTTCTTTTTTTATTACATAAGTATTAAAAATATTTTTTTACAAATGTTAGCGAGCAATGGTTTCTTAGATTTACGATAATTGTGTTTGGGTGGTAAATCCATAGTTTTTGCTATAATTATAATTTAAAACTTCGCGTACTATAGCGTCTTTAAAAATAAAAGGGTGTATATTTATTTTTAGGATAATGTATGTATTTACCACCCAAATACGATGATAGGAAAAAAACCAAAAAACATTTCACTATTTGTTGCAAAATTTTGCAAAACATTTGCATCGTGTCTGTAGTCAGTAAAACTACCACCTGGCTTCGTTTTCGGTAGCAGTCTTGATATACCCTGTATATTATATAGAAACTGTAATTCTACTTGACCTATATACAGTATGCTAAGTCATATATAACGAAGGTCAAGTTATAGCAGTTTCTGCAAATAATTTTTCAACGCTGCAATATTTCTGTGACGGTAAATTTTATTTCCGAAATTCTGTGTTTTGTGAACGGACATGGCCTTACAAAAGAGGTTATTTAATAAAGGTTATTTTAATTTAAACGGAAGTTTTTACATGCAGAAACTGACGCTGTTTTCCCAGAAGGGGTAGGCAGAGGTGCTACCAAGACTTCCAAGTTCCGCCTTGTACGTACCGTCCCACGATGTGATGGGGGGCGAGCGTATCGCCATATCGGGCACAAATTCCCAACTCCAGGTCGATAATGAATTGAAAGATCCAATATCGCTTCGCCCGACCCGTGATTCGAACCTGAGACCTCAGCTGTACTATCGTACTGTGTACAACTACGCCACCAAGGCATTCTAACAGTAAAACAAGATCTATACATAGAAATAATTTGCATAATTATATTATATCGTTCTACATGCGTCAGTCGAGTACATAAAAATAGTTCTATAATTCTTTTATTTTATTTATAAATTTTCCATTAACAAGTTTTGAATGTCATACCGTTGGGATTTTAATCAAAATATGTTTAGATTAATATCTCAACAGTATGATTTTAAAAACTTGTTTATGGACAATTAATAAATAAAATAAAAGGATTATATTGACTGCCTCGGTGGCGTAGTGGTACTACGGTATGATTGCAAAGCTGAGGTCTCGGGTTCGAATCCCGGGTCGGGCAAAGTGATATTGGATTTTTCAATTCATTATCACCCGGAGTCAGGAATTTGTGCCCGATATGGCGATAGGCTCGCTCCCTATCTCATTGTGGGACGGAATATACAAGGCGAAACGTGGGTGTTCTGGTAGCACCTCTGCCTACCCCTTCTGGGAAAAAGGCGTGTGTTTATGTATGTATGTAATAAAAGGATTATAGAAATATTTTTATGGAATCAAATTTTTAACATCAGCTTAACGGATTTCGATGAAGTTTGCTATGAAGGTAGCTGACACCCTGGATAACACATAGGCTGCTTTTTAACCACAAAAATAAAGAAAATCATTACTAACACCACTAAATCTAATATACAGTTGAATACGCGACTCAGTAAATATTCTCTTCGTAATAATAACCTACTAGAATTAATTAAGCCAAGGACAAACTATGAAAAAAAAAATTATATGACGGCGCACAGCCCTATAATAAGCTACCGAAAACTGTAAAGAACTGTGAAAATGTAAATAGTTTTAGAAATAGTCTTAAACAACATATTCTGTCAAAAAGTACCGGAGACTAGTATTACGTGGTATAATAAAACTATATAACTATTTGGGCAGCACTTCTCCGTAAAAATTACAATCTTTTTAATGTCACCTGTCATTACCATGACTTCCCAACTTTACTATTCTTACCGGAAAACGTAAACTATAAATACATTAAACAAGAACTTCCAAGGCATTGAAAATTATGTAAATATGTTGATAAATCAGGAGATATTATATAACGAATTATCAATTATATTCGTACAAGGATTATCATACTAAATATTAATAGTTTCAAAGGAAGTTCTGTCCTGAAGTTGATATTAATATTTTATAGGAGTTAATCAATAGTCCAACAAAATATAATTCACAATAAAGCAAATTTGTTATTCTTTAACACTAGTTTAAATTAAGTTTAACATAATTTTTATTTTCTCTTTGTATCCCATTTTAAGTGAAATATGTATTTCTTATGAGAATAAAGTTCTTTAAACCTAAAAATGAGCTCCCGTGAGATGAGGGAGGAATTCAGATATACATATATTTATATATTAGTTACTTTTTTGTACTCAAATAGTTGTGATGGGAGTAAGTTACATATCTTGAGTAAGATTGAGACAGGACAAGGCGAAACAGGACGGGATGGGATGGGGGTTTTTAAAAAGATAACCACGCAAACGGAGTTGCGGGCAGAAGCTAGTTCTACATATATATAATTAATGTTATTACGTCTTCTAAATTATACATTGCAATTAAACAAACCAGGCGATTTTAACAATCATCTATAAATTATTGATCCAATGACGCGCAGGTTTTTCGAGAAGCGTCTATGTAAAAAGATTATGTTTAAATAGGTAATCATGCGATTTATGTACTCAACATGTTTGCTTTGAGTTTCGTAAGCAACAATTTTAGACTGTTTAAAGATTGTCGTATACGTGCACGCTACAATCTAATAATATATAAGTGCGTGGTGGCCTGTTGGTAACGGACCAGACGCGGCTGCCTACATGTTCACGGTGGTCGCGGGTTCAAATCCCAGGACACCTCTGACTTTTCGGAGTCATGTGTGTATTGGTAGTCAATCACCACGCACTATAGCGGTGAAGGAAACATCGTGTGGAAACCTGCATACCATAGCGATTTGTATAAATTTCTATTGTATTTAAGTCCGCCAACCCGCACTAGGCCAGCGTGGTGGACTATAGCTAACCCCTCTCAATAGTCAATCGTACTCTCGATTGTAGCGGAGGCCCGTGCCCTGCAGTGGGATGTACTTATATGAGCTGATACAATACAATACAACACGTGCATTCTACAATCTATACAATTATTTTCTATAATATGTGAGGTTAGTCAATATTGGGTCATAAGACGGCACTGCATTGTTATATTAACCTATCTCATCCCACTGCTGGGCAAAGGTCTCCCCTCCCTCCACAGTTCACGCTCTCAAGAGATTTCAGACCACATGTACTCGAAAGCATCCAAAGGGGTTACTCTATGATCCGAAACGAAACTCGAAACTTCGGACGTCGCACGTAAAACTGTACGAATGTGCCTAGGTACTGCACAAAATGTTCGAATCCTCTATCGTACGTCTTAATTATAGACTTAGTTCGGAGTGAATTATAAGTATCATAGAGAATAGTGTTGATTTTAAGCAGTGGAAAATTAAAAACGTACTGCAGACGTCCGAACATTCGAGTTTCGTATGAGATCATAGAGTAACGAGTTCGTCTCCCCGTTTCTCAGGTCGCCGCGGCGTCGTCGATCAGAGCAATGCACTTACAATCAAGAATTTTGGTCACTTTGTCAATGTAAAAACAAGTTTTCTTCACAATGATTAACCTGGCATACGTATTATGTCCACATTTTATTTCCGCGCTTTGTTTTCAAGTTACAAACACGTTACGGAATTTTACGATTACTCATACAGATCTGAGGAAAAAACTCGATAATTACACGTCCGCGAACCTTGTCGAGGTTGCGAGATCAAACTAGTTATGTGACACGGCGTTTTCTGCGTATTAATTGCTTTGTTAAAATATGAAAACCGTTTTGCGCGTTTTTTAAAATGCAATTAAAAATGTATAGGAAAGGCCCTTTAAGATTTGCTGGGATACTTTTGCAAAATTAAACTTAATTCTAAACGATGAACTCAGAAAAATATTATATTTATCATCCATCAGCCAAAGGAAGTCCACTGCTGAACATAGGCCTCTCCCAATGATTTCCACAGTGACCTGTTGGAGGCAGCCTGCATCCAGCGACGTCCCGCGAACTTTACCAGGTCGTCTGACCACCGAGTGGGTGGACGTCCCACGCTGCGCTTTCCGCCTCGTGGCCTCCATTCGAGAACTTTTTGGCCCCATCAGCCATCAGTTCTCCGAGCTATGTGCCCCGCCCATTGCCACTTCAACTTGCTAATCCGCTGGGCTATGTCGGTTACTTTAGTTCTCCTACGGATCTCCTCATTTCTGATTCGATTTCGTAGGGAAACCCCGAGCATTATATTTATAATTGGGAAAAATAGAAAGTTGTTTAATAATTGACAGCCTCCGCGGCGCAGTTGTTTAGACGCCGACTGTGCAACGAGAGGACGCGGGTTCGATCCCGCAGCGAGACAAATGTTTGAGTAAACCACTAGTATTTGTTTCGGGTCTGGGTGTTTGTGGGACCGAAACGTCTCTCGCAATTCCTGATACCCACGACACAAGACGCGATCTTAGCCAGGCCGCACACCAGGCATTCAATTGTTTCTCCACAATTGTAGCGCCACATTTGAAATGTGACACATTTAACGCCCCCATATATTCCTACGTGAGCACGCACACCGAGGAAACATTTGTAGCGGGCGCACTTTGTGGCGCGACGTCATCCGCGCAACAATAATTCAAGATCGAACGTGTTCGTTTTTTGTGTCGCGTTGGTTTGAAAAAATGAAAGACAACATTGAATTTTACGTTGAATTAATTGCAGAGGTTGAAAAAAACCCTGTATTATATAATCATACACTCAATGATTATAGTAACAGGCGGATTACAGAAATTATTTGGACTAAAATTGGTGAAAAATTCAATGAAAATTCAATGGAATCGGGCTACACTGTGTAATTATTTTGCCATGACACCAGCCCATATGGTTTTAAGAAGTAATTACACAAATATTCTCGATTTTCTGTAGCATCGTTATTCGGTCTCCCATTATTTATATTATTGGTAGTGGGGTTATTTCTGTCATCGGTTGGAGTTAAAATTATATTTTCATTCTTTTTTATAAAGTTATGTAAAACACAAGCAGCTTTAACAATTTTGACTGCTTTATCGACTGAACATGAAATTGGAGTTTCAAAAATTCGAAATTTGGACACTAGCATACCGAAGGTGCACTCGAACGCACGAATCGCCACATCAAGAAATCGTCGTCATCAGAAGATGACGTCGACATGCTGAAAGCGGTGCGACGCTACAACTGTGCTTCCGATGTGCGTATATACAATACATTTGTAGCAAGCTGAATTGTAGCGCAACGATTGTGGCGACGTAAATGTTCGATACGTGTAGCATGTGGCGCTGGTGTGCGGCCTGCCTTAGTGTGAGGTCAGGACTAAGTATGTGACTGTTGGGGGTATTTATTTATTAAAGAATCATTATACATTTAATTATTCCAACATTTTACGATCTACTTGCTCATCTACTTACAAAATTATAATAAATAAGTTTTGACAAACATACATACCTACTATATCGGATACATGTAGTAAAATCGCGTGCAGCGCACATAATTACTGCAATTAATGACATTGCTTATTGCTATGACGTATAAGCAGTTTGACCGTGTAAGCTGTGAAGTATATTCAGTACTAGCTTCTGCCCGCAACTCCGTTTGCGTAGTTATCTTAAAAAAAATCCCATCCCGTCCCGTTATATCCCGCCTTGTCCCGTCTCGTTCTCACTCAAGATATGTACAGTCCCATCCAATCCATTTGAGTACAAAAAAGTAACAAATATATCGAAATTCCTCCCTCATCCCACGGGAACACTGCATTTTTCGGGATAAAAAGTAGCCTAAGTGTTAATCCAGGGTGTCGGCTACCTCTATGCCAGATTTCATCGAAATCCATTAAGCAGTTTCTGAGTTCGCACAACCGCACAGACAAACAGGCAAACTGACAAAAAATCCAAAAAATATTGTTTTGAGTTCTATTATGTTAATACAGACATCCCCTGTCAGTTTTTCTCATTTATCTTCCATGTACAGACATCGATCGGTTACAAATTTATTATATTTATATAATATGTACATCGATACTGTATATAAGATCCGTACACAAGTATTTAATGAGTTTACAAGGTTCGAAGTTCAACTACTTACTAATTAAACCGAAATAATTCATTCTAACATTAATAGAAACCACATCAAAATTGGTTCATCCGTATGTACTCTGTGCTGCGTGCGGTCTTTCTCTGCAATATAGAGTTCGATTGAGACGGCTTAGGCCATCGCGCGTTTAGGTACTTTAATGACAGACACAAATATATACATTTAAAATTTATAACATATGTGTTGTCTCATATATGGGTAGGTCTCATATGTGAGAGGTCGCCTGGGTAGGTACCACCGCAATGTCTATTTCTCCCGCCAAAACAGCAGTGCAAACGCATTGTTGTATTCCGGTTTGGACATTATAGAAAAATAAAATACCATTATAGAAAATTATAACACTTTTTTCTCCGACTTTGATATTTTCTATGAATCACTTTCTCGTTTTAAGAAAGAAGTTGTGGCTAAGGATTGCAATGTTGGTTAATTAATAGCTCAATGAAATTGTTTTTATTTTTGTATAGTTTAATTTTTCCATAATTTAAAGTGAAGTGTAAGTTAAATACTACTGTTACTTCTGTTTTCTATTTTGTATTCATTGTGTAGTGTAATATTTCCGTTCATTTGTTACTAATAATATGTATTAGCTTTCGGTGGAAACTTTGTTGGATTATGTTTCATATTTATATATCTATGATTAATTGTAATAGTTCTGTATGTTTCCCAAATATACATAAATAAAAAAATAAAAAAAAATAGTTTATGGTTATTAAAATCCACTGAACCTCTTTTGAGACGGATAATAATTAAAATATTTTTTGTTACCAGCGGAATTTGTAGACATTTTTCGTTACACAATTAGTTCAACTTTCACTAATATAGCAGAGCTAACAACATCACGAACAAGAAAATATCTACGTTTTTAAAGACGCAAATGTATGATAGCGCTCCCTTTATATTATAAATAAGGTTGGTACATATAGTACTGTACTGTACTGTATCAGCCCATATAAGTCCCACTGCAGGGCACGGGCCTCCTCTACAATCAAGAGTACGATTGAGAGTGGTTAGGCCATATAGTCCACCACGCTGGCCTAATGCGGGTAATTTAATTAATTAATATTATTAATATTTATTAATAATATTAATAATAAGTACCTGGATGACCGAGCTTGGCTCGGTATTTTTTTTTTATATAAATTGTGTTTTTTGGAAATTATCGTTATTTTCATTAAGGGCCTACGTCGAAAAATATTCACAGCGTGTGGGGCGTGGTTTACGTGAAGTAAGTGCGGAGCGCTCCGCTAGAGGTCTACATTGTTGCGACGCGTCGCGGTTAAGCACGACTCGCGCGCATTCCCGCCAAAAATGAAATATTGGCTAAAATTAATATTAGTAAAAACGTAGAGTACACGCTTTCCGCCTTACAATGAAGTAATGTAGGCATGTTTTTTTATCATCCGTGACATTTTGACTCTAATGTACGTAGTTTATCGTATTATTTTTCTATTGTTTATATTTTTTGAATATAGAAATAATAAAAATATGTAGATAGTAAAAATGATAACCTCCGTGGCGCAGTTGGTTAGACGCTAGCTGTGAAACGAGGGACTCCGGGTTCGGTCCCCGCACCAAAACAAATAATTGTGTGAAACACAGGTATTTGTTTCGGGTCTGGGTGTTTGTGAGACCGAAAAGTCTCTCGTAGTTCCTGATACCCACGACACAAAATTCGGTCTTAGTGTGGGGCTGGGATTATGTATTTATGTGACTGTTGAGTGTATTTATTTATTATTATTTTGAACCTTTCAGTTATTGGTCCTATTGGTCTGAAATTTGATATCTGAAGGAAGCTTTCT
Organism: Theretra japonica; assembly: GCA_033459515.1. NCBI lineage: Eukaryota > Metazoa > Arthropoda > Insecta > Lepidoptera > Sphingidae > Theretra > Theretra japonica. The sequence goes on from CM065952.1 coordinate 5,153,862, forward strand.
TCCAATATTCTATATTCCATCCATCCATCCATCCATCCATCCATCCATCCATCAGCCAAAGGAAGTCCACTGCTGAACATAGCCCTCTCCTAATGATTTCCACAGTGACCTGTTGGAGGCAGCCTGCATCCAGCGACGTCCCGCGACCTTTACCAGGTCGTCTGACCACCTAGTGGGTGGACGTCCTACGCTGCGCTTTCCGCTTCTTGGCCTCCATTCGAGAACTTTTTGGCCCCATCGGCCATCAGTTCTCCGTGCTATGTGCCCTGCCCATTGCCACTTCAACTTGCTAATCGCTGGGCTATGTCGGTTACTTTAGTTCTCCTACGGATCTCCTCATATTCTATATTGATAGTTGGAATTTAAAATTGTGGCCGCTATTTTAAACTTTTTAGCTAATGGTCCGATTGCTCTCAAATTCAATATCTGAGGAACCCTTCGCCCCGATAATTTAAATTGGTGGTCAAAATTAAAAATTGTGGCCGCCATTTTGAACTTTTTAACTATCGGTCCGATTGCTACCAAATTCGATATCTAAGGGACCCTTCATTCCAATAAACTAAATTAATGGTCAGAATTTAAATTGTGGCCGCCATTTTAGAACCTTTCAGTTATTGATCCAATTGATTTCAAAATAGAAATCTGCAGGATATTTCCTTCCGACAAACTTAATTGACGGCCAGAATTGAAAATTGTAGCCGCCATTTTGAACTTTTTAGTTTTCCGTCCGAGTGCTCTTAAATTCGATATCTTAGAGACGCTTTGCCCCGATATTCTAAATTGATGGTCAGAATTGAAAATTGTGGCCGCCATTTTGAACTTTTTAGTTATCCGTCCGAGTGCTCTCAAATTCGATATCTTAGAGATGCTTCGCCTCGATATTCTAAATTGATGGCCAGAATTGATAATTGTGGCCGCCATTTTGAACTTTTTAGTTATCCGTCCGAGTGCTCTTAAATTCGATATCTTAGAGGCGCTTCACCCCGATATTCTAAATCGGTGGTCAGAATTGAAAATTGTGGCCGCCATTTTAGAACCTTTCAGTAATTGATCCAATTGATTTCAAAATAGATAAATGCAGGATCTTTCATTCCGACAAACTAAATTAATTGTCAGAATTGAAAATTGTGGCCGCCATTTTGAACTATTCAGCTATCGGTCCGATTGCTCTCAAATTCAATATCTGGACCCTTTGTTCCGATTATTTAAATTTTTTGTCAGAATTGAAAAGTGTGGCCTTAAGTTTGGGTTAGTGGTTGTAGAATTAATTTTGGCTCCGATTTGACTCAAAATCTTGAAAAAAAAGAAAATTTTAAATCATAAATTCTGACCATCAATTTAGTTTGTCGGAATGAAAGATCCTGCAGATATATATTTTGAAATAAATTGGATCAATAACTACAAAGTACAAAATGGCGGCCTCAATCTACTCTGACCATCAATTTAGAATATCGGGGTGAAGCGCCTCTAAGATATCGAATTTAAGAGCACTCGGACGGATAACTAAAAAGTTCAAAATGGCGGCCACAATTTTCAATTCTGGCCATCAATTTAGTTTATCGGAATGAAAGATCCTGCAGATATCTATTTTGAAATAAATTGGATCAATAACTAAAAAGTACAAAATGGCGGCCACAATTTTCAATTCTTACCATCAATTTAGAATATTGGTGTGAAGGGTCCCTTAGATATCGAATTTGATAGCAATCGGACCGATAATTAAAAAGTTCAAAATGGCGGCTAAAATTTTTAATTTTGACCACCAATTTAGATTATCGGGGCTAAGGGTTCCTCAGATATCGAATTTGAGAGCAATCGGACCGATAGCTGAAAAGTTCAAAATGGCGGCCACAATTTTCAATTCTGACCATTAATTAATTTAGTGTATTGGAATGAAAGATCCTCCAGTTATCTATTGGATCAATAACTAAAGAGTACAAAATGGCGGCCACAATTTTCAATTCTTACCATCAATTTAGAATATTGGTGTGAAGGGTCCCTTAGATATCGAATTTGATAGCAATCGGACCGATAGTTAAAAAGTTCAAAATGGCGGCCACAATTTTTAATTTTGACCACCAATTTAAATTATCGGGGCGAAGGGTTCCTCAGATATCGAATTTGAGAGCAATCGGACCATTAGCTAAAAAGTTCAAAATGGCGGCCACAATTATCATTTCTGACCATTGATTTAGAATAATAGGGGGAAGGGTCCCCCACATATCGAATTTGAGAGCAATCCATAATAAAATAAAAGCACTGATAATTAAAAAGCCCAAAATAGTCCAAAAAATAGTCCAGAAGGGCAAAGCAGAGGTGCTACCAAGGCTCCCACGTTCCGCCTTCTGTGTTCCATTCCATAAAATGATAGGAGGCAAGCCTGTTGACATATCGGGCACACATTCTAGACTCGGGGCTGATAATAATTAGAAAAACCCAATATTACTTAGCCGACTCGGGACTCGAACCCGAGAACGCAGTGTCGTAGTCGTACCGAGCCAAAAATCCGTCCTTACTATTATTCCACGTGATAAAAGGAACCTGTGTGCTAAATTAAATTTCCAGTTACTTCGTGTATGCGTTCGTCAGTCAATGACCTTTCTCTTTTATTTGATAACTAAACAAATAATCGGCGAGTCTAGAATTTCAAAACGTCGAGCGCAGGTCCAACGTTCACCAAGGCCCGCGGCCGTCTGAAGGGAACGCCTATAAGGGATAGCATATATGGCCGCGGATTGTAGAAGAATGAGATAGAGAGAACCGTGCGCTTCTCGAAATAAAACAACGTATGCGCCAAACCATATTTTATTTTGTTAAAATCATATTAATTGAAAAAAATATTATTTTTTCTGGTGAAAGCGTAGAATATATACATTTACTTATGTGAAATTAATCTTGAGTTTCTAAATAGAGTAATTTAGAGGTTCCAAGCGTTTAAAAATACTAGCAGATGCTACTTTGGGCTTTATTTTTATTAAAGCAAAGTGTAGTAATCATTTTTTGTGATTGGTAAAAATATTAATTATATGTTCAATTAAAACATATCAAAAAATGGATTACCTATTCTTAGTCATTTATGATATGTACGCCTCTGAAAAAGCCATATTTTTCGATGTATCCCCTTAACTACACATTGGGCCGCACGCTCTCGTGAAAAAAATAAAAAATAGTATTATTATTCGCCAATAGATGTCAGGAAGAGTCATATTTTTCAGTTTAAAAACGATCGATAAAACACGAATAAAATGACATTTTCTAAAATAACTTTAATGCTCACAAAAAATAGTATTATTATTCGCCAATAGATGTCAGGAAGAGTCATATTTTTCAGTTTAAAAACGATCGATAAAACGGGAATAAAATGACATTTTCTAAAATGACTTTATTGCTCACAAAAAATAGTATTATTATTCGCCAATAGATGTCAGGAAGAGTCATATTTTTCAGTTTAAAAACGATCGATAAAACACGAATAAAATGACATTTTCTAAAAATGATTCCTAGCTAGATCGATTTATCGCCCCCGAAACCCCCTATATACTAAATTTCATGAAAATCGTTGGAGCCGATTCCAATTATATACATATATATATATATATATATATATATACAAGAATTGCTCATTTAAAGATATAAGATATAATATTTATATTAATATTTATATTTATATTAATATAATATTTATTTATTAATATTTAATTAATAATTAATTTTCTTTGCACAAATGTTTGTGAGGCCCACAAACATTTGTGTCGGGTCTAGGTGTTTGTGAGACCGCAAAAGTCTCGTAGCTCCTGAAACCCACGACAAAAGACTCGATCTTAGTGTGGGGTCAGGACTATGTATGTGACTGATGGATGTATTAATTTATTTAGTTAGTACGCGAAAAAAATAAAAAATATCCTATTAAATATCCGCCGTCTGATGCTATTCGATACTCTGTCTGGACGGCATTTGCGCTTACCATCAGGTGCAGTGCAGTCATCATGCCGTGCCAGAATAAAAAAATAAGGAATATGTTGATTTGGACTGGACTCAAAAACTATCTGCACCCGGGCCAGGGCCGTCTTTAATCTATTTGAGGCCCTGGGCACATTAGGATAATGGGGACTACATTATATATCAAATGTTTTTAAATCGATAACATTATGTTTTTTTTCGATGATTATGAAGGCCAGCGTGGTGGACTATATGGCCTAACCACTCTGTATCGATTCTCTCGGTTGTAAAGTAGGCCCGTGCCCAGCAGTGGGACGTATATGCGCTGACGAAATGAAGGGTGCCGCAATTATAGTATTTTTACTAACGATCCACGTAAGTACAATCACGAACTTTCATAAATTCATAAGACATATTTTCAATTAATTATTATATTTTCCCATTTATAAATGTTCACAATAAATCATACTTTAGTTTTTTGTTGTCTGTTTTGTTTTCTGAACAAAATTTTGCATTTAAATTAAAGTTATTTTTTGTCATAAACATGCAAATAAAAGCGTTCTCAAATTGATTAATACCAAGTTGACGGCTCGAACGTGGCTATAAATGAAATTAAAATTACTAAAGTTCACTGCTGACTTTTCCTTAGAACAGTGTAGGAAAACATGCTCAAACCTAAAAGCTTGATTGTCTGTCCAGAGTAGATTTAGAGTAGCTTCAAGGCTGCTATAATTTTTTTTTCGGCAATAAATATAAATATCGGGATTGGGGCCCCTATCGATCGTGAGGCCCTGGGGACGTGCCAAGAGTGCACAGTCGTAAGAAGGGACTGACCCGCCGAAGCCGGGCCGAGCCGCTAGTAAAGGATATTTTACAATGGTCATAAAATAATTATGGTTAAGTGCGTGGTGGCCTGTTGGTAACGGACCAGACGCGGCTGCCTACATGTTCACGGTGGTAGTGGGTTCAAATCCCAGGGCACACCTCTGACTTTTCGGAGTCATGTGTGTATTGATAGTCAATCACCACGCACTATAACGGTGAAGGAAAACATCGTGAGGAAACCTGCATAGTGCATACCATAGCGATTTGTATAAATTTCTATGGTATGTAAAAGTCCGCCAACCCGCACTAGGCCAGCGTGGTGGACTATATGGCCTAACCACTCTCAATCGTACCCTCGATTGTAGAGGAGGCCCGTGCCCTGCAGTGGGTCGTATATGGGCTGATACAATACAATACAAAAAATAATGATCGAAATTGAACATTGTCAACATCCCTATTGGCTATTATAAAGAATATGCATATGTATAGTTCCCTAACAATGGATATTTTAAACAATGATTTATATTCAGGGGTCAAGTGTCGAAATCAATGTAAATAAATTAATAGAAATTCTAAAACCTTGAACTTCGAGCCTCCTATAAAATTATGTATGAAATTAATTAATAGTAAATTGAGGAAAGTGTTAATTATCGAATTGAAAACGGTTTTATTTAGTACAATAGTAATGTAATATACTGGTTTCTTAATATCACGCGAATGTTACACGTTACAATAAAACGAATTGGGATCGCAAAAACCATTTTTTAAATTTAATAATTGTAAATTAAGGGTAGTTAAATTGTAACAGTCACTAAGCGGATGACTCCTTCAGTCCGCCCCGTGACCGCGAAAACTGTAAAGTGATCGAAACGGCGGGAAGTTAAAAAATGTTAACATTAAATCAAATTCGCGATAAAATCCGTAAGAAATAGTTTTATTAATTATTATTTTAAAGGAAGTTTTAAAGCGGTCGAATAATTATTCAAGGTTTTTTATTATTTATTTACATATAAGTATTGGTTAATTTAACGCTTTTATAGTACATATTTCGAACTACATTATTTTATATATGCATACATACATACATACATGATGGATGATACATACATACATTAACTCACGCCTTTTCCAGAAGGGGTAAGCTGGAAGCTTCCAGGATACCCACATTTCGCCTTGTATTTTCCATCCCACGATGTGATAGGGGGCGAGCCTACCGCCATATCGGGCACACATTAACAAGCTGACAATGATTAGAAAAATCCAATATCACTTTGCCCGACCCGGGATTCGAACACGAGACCTCAGCTTTTTAATCGCACCGTAGTTCTACTACGCCACCGAGGCACTTTATTTTATATATTTATATATTATAACATTGCCGGCATAACCCGGTGGGCTATGAGAAAAGCATCATGTCGGTCAAAATGTCGGCGGCACAGAGTCGGCGGCAAGCGCCCGCACGTGTTGCTCGCCGACATAACATTTCTACAACGCAAGCGCACTGCTCGTCAACGTCATAAAATGTTCCTTAATAATACGAGCTCCTAATCCATTATAACAGCTCACATAATAGGTCTCATTTAAATTTAATAATGATTTGATCCGTGGTGCTTTACAGCTGGCTTCTCTGGCTGTAAAAGTCTTTATGCGAGGTTATTTACCTCTTTAGTTCATTGTTTTGTCATCCGTTTTGTTACGGAGGGAAGTGGACAATAATTTATTTCCAACTCCTATTAATTTAACTTTATGATTGATTTCGTTGCGGGTTAAAGACAAGTTAGACATTCCCGGAGACTCGCTGAGCTTCAATGCTTAGTGTCATTACAATGCGTGCTGTTGATCCTGGCTTACAGGAGTTGCAGTGGTGGGTGTGAGTGCGGGACAGTCTCTAAAAAAAAAAAAATCGAGCTCCTGCCATGTCGCCGTCAAAGTTTTCCTACTTGCAATGACTGAAGCAGTCGGCTAGCTCGCCGACAAAATGTCGCCGACATATGACGGTGGCTTTGATGTGTAGTGCGCTTAATATTGACACAAAATACGCCGAGAAAAGACAAAAAGCCTACGTCATATTTGCTCATCTTCAAGGCGGTACTGCCATGCCCTCAATGTATGTATGTCAACCAACAAGTAAGGACTTGAAGTGCGTTGTTTACGAAAAACTTGAATGGCAGAGAAAGTTCAGTACATTTAAGTCCACTTTCGGCCGGAACCGGTTGGAAAAGAAATCTTAAGGGTTATGCAAAAATGTCTCTTTGTCCTTTATACAATCACAGTACAGCCCAATTTACACGGGGAGAATTTCTCGCCTCAGACCCACGATTACAGCATCCTCCTCTACAATCTAGAGAACTTGCAAAATAAAGAAAAGAATAAAAAAATTAAAAGAATCTTGCATTCTTGGTATGCAGGTTTTCTCACGATGTTTTCCTGATGTTATAGTGCGTGGTGATTGACTATCAATGCACTTGACATTTAGGAAATTATAACATTTAGTATGACATTAATTTATTTCAAAAAACTGCCGCATTCAATTAACAGAAAAATGATATAATTCACAAAAAGACATATTTTAAAGTTCTCATTAATTTGCAGACAGACTAAATAAATTACTATCATAGGTATTTTCAAAATTACCTCGGCGGCGTAGTTGTGTTACGGTATGATTGCAAAGCTGAGGTCTTTGGTTCGTATCCTGGAACGGGCAAAGTTATATTGTTTTTTTTATACACAAACTCACGCCTTTTTCCCATAAGGCAGAGGTGATACGATGACACACGTTTCGCCTTGTATATTCCGTCCCACGATGTGATAGGGGGCGAGCCTATCGCCATATCAGGCACAAATTCCTGACTCCGGACTGATAATAAAAAATCCAATACCAGTTTAGCCGACCCGGGATTCGAACCCGAGACCTCTACGTTGTAACCGTAGTACCACTTGACTTTAAATATCTCAGAGCGTAACAAAAACAAAAACGAAGGAAAAGTACGTCATACTACGTTAAAAGGAAAAATTTAAATACTCAATTTATACAAGCGGAAGCTATTTGCATTGGATATGTCCACCTTTGCACTTCAAACCACTCAATATTAAAATATATACGGCAATTTAATTATTTCCCTACTGACACGAGTTCGATGGCTTTGTAACCAAAAAGCAAAAAGTATAAAACTGCTAGACTGCCTCGGTGGCGTAGTGGTACTACGGTACGATTGCAAAGCTGAGGTCTCGGGTTCGAATCCCGGGTCGGGCAAAGTGATATTGGATTTTTCTATTCATTATCAGCCCGGAGTCAGGTATTTTGTGCCAGATATGGTGATAGGCTCGCTCCCTATCACATCGTGGGACGGAATATACAAGGCGAAACGTGGGTGTTCTGGTAGCACCTCTGCGTACCCCTTCTGGGAAAAAGGCGTGTGTTTATGTATGTAAAACTGCTAGAGCCATGCTGTTCAGTCGTGGCTCAGCATGAATGGGCAGGCTCGTCCGGGACCACTGTCTCACAGGAGATCGACGTGAAGCGACAACTCTTGCGTTTCAATCGGTGAGTGAGATTGCCGGATGCCCAATACCCCTTTCCTCTTCCCATCCTTTTTCCTTCCCGCTCCCCTCTTAATTTGATGGGTCGGTGAAATATTTAAGAACCAGCGTTGTGGATGTTCATGTGCAGTGATCACTTACCATCAGGTGACCTGTTTGCCCGTTTGACCTATGCAATAAAGTAATTTTAACAGAGCTCGCAGGTTCACAGAAAACTTTGGTGGTTTGTACAGACATTTGAGATACCAAATATGTGTTCTGCTTTTTAATTTTCACTTATCAATTTGGATTCATACAAACATTGTTTTGTATCAGTCTATATACGTCCCACTGCAGGCACGGGCCTCCTCTACAATCGAGAGTACGATCGAGTTGTTAGGCCATATAGTCCAACACGCTGGCCTAGTGCGGGTTGGCGGAATTACATACCATTTTTTTTTTAAATCGCTACGGTATGCAGGTTTCCTCACGATGTTTTCCTTCACCATTATAGTGCGTGGTGATTGACTGTCAATACACACATGACTCCGAAAAGTCAGAGGTGTGCCCTGGGATTTGAACCCGCGACCACCGTAAACATGTTGGCAGCCGCATCTGGTCCGTTTACCAACAGGCCACCACGCACTACCAACATGACCTTAAGAATTCCGAATTAACGTAAGCGGTGAATTTGATTGTTTTTAAACTATTTTTGTCCCGTGCTCGTCGTAGCATATAGATTAAATCGGATTCCTGCTGGTCTTACTTGAAGTATGCAAATTATAATGGTTTTGCATAATGTCTTAAAGGAGAGCTTGACCTAAAAAAAAAAAACAGTCAAACTGAGAAAATTCCTTTTTTTGAAATCGGTTACAACGTAAATAAAAATGGTGGTGCCGGACCACCTTAAGCCCTATTTACACGGGGAGAGTTTCTCGCCTCAATATACGATTATCGTAAGGATATAAAAAAATTGCATCGTGCAAACGTTTGTCAGAACACGATAATCTATGGCGGTTATGTCATGCGATAATCGCATACGATTCTCGCCGCGAGAAACTCTCTCCGTGTAAATGGGGCTTTATTCTGCCCTCCCAATAACATTTGACAGCTTGAAACACGCAAGAATTTATAAAAAAAAATATATATATTTTAGCGTTATGCCTGCCTCGGTGGCGTAGTGGTACTACGGTATGATTGCAAAGCTGAGGTCTCGGGTTCGAATCCCGGGTCGGGCAAAGTGATATTGGATTTTTCTATTCATTATTGGCCCGGAGTCAGGAATTTGTGCCCGATATGGCGATAGGCTCGCCCCCTATCACATCGTGGCACGGAATATACAAGGCGAAACGTGGGTGTTCTGGTAGCACCTCTGCCTACCCCTTCTGGGAAAAGGCATGTGGTTATGTATGTATGTATTTTAGCGTTATATAATTTCATTAAAAATCGTTTTGGGTGGATAATCTCTAAATATAATTTCTTTCGATTACCAGCGGAATTTATAGAAATTTGTTGTTGAATAATTCGCTCAATTTCAAGTGTTCAGTTAAAGAGTGCTCTAGCAAAATATCAGATTTCCTAAAAAGTATAGATTACGAAACCACCGAAAATATTCTGAGCTCCACAGTCATAAAACTAGATAACATTTGAAACTATCCAAAGACTGTCACCTAATTGTGTAGATTATATTTATGTATAAACATAAATTTCTTACAAAGCTAGCCATTATAATGTTATTTTCATGCCTTTAACTCTCTTTTATTCAGATGTTTAATTCCTCAATTGGTAGCCCAAGATACAGGCTATGCCTAGTTTGGATACCCCTGACAATACTAGCTATAAGGATCTCATATTTTTATATCACATTATTTTAAGTAGTATTAAGTCTCTATAAGTCTTTATTTTTAATAAACAATTTTTCATTTTTTTTTTCATTTCACTAAAATACTTGCGGACTCGTAGTCATCCGCTTAGTGACTATTACATAATAATTGTAAATTAAGGGTAGTTAAATTGTAACAGTCACTAAGCGGATGACTAATACCTCAGTCCGCCGCGTGACCACGAAAACTGTAAAGCGATCGAAACGTCGGGAAATTAAAAAATGTAAAAATCAAATCAAATTCGCGATAAAATCCGTAAGAATTCGTTTTATTTCAATGGTAGTTATGATTATAAAATCATATGCAATGTGAAGAACGAATATTAAAGCTACCCAACCTGTTTGTTAGTAGGAAAACGGTCACCATTGACGTCGCTAAAATCATCTTGAATTTAATATAGCAATGATTTTGTTTTATTATTTTTGTGAATGTCTTAATCGTTCGAATGTTTTATACTCGCGTGGCAAAGTTCAATGGCCTTAATGTCATTTGCAATCAAAATATAGGGTCACGGATGAGAGACATTTTAACGATCGACAAAATTATGTCGGCCGCCAAATGCCACCGCTTGGGTTTAAAGTATTTATAAATAGAGGGAGAGGTACTTCAAAAACGTAGATAAAAATGGCGGGGCCGGGTCACCTTTTTCTGCCCTCCTATTGGCTGACATTTGACAGGTTGTCCAACATGCACGAATTATTTGAAAAAGAAAAGAACAAAAATTGCTCAGGGTTATTGAATTCCCCCCAAGCTTGTTTTAGACGGATAATAACTAAATATACTTTCGGTTACCAATGAAATCTATAGCAATTTCTTTTTAAATAATTAGTTTAATTCTCACTACTATGGCAGTGCTGCCAACATACCGAACAAAAGATAACTACGTTTTTGAATACTCTCCCTCTATATTATGAATACTCTAAGGTTTCAAAACGTCTAAATCAAAAATACCGTTTATTTTGTAAACATATGTCTCGTTTCGAGAATGGAACCCGCTACCTTTCGTATCACGATCACGTCTCGTTACGTCAGAGGCTGCCAAGTATTATATAAATCGTATTAGGTTGATTCAATTATCTATTACAAAAATTTAATAATTTCAGGTCAATTGATATGTCGATTAAGAACGACCGAGTTGCCTAATCGATATTGATATCATAAATCTAATAAATGCAAAAAATAAGTTGCGTATTTCGTAATTAATTTTATGTTATGTAGAAAATGGCTTCTACATACATACATACACATACATATATACATAAACTCACGCCTTTTTCCCAGAAGGGGTCGGCAGAGGTGCTACCAAGACACTCATTTTGCCTTGACTAATACATAATATTCAACGTTATACATGATTATGTGATAAATATTTACCAATTTAGTTGTAAATTTTGATGTACATAAATAAATACACTCAACAGTCACATACATAGTCCTGACAACACACTAACATCGAGTCCTGTGTCTTGAATTGACAACAAGCAACTATATAGTGTTTGTACTCTGTAGTGACTAAAGCTACCACCTGGCTTCGTTATCGGTAGCAGTCTTGATATACCTTCTATAGAGCTGATGAGATTATTTGTTTGTTTGTTTGAGCGCGCTAATCTCATGTACTACTGGTTCCAATTGGAAAATTCTTTTTGTGTTGCATAGCCCATTTATTGAGAAAGGTTATAGGCTATATAACATCACCCTATGACCAGTAGGAGCGGAGCAGTAGTGAAAAATGTTGCAAATACGGGAAAATTTTATTCCTCTTGAAGACTTCCGTTGCGAGCGCTGGGTGATTAGAGGGGATGTAACGGGACGAGAAGTAACGGGACGGGATATGACGGGACAGAATAGGGAAATCAATATAGAGGACAGTAGTTGAGTTTAAATATATAACAGTACGTAAAATAACTAATATGTTGCTGATGTACACTGGACACAAATACTACGGTCGAAGCCGGGCCCGACCGCTAGTTAAAAATAAAATACATTGCTAAAATCATTTTTAATATACGACAGTAAATAAGTGGTTTCTAAACTTATTAGATTAATGTCATACAACACGTTTCATTATGCAATTTGGCGCGACTTTTTCGGTCATTCCGCATCTACTTTTACTTTTGGCGAATATAAAACCCACACGTTTGTCCCCTTTCACCCCGAGACTGCAAGTTGTTATATAACTTTATATGCAGCGTCTGTGGCGCAGTGGGTTAGACATATACAGGTATGTCCAGACTGCGACCAAAACGAAGACAGGTGGTGTTAGTGACTTCAGATACAATGCAACTAAAAACTTTGCAAAAAAATGCGGCGATTTTTTGTTGTGATTTTTTACTTATACTTGTATTTGGGTAGTAAATACATCGTTTTCTCAAAATAATTATGTACATCTTTTTATTTTTAAAGACACAATGGTACGCAAGTGTTTAAATTAAAATTTTAGCAAAAACTAGGGATTTACCATACAAACACGATGATATTTAAAAAATGGAAAAAATACCTACAGGTTTTTTTGAGAAATTTTTAGTTGCATTGTGTCTGTAATCACTAACACTACCACCTGGCTTCGTTTTCGGTCGCAGTCTTGATATACCCTGTACACATACATAAAGATCACGCCCTCATGCCAGAATAGGTAGGCAGAGGTGCAAACAGGACACCCACGATTTCGTTTGTGTGTTCCGTCCCACGATATGTTAGCGTGTGAGCCTTTCGCCATATCGGGCACAAATTCCTGACTCAAGGCTGATAATGAATAGAAAAATTTAATATCACATTGCCCGACTCGGGATTCGAACCCGTGACCTCAGCGTTGTAACCGAACCATAACACAACTACGCCACCGAGGCAGTGAAATTTTAAAATTGTATTTACTGTTTTAAAAATATAAATTATTCACAAAATGGATATAGAAATTAAAACTTGAGTATTTTCTTTGTTTATTCAAAACGGAATATTTATTAATTTATTAATGAATACTATTGCTCTTAAACTAATGAATTTTGTATCAGCCCAGATACGTCCCGCTGCAGGGCACGAGCCTCCTCTATAATCGAGAGGTCGATTGCGAGGGTTTAGGCCATATAGTCCACCACGCTGGCCTAGTGCGGGTTGGCGGACTTTACATACCATAGAAATTCTTGCAAATCTCTATGATATGCAGGTTCTTCACGATGTTTTCCTTCACCGTTATAGTGCGTGGTGATTGACTATCAATACACACATGACTCCGAAAAGTCAGAGGTGTGCCCTGGGATTTGAACCCGCGACCACCGTCAACATGTAGGCAGCCGCGTCTAATCCGTTACCAACAGGCCACCACGCACTTGAACGCGCGCACACGCAACTAATGAATACTAGATACGTATTCTAGACTTCCTGTTTAGCACTACGAATTCCCGTATACAAGTTATACATTCAAAGACATTTAACGGTGAAGGAAAACATCGTGAGGAAACCTGCATACCGTAGCGATTTTAAAGAATTTCTACGGTATGTAAGTCCGCCAACCCGCACTAGGCCAGCGTGGTGGACTATATGGCCTAACCACTCTCAATCGATTCTCTCGATTGTAGAGTAGGCCCGTGCCCAGCAGTGGGACGTATACGGGCTGATAAAAAAAAATATTCAAAGACATAAATTGTGTCAGAATTAAATTAGGTCTAGACATTCATAAGCATTATAATACATTAGAATTAGGTTTTAAAGCATACATTGAATAAATTTTAAACTTGATTAAAACATTTTAAAATTTGTTTTGTATATAACACTCTATGAAAGGACATGTTAAGCTATATGGTAAACATCTTGTTTGATTTGAATAAAATATAACTCATAAATTTTACATACAAGGGGTAGACAGAGGTGCTACCAGAACACCCACGTTTCGCCTTGTATATTCCGTCCCACGATGTGATAGGGGGCGAGCCTATCGCCATATCGGGCACAAATTCCTGACTCCGGGCTGATAATGGGTAGAAAAATCCAATATCACTTTGCCCGACCCGGGATTCGAACCCGAGACCTCAGCTTTGCAATCGTACCGTAGTACCACTACGCCACCTAGGCAGGCAATTTTATGCCAAATATATTTGATTAAAATTTATATTTATCTTCTATAATAAATTTGTAACCGATCGATGTCTTTACGTGGAAGATGAAAGAGAAAAACTGATATGGGGGGACTATATTAACGTAATAGAACCCAAAACAATGAATTTAAGAATTTTTGTCTGTTAGTCTGTTCGGTTGTGCGCGATGAACTCAGAGACGGCTAAATGGATTTTAATGAAATTTGATGACACCCTGGATTAACACTTAGGCTACTTTTTATCCCGAAAAATGTAGTGGTCCCGTGGGATGAGGGAGGAATTCCGATATATGTGTTACTTATTTATACTCAAATGGATGGGATGGGACTGGATTACGTGATATGGAATATCCTGAATTAATATCTAAGACACTTTTTGTTCTGAAAAATGTAGTATTCCCGTGGGATGCGCAATAAATAATAAATACTTTCAACAGTGACATACATAGTCCTGACCCTAGACTAAGGTCAAGTCTTGTGTCGTGTATCAGAAACTAAGAGAGATATTACGGCGTAACAGGCCACCACGGACTTTAAACTATAATAACATTTATTATTTATTAATTTAAACAAAGAACATTTATAACTATTGAGATCATTCAATTCTCTACTAAAAATACTCCAAACATGCCCTAATGCAAATCAACGTTAGACAAGCCTTCTGTGATGCGCCTTACTTCTTCGCTTCTCTTCAGCGTAGTCTCGGTGTGAACCAGCTTGGTAATTTTTATATGTACAGATTTAACTTTTCATTCTCCCTTTCCAGAATAATGAACCACTCGTTAGAAGAGTCGCCGCTGATGGACACGAGTGTGACAGCGCAGAGAATGGAGAAGTGGGTGGAGGCTCAGAAGAGGGGGGAGAAGATCGACATCGACGTGTACGGAAAACCGACAGAGAAGCAACTTAAAGAATTGGAACACGTCAGAAACCTTAGCAAAGAGCTGCAGGATAACTTACATGTACGTTTTTATTTATCCCGCCAAACAGCAGTGTAAATGCACTGTTTTGCAGCCTCCGTGGAGCAGTTGGTTAGACGCCGGCTGTGAAGAGAAGCCGCGGGTTCGATCCCCGCACCGAGCCTAATATTTGTGAGATCCAATAGAAATTGTTTCGGGTCTGGGTGTTTGTGAGACCGAAAAGTCTCGTATATCCTTTGTGATGTACAAGTTTTTATGCGGGGTCGGGATTATGTATGTGCTTGTTACGTGTTAATTAATTAGTTTTAATTGAATCGTAATATTTTTTGTAGTTCCTATACTATAGGTGATAAAGGCATGTTCCCACCGATTTATATAATAACAAACAATGGAACTGACAAATATAGACATATTTACATAATGAAGATGAAATAATGAGTTACAATTCTAGTTTCTTTGTCGTGAGATAGTATGGTTTTTATATCGCATATATTAGCATATTTTGTATAAATAACATTATCATAAAGATTAAAGATACGTCCGTAAATATGTTAAATTACATATGTAAAGTCACTCACGCTGCCTCCAACAGGTCACTGTGGAAATCATAGGGAGAGGCCTATGTTCAGCAGTGGACTTCCTTTGGCTGATGGATGGATGGATAAACTCACGCCTTTCACAGATGTGGTAGGCAGAGCTGCCAAGACACCCACTTATCGCCTTTTATGTTCCGTCCCACGAAGGGTTAGGGGGCGAGCCTATCGTCATACCGGACACAAATTCTAAACTCCGGACTGATAATGAATATGAAAATCCAATATCGCTTTGCCCAACCCGTGATTCGAACCCGAAACCTCCAGGTCATAATCGTACCGTAGTACAACCACACCACCGAGGTTTTCAAATCCCACCCCCTTTTTAACCGACATCAAAATTAGGCGGAGGTTCTCAGAATCATCTTTTTTTTTGTTTTAACAATGCATACATCAGCTCATCCAGAATGTTCTCACCAGGAGTTAGAAAACACAGTCCGAATAGCTGACGTGGAGAACCAGGCGATGAACCCCACAGCACCCATGCTGGACTATTCCGAAGACCACGAGTTCGTCTCCGCCAACCAGCTGGACAATTGCTATGGGGAGGAAGACAAAGTTGACGCCAAGGAAGAAGAGAAGAGAAGGCTGACCAAGGGTAACGCTCGGAAGACAGACATCCAGGAGTTTTACAAGGATCAGTGTGTTTTCCTCACTGGTGGTACTGGGTTTCTGGGTAAAGGTATGCATGGTTTTTTATGCCTGATTGAAAGTCTAAGGATTGATGATTTCGTTGAAATTTTAGAGAGAAAAAATTAAGGCAATTTTTTTTTGACGAATGTTTAAGCGAATCTTTTTAACTCAAACCAAATTTAAGTAAAAGAATATTTAACAAAAAATAATTGACCTTCGACTTTCGCAAGAGTTTTTGCTTGTATTTTCCAAAAACGAAAGATTAGCCGAAGGCAATTTTAGCTGAAACCTAATTCGATGGAACAATACCAACAACTCCCTACTTTTGACACATTTTTGTTCCATTTAAAGTCACCTCGATCAACTAAACGGTTGACAATCATTTGCTACTTAAATTATCAATAGTAATTAATCGCGATTTTTAAATCCTAAACTTAAACAAGTAAGTAATGTAAGCCTTATGTAAGTCCACCAACCAGCCAGCCAGCGTGGTGGACTATATGGCCTAACCACTCTCAATCGATTCTCTCGATTGTAGAGTAGGCCCGTGCCCTGCAGTGGGACGTATATGGGCTGATAAAAAAAAATCTTAAACAAAGGGTTAAGAGTAGGAGATCCCGATGTTTCCAATTTGTTTTCATTACATTAGTTGCTTTGATACAATATTAAAATATAATATTAGTGAAAAAGCGTCTATGTAACCCGATTTCCACCGGTTTCCCTTTTATATCGGAATGATACTACAGCCTCCAAATGAGGGTACCAATTTTACCTTTATGACAATTGATCGTGAAACTTATAAGATTGGCAATTGAGTCGGCACTTCATAGTAAACAGATAGGAAAAGTAGATCTCTATATACAAAAATGAATCGCTAAATCATTGGTCATCGCATCACGTCTGAACGGCTGGACCGATTTCGCTAATTCTTCTTTTATTGTATTTGTTATAGTCAGGGTTCACTCTTCTGACAATAACAACTGTCAACTTGAACCTCATTTCATATTTCGACCGCCAGGCGGCGAACGTAATTTTTTTTGAAATATGCCTTATTTAAAATGGTATTAAGCTGAAATTACATTGAAATTATTACAATTTGCGTGCCATATATTTTTTTATTTTACATTGAATGGCGAAACGAGCATGCCATTCGCCTATGCAAGCGATACTACCGCTCGTGGACAGTAGCAAAACCAAAATCACACCGATCTAAAATCACTATTTTTGACAAAGAATCATCTCGGATTTTGTTCCAATGTGTACAATGTCGTTTATCCAACACCACGTCTCAATATTATGCTGTTACGCATGATTATTTTCAAAGTGTACAATGAAAAATCGTCTATGTTAACAATCCATAAGATTGTCAAGTAATCTGCCTTGAACATCGACTATAAAGCGCTGACAAGGCAAACTACAAACTGCCTACTCATACTTGAGCAATTGTACGTAAAAACCACGTAGACATTAAAAATGGGAGCATTACGACCTAGATGTGTTTCGCCTCGTTAGCTAATAGCAATGACTGCACAGGGCCGGCAAACGAGCAAACAGGTCACCTGGTAAGTGATCACTGCACATGAACATCCACAACGCTGGATCATGGATGTGTTGCCGGCCCAATTGGAGAGGGAAGGAAAAAGGATGGGAAGAGGAAAGGGGTATTGGGCATCCGGCAATCTCAGTCATCGAACGAAACGCGATAGCTAAGCTGTCGCTTCGGGTCAATTTCCTGTGAGACAGTGGTACCGCCCCGGATGAGCCTGCCCATTCATGCTGAGCCATGACTGACAACAGCGTGGCTCTACCACTTCTAATAATATACACACAATTTTTTGATAAGAATACCAAGATTAAAGATGCTTGCATGTTGAAGTGGCCTGTTGGTAACGGAACAGACCCGGCTGCCAACATGTTCACGGTGGTCGCGGGTACAAATCCCAGGGCATACCTCAATCACCAAGCACTATAACGGCGAAGGATGGCATACCATAGTGATTTGTTAGAATTTCTACGGTATGTAAAGTCCGCCAACCCGCACTAGGCCAGCGTGGTGGACTATATGGCCTAACAACTCGATCGTACTCTCGATTGTTGAGGTCCCATGCCCTGCAGTGGGACGTATCTGGGCTGATACAGACGCTGTCATACATATGCGTCTTCAAAAACGTAGATTTTTTTTCTTAATATTGGTACACTATATTAGTGAAAATTTAACTGTACTGTACTGTATCAGCCCATACACGACCCACTGCAGGGCACGAGCCTCCTCTACAATCGAGAGTACGATTGAGAGTGGTTAGGCCATATAGTCCACCACGCTGGCCTAATGCGGGTTGGCGGACTTTTACATACTATTGAAATTTATAAAATTCGCTATGGTATGCAGGTTTCCTCACGATGTTTTCCTTCACCGTTATAGTGAAAATTTAACTAATTATAGGTAATTTAATAACAAAATGCTATACATTCCTTTGTTAACAGAAAGTACATTTAGTTATTATACATAAAAACGAGATACAGTGGAATTCAATAACGCTAAACTATTTTTTAAATGTTTTTTTTTAAAATAATTCCTGCATGTCGGACAGCCTGTCAAATGTCAGCCAATAGGAAGACGGAAAAATGTGGCCCGGCCCCGCCATTTTTATCTACGTTTTTCAAGTACCAGCGTTCCCTCTATATTATAATTACTCAATTGCGAATTACAAGCTTCAAGCCAATAAACGGGAACTATAAATACTAAATCCTTGGCCCAAAGTTAATCCTTCGCTCATCCGAGTTTATTAATAAGGCGTAAGTGTTATTATGTATGTATTATTATGTATGGTATATAGATGTATTGCATGGTTTTGTGTGTGTGTGATGCTTCAAGATTTCCAAGGTAAGTGATTTTGTGTTTTTTTTTTGCTTTTTTGCTTGACGCCGAGTGTTTAGATAATTATTACGTGTAAAAAACAAAATATAAAATCAATATCAGATTATTGCGCAGTATGGTCTTTATTTTTTAATAACTTATTAAAAGTTAACTAGCAGTCGGGCCCGGCTTCGCCCGGGTACAGATAGATTTCAGTCCAGTCCACATCAACATACTGATTCGCGTACTAACTGTTTTGTATGTGAAATATTTTTTTTTAAATGTTCAGAATAGGACGAACCTAAAACAATAATGTTAACTTACTCTCTAAAACAGCGTTTCTCGAACTGTGGGTCGCGATGCACTGATGTTTTGCCAACGATTATCAAGTGGCCCCTGAATAGATGTAAATTATAGATGGAAGCCCCCTTCAATACCTCATGTGAGGCCAGATTTTCGGCTACCATCATTAAAACGAAATTTACCAAAACAAGGTTAAGGTTTAAAGAACTTTATTCTCACAAGAAATACATATTTCACTTAAAATTTGATACAAATAAATGTTAAACTTAATTAAGTCCCGGTACTTTAGAGAAAATATGTATCTTAAACTTATTTCTAAAACTATTTGTCGTTATTTTAACAGTTTTCGGTAGTTTTTTAATAGCTGTGTGCACCCTCATGTGAAATTGTTTTTTTTAATTTTTCCCATAATTTGTTCTACAATTATCCTAATTATTTCAAAGAGAGTAATAATAACAAAAAATGATTAAGCCAATAATAATTATATTGTGTCGTATTCAATTGTATATTAAATTTAATAGTGTTAGTAGTGATTTTCTTTATTAATAATTTATAAAAATTAATATAATAAATGGGACAAATGAAACGCACTGCGACTAAAAGTTGACGCTACAGCTGTAATGACAAAAATAGGAAACAAAAACACCTTTAATATTAAAATTACAGTTCTCCTATGTATTTAAGTATTTAATTCCTCCTTTATAGCTTGGTCGACTGCCTCGGTGGCGTAGTGGTACTACGGTATGATTGCAAAGCTGAGGTCTCGGGTTCGAATCCCGGGTCGGGCAAAGTGATATTGGATTTTTCTATTCATTATCAGCCCGGAGTCAGGAATTTGTGCCCGATATGGCGATAGGCTCGCCCCCTATCACATCGTGAGACGGAATATACAAGGCGAAACGTGGGTGTTCTGGTAGCACCGCTGCTACCCCTTCTGGGAAAAAGGCGTGTGTTTATGTATGTATACACACACAAATGTATGTATGTTATGTTTATGTATGTATGTTATGTTTATAGCTAGGTCGGTCCCAATTTTGTCAAGTTTTGTTAGGTGGGTCCGAGCTCAGTGAACTTTGGGAACCACTGCTCTGAAAGCATGTCTGTGTTGTTTTTTTTTTGCATGAGCATGACGTTTTTGTGTTGTTTGGTTAATGCCGTTAACTTAATGGTAGATTAAAAAAACAACACTGGTACATATACAAGTTTCTTCCTGAGTTTAAAGATCAGTGACCTCGTGTTAGTCTCCCAAATATTGTAGTACAAAAAATAATTATTGATCGCTTCTAAGCATATTGATAAATATTAGAATAATTCAAATGTAAGTCGGATTAACAGTCTCCGTGGCGCAGTTGGTTAGACGCCGGCTGTGAAACGAGAGGCCGCGGGTTCGATCCCCGCACTGAGACGAATATTTGTGAGGCTCACAAGTATTTATCTCGGGTCTGAGTGTTTGTGAGACCGCAAAGTCTCTCGTAGTTTCTGATACCCACGACACAAGACTTAATCGATCTTAATGTGGGGTTAGGACTATGTATGTGACTGTTGGGTGTATTCATTTCATTAATTTAATCATTAAAAAAAGAAAAAATACCAAAATTATCTTTGATTTATCCATATGAGTAATAATTGTCGAAATAATGTACTTAAAATACAATTTACTGTCTTTTTATTGCACCAATTGCAAATTTTGTAATTATGGTACACTATAACCATGAAAATACTTATTTTATTCACAAAATATACTTTCCGAAGACTTCTATTTTATGTACTTGTCACATCATAATTATAATTTCTTTCCCAATGCTTATAAAGATACTTGATCTACCTATATTATATCATTTATTTAATTTATCTCTTCATTGAATTCTCGCAAGTTTATTAATATTAGTTAAATTGCAGTCTGCTTAAACCGCTGTGTTCATCAATGGCGCCATATTTAATCCGCCGCCATTTTGTTTCCAGATGGCCGAATCAGCTTGAAAGCCAGTCGTATAGTGGAAAAAGTCATCCTTTGAATATCTTCAATTATTTTATAAATAAACGGTGGTTGTGTCTTTATTTATTAAAAATATTTAATCTGATTTGATATTTTATTTTAGATTGTAAGTTAAATTAATTAAGTAAATATTTTAGTTGTAAATTAATTTAGTCAATAAGTAACTAAGTTCATTCTGATTAACATAAAATTTGATTGTCTTAAAAATTCAATATTCATAAATATCTGATGAGCTCAAAATACCCAAGTGTCGACCCACCAATTGAATAAAATTAATTCAAATAGTTAACAAAGTATACAACATTAACTTTTGTTGACAGCCTCCGTAGCGCAGTGGGTTAGACGCCGCCTGTGAAACGTGAGGCCGCGAGTTCGATCCCCGCACCAACACAAATATTTGCGTCATCCACAGCTATTTGTTTCGGATCTGGACGTTTTTTTTTGTATTGTATTGTATCAGCCCATATACGACCCACTGCAGGGCACGGGCCTGCTCTACAATCGAGAGTACGATTGAGAGTGGTTAGGCCATATAGTCCACCACGCTGGCCTAGTACGGGTTGGCGGACTTACATACCGTAGAAATTCTTTAAAATCGCTACGGTATGCAGGTTTCCTCACGATGTTTTCCTTCACCGTTAAAGTGCGTGGTGATTGATTATCAATACACACATAACTCCGAAAAGTCAGAGGTGTGCCCTGGGATTTGAACCCGCGACCACCGTGAACATGTAGGCAGCCGAGTCTGGTCCGATACCACGAGGCCACCACGCACTTTCTCTGGACGTTTGTGAGACCGAAATGTCTGTCGTAGTTTCTGATATCCACGATACAAGATTCGATCTTAGTGTGGGGTCAGGACTCAGGACTATGTATGCGAATGTTGAGTGTATTTGTTTATACTGTAAAGCCGAAACACCCAAATTAGATTTTGCTTTACAAGACCAGGTAAAAATATGAAATAATAATGAAAACCCACGCGGTGACCTTCTACCACAAAAAACCCGTCTCTTGAATGATGCACGGGACTCTTTAAATCTTCATGGCGGGTGTACTTGTAATTACAAGTAGTGACTAAACTGACCATACGTCCCGTTTTGAACCGGACTGTCTCTTTTTTCGGTCACCTGTCCCGTTGTCCGAAACAAAGCGCCGGGACGCAAAATTGTCCCGTTTTCCAGTTTAGTATTTCCCATAGTGAACAAACAGCATTTGAAGTCTCAAAAACATAAAAATGCCATTGAAATAAAACGAATTTTTACGGATTTTATCGCGAATTTAATTAAGTTTTTTCGGATCGCAAAAACCAATTAACTTTTTAATTGAATAATTGTAAATTAAGGGTAGTTAAATTGTAACAGTCACTAAGCGGATGACTAATACCTCAGTCCGCCCCGTGAACGCGAAAACTGTAAAGTGATCGAAACGTCGGGAAATTAAAAAAAATAAAAATTAAATAAAATTCGCGATAAAATCCGATTTCTCTGAATCTAAATTTTCGCGATAAATCGCGATAACATTTCTTTTATAATTTTTACATATATATTATAAAAAAATACATATAAAAATGATAAAAAAAATGAATTACTCTCCGCTGGTGAAGCTCAAGACCGAAGCCACCGGTGGTTAGGGAGACAAAGTGAGGAACCTCCTCACAATGCGCGCCGTGTCCAGTAATACTGCCTTCTGTATCTGACTCTTGACCCAACAGGCAATTGAGAGGCTCTGTAGATGTTGCTCGATTTTTAGTCTTATAAATTAGAGAAGTACAATCATTCACAAATCTATTGGCCCCAGACTAGGCAAGCCTGTATTTTGGAAACCAAGAAATATTATTGAGTTAACATACATAGCAAGTGAATAAAATAACTTATACTTTGACATAGATTTACAAAAATTACCATAATATATTAAATTAAACGATAAAATAATAGTTGTATATGTAATATCTTGTTAAAACGTTATTTTTTATCTGTGTATATGGTACTTAAGTAGTTTATACACTGTACTGTATTCGCTGAAGCGATAAGACACTATAATCATTATTTTATTTATCAACTTTTGTACATATATTTATCTTAATATATTCGTATATATTAAGATTAATATCTTACACAGATATCAAAGTATAAAAGGATAGCGATTAATAATTTCAGACTCATTATCAATCGGTTCCGTGGTGTAGTGGTTATCACATCTGCTTTACACGCAGAAGGCCGCCAGTTCGATCCTGGCCGGAATCACTCTTTTTGGTTTTTTATTTTCCTTTTAAATTTTTATTATTCCAATTTTAATTAATTAATTATAACATACATGACGGGCGACCTGGTTAAGGTCGCAGGAAGTCGCTGGATGCAGGCCGCTTCCAACAGGTCTATGTGGCGATGCGTGGCCTATGTTCAGCAGTGGACGTCCTGTGCCTGAAGAGAGAGAGAAAAAGAGATAATTGATATATGAACTTAGTTTACATAAATTATCGATTCATATTGTTATAGATAGCGCCATTTACTCGTAGTTTCTCGCGGTGAGAATCGTATGCGATTATCGTATTACATAGCCGTAGATTATTGTGTTGTGACAAATGTTTACACGATGCAACTTTTTTATATCTTTACGATAATCGTATCGTCGAGACGAGAAACTCGCCGTGTAAATGGGGCTTTAGAATTCTTTTTATTTCAATACGCAAAGCTTTTACTTCCCTTTGGTTTTCCGTGGGACAGCGGCTAGTCTCATTTTGAATTTAACTTTGAAAACTTCAAGGTCCTTTATCAGCCTTATACGTCCCACTGTAGGACACTGTCCACTGCAATCAAGATTCAAGAGTACAACTGACACGGGTTAGGCCATCTAAGATATCCATTTAAGTGTATTCTAAACTTATTTATTATTTGCTATGTATGTGCTCTATAAACCGGTAGAGTAAGATTTAACTAGCCAAAATTTCCGTTGACTAATATAACCGGTTGTTATCGGACAAAGAACAGTTAAATCTAATATTTACATAGAAACATTCATATAATGGTCTTGTTTAAACTCATTGTTATTCCTGTCACATTAATTATTTTTGGCTGATTTAGTTCGTAAACTCGCCGGGAGGTGTCGCTATTCCGATGAGGGCGAAAATAAGGTGTTTGTTTACATGTAATAAATTTACCATGTAAACGGAGCTTATGTTGTGAAATAGGTGCTTTAAAATATCCTTCTGTACATATTAAAGTAATTTTGTAAGAGATTCTAGTCAAATATTCAGCTTTTATGTTTTTCAACTTTGTGGTATTTTTACTCATTCCCGACATTGCAAGAATGGTTAATAAATAATATGGACCTCTTAAAACCTGGAAATCATACTATTGGAAACATCGGGTTAATCGGCTTAGACGTATTTCTTATAAATCTCGCCTGCAAGCGCCATCTGTTATCGAATCCATAAAATCCATTTCAGTACTGATCGAGAAGCTGCTACGATCCTGTGGAAGCGTTGATACAATTTACGTATTAGTCAGGAATAAGAAAGGAAAAGATCCCACAGCTCGCCTTCATTCGATGTTAGATGATTTTGTAAGTATAAAACATTTCATTAAAATACTAGTTATCATACACACCGGTAGATGGCGCTAATACAAGATGTTAGATTTTTTTCAATTTATTATACAAGAACAATCGACAATGTTCTTAATATATCATTAGTAAATGCATTGAAAACCCTTTATCGTAATGCTGTGAAAGTAATGACATCTGTTTAACACGATAAATGAAATTGTTTATGTAAGAATTTTAAGAAAGAACTAGGGTATTTTTAATTTGAGATATATAAATTTCTTTAGTGTTAAGTACTCAAGTAATGGTACATTATTTTTCCAGGTATTCCATTTAGCTCACGAAGAAAATCCGAAAGGTATTCATAAAGTAGTACCGATATGCGGGGACATGGTGTTACCAGGCTTGGGCATCAGTGACGAAGACAGAAAAATTCTTACAAGCAGAGTGAGTTGTATTTTAGTTAATAGATGGCGCTATTAAACTTTCAACTTAAACATTTTGTGATGGTAATATTGCATGGTTTGTATAATAGATGGCGCTTTTAAACACTGAATGTTTTTTCAAAAGAAATTGAGTTTGTGGTAAATTATAATTTTTGAAAGCATTTGCATATGACAATGATTCCTGCTTTAAATACACAATAAGTACAGAAGCAAAACATGATTTGCCAAAAAAAAGTCTTAGATAGAGGGCGCCACCTTGTAGCTATTGAAACTAAAAATTAATCTTTATTTTAACAGGTAACAGTCATAATAAACGCAGCTGCTACTGTTAAATTCGACGAAAAACTGACCATAGCGACAGCAATCAACGTCAAAGGGACCAAGGAAGTGCTCAAATTGGCCAAAGAATGTCGCAATTTGAAGGCAATCACACATGTATCAACAGCATTTTCAAACACACACGTCAAGAGAATTGAGGAGAAGTAAGTTAAAGCTAGTTAAAAGTAACTAACTAGTTTAACTTTAAACTAAGTGAATAAAAATCATGAATTCGAAAACAGAATCAAAATTAGTTATAAAATGACCGAGATAATAGAATTTTTAATAGTGCGGTAGGGACACTAGCCTTCTCTTTCGCACGCATGCACCTTATGGAAGATGACGTCACGTCGTGCATGTTGCATCCTTTTCTATTACGCCTACCACCAACATTAACATATTTGTAGCTTACTTATTACTAAACTGTTTTTAAAATTTCTTCCTGATTATGATTATGATTATTTCGATATAAACAATAATAAAAATTGATGACACTAGCCTATTGGGCCGGCAACACATCCATGATCCAGCGTTGTGGATGTTCATGTGCAGTGTTTACTTACCATCAGGTGGCCTGCTTGCTCGTTTGCCAAACGTATGCAATAAAAAATACTTTTATGTCTTTTTCAGGTTTTACGAGCCGCCCATGTCCGTGGAAGCACTGGAAGCTGTCTCAGAATTGGACGACAAAATTGTCGAAGGAATTTTACCAACGTAAGTAACAATTCTTTTATATATTTTTTGGAACAAAACCATCAGGGTGCAAAATTGTAACTATAGTTTGGCAAAAAAAATAAAAATTGATGGGGCGCCACTGAGTCGTTTATATGGCGTCACTTTAAAGTTCGGGTTTCAATTTTGATTCTTTTTATTATTAAATAAATGATAATTAAATAACAAAAGTTATTATTAAACATTCTCAGTCGAAATAATTTCATAAAAACGCAAACTTCAATGCGAGATTCAATTAAAATTCACAAATGACAAAATTGCGAAAGTGCTGCCAGGTGAACAAAAGGGTTAGTTCCATTTTTACACTTTTTTGCAAATCTGTAGTTTTATTAAAACGCGAAAAAGACTGTAAGCTTTACGGCCTTACTTACCGACAGTTTCAAAACTTATTTAAGTTATCGAATGTTTTATCGCTTTCAAACGACTTTTGAATTCAGTTTGAGCGAAGAAGACAAAACAAATTAAAAGATGCGGCTTACGGACGCGGCTGAAGAGCGAAAGGACATTCAAGGTTACCTTCGAATGTCCTAGAATTTTCATCTTATAAGTCATTGATATGCGTAATATATGCAATAACTTGACTTAATTATTTTTACAGGGGACGCCTCGCACACCCGCAAATCGCCCGCGCCGTCCTAGTCTTAGTGCTGCATGAGTCCGCATCGACCGCGGTTATCGATTTCGAACCGAAATCCGAAAGAAATCGATAACCGCGATCGATGCGGACTCGTGCAGCACATGACTAGGACGGCGCGGGCGGTGTGCGGGTGTGCGGGGCGTGCCCTCCCCGCGCCTCACCTCATACCCCGATTGCCTTGCCGACCTGTCGCGTATTGTACTTGTTTCTCTCACCTATGCACAGTAGAAATGTATCGTAAAAAGATGTTTATTCTGTTAATAATAAATATTTTTCCAGATTATTAGGAGAGCGTCCGAACACGTATTGCTTCACAAAAGCCGTTGCTGAAGAGGCAGTCAGGAAGTATGGGGAGGGGATGCCGATCTGCATAGTCAGACCTTCCATAGGTATGAAGTACAAACTATGTATCTAATTATTATAACTATAACGGTGAAGAAAAACATCGTGAGGAAACCTGCATACCATAGCGATTTGTATAAATTTCTATGGTATGTAAAAGTCCGCCAACCCGCATTAGGCCAGCGTGGTGGACTATATGGCCTAACCACTCTCAATCGTACTCTCGATTGTAGAGGAGGCCCATGCCCTGCAGTGCGTCGTATATGGGCCGATACAATAAAATACCAAAAATCGAATTATTAATTAAACTTTATACATTTCCTCTTACTTGTTATTCCTTTCTGATTAATTTCGATGCGGGTTAAAGACAAGCTTGAAGCTAGTGTCCTTAAGAGACTCGCCGAGCTCCGGAGCTCGGTGCTAAATCTTTGTGCGTGAAACGGGGGGCCGCGAGTTCGATCCCCGCACCGAAACAAATGTTTGTGAGGCCCACAAGTATTTGTTTTGAGTCGGGTTTGTAAGACCCGAAAGTTTCTCGTAGTTACTGATAGACGACACAAGATTCGATCTTAGTGTGGGGTCAGTATGTATTAGACTGTTGAGTGTATTTATTTATTTATCAAACCATTATAAGCTTGGCTATTTTTAACATTATTTTCAAAACTTTCATTACCTTCTTCAGTTATACATATATACATAAACTGATTAGATGCCGCCTGTGAAACGAAAGGACGCGAGTTCGATCCCTGCACCGGACAAATATTTGTGAGGCCCGCGAATTGTGAATTT
Organism: Theretra japonica; assembly: GCA_033459515.1. Taxonomy (NCBI): domain Eukaryota; kingdom Metazoa; phylum Arthropoda; class Insecta; order Lepidoptera; family Sphingidae; genus Theretra; species Theretra japonica. The sequence goes on from CM065952.1 coordinate 5,182,221, forward strand.
GTCTCGGGTCTGGCTGTTTGTGAGAGCGAAAAGTCTCTCGTACTTTCTGATACGACACAAGACTTAATTGATCTTAAGGGGTCAGGACTATGTATGTGACTGTTGGGTGTATTTATTTTGTTAAAATTATTATGACAACGTTATGTTCTTTCCAGTTATATCTACCTATGAAGAGCCTGTTCGAGGCTGGACCGACAGTGTCTACGGTCCTACTGGACTCGTCGTTGGTTCCGGAACAGGGGTAAGTTTGGATAAAATACAACTAATGCCCCATTTACACGGGTTCGATCTCCGCATCGAGACAATTTTTTGTGATGCCCACAAGTATTTATCTCGGGTCTGGGTGTTTGTGAGACCGAAAAGTCTCTCGTATCTTCTAATACCACGACACAAGACTTAATTGCATTTAATGTGGGGTCAGGACTATGTATGTGACTGTTGTGTGTATTTATTTATTCATACATCAGCCTCCACTGTCCCACAGCAGGGCAAAGGCTTCTCTTTACATGTATGATGTATCTGTCCGTTTAATATCTCCAGGTACTCAGAACAATGTATCTGGATTTAGATAAAGTCGCCGACATGGTGCCAGTGGATCTTACCGTCAACGCCATCATAGCTTCCGCTTGGCACACAGCAAAGAACTTCAAAGAGAAGTAAGTAAAGCTACATTTACACGTGGAGAGTTTCTCGCCTCGATACGATTATCGTAAGGATGTAAAAAAGTTGCATCGTGTTAACATTGACAGAACACGATCATCTATGGCGGTTATGTCATGCGTGCATACGATTCTCGTCGCGAGAAACTCTCCCCTTGTAAATGGAGCTTAATTTTCTAACCATCACATTACGAGTACATAGCCCTATTATTTGTCAAGTGTAGATTTTGCCTATTTACATACGAGTATCTCAATAAAAATAGTTTATAAAACATGTTCTTTTTAACCGACTTCAAAAATGTAGGTGGTTCTCAATACGTCGGAATCTTGTTTTTTCTGTATGTTCACTGATTATTCGAAGACGCCTGAACCGATTTGAAAAATCTTTTTTTGTGACAATGCTTATATTTCACAGGTGGTCCCATAAAAACTTGCTTGAGATCTGACGAATATCTTCGAACACGGAGAGTAGAATTCTTCCAAATGGAGTAGGATTCCAATTGTTTTTTTGCATTACGTTTATTCTAAGAGTCCAACTACAGTGGAGGGGAGAAGAAGGGGTGGGGTAGGAGGGGGTTAAGAAAATTAATGTACATGTAAATAATCAATATCTTCGACAGCTTTGAACCGATTTTAGTGATTTCTATTTTTTCATTAAAATGAATGGCGTGACAAACATGCCATTCGCTTGATGGTAAGCGATACGACCGCCCATGGACAGTAGCAAAACCAAACACCGTGAATTACAAAGCAATGCTGGCATTCCACTGTGCTCGCCATCTTGAGACATACGATGTTAAGCATCATTATGTCCAGTAGTTACTCTGGCTACAATGTCCTTCAAACCGGAACACAACAGTGCATTAACACTGCTGTTTGGCGGGAGAAATAGACATTGCGGTGGTACCTACCCAAGCGGCCTCTTACATATGAGACACCTACCACATGTGTTCTGAATTTACCTAATCGTTAGTGTTAATTTATCATTATTGAATCATCACTCATTAAGTGCGTGGTGGCCTGTTGGTAAAGGACCAGACGCGGCTGCCTACATGTTCACGGTGGTCGCGGGTTCAAATCCCAGGGCACACCTCTGACTTTTCGGAGTCATGTGTGTATTGATAGTCAATCACTACGCACTATAACGGTGAAGGAAAACATCGTGAGGAAACCTGCATACCATAGCGATTTGTATAAATTTCTATGGTATGTAAAAGTCCGCCAACCCGCATTAGGCCAGCGTGGTGGACTATATGGCCTAACCACTCTCAATCGTACTCTCGATTGCAGAGGAGGCCCGTGCCCTGCAGTGGGTCGTATATGAGCTGATACAATACAAAAAAAAAAAAAGAATCATCACTCAAAAAACTATCAAAATAACAAAGTTAATACAGTAACGTTATCTTTTCAGCCAAACATCACATATACCAATTTACAACTTCGTGTCCGGCGCACAAAACCCATTGAAATGGCGCAAATTCATCGACATCAACAGGAAGAACGGCATCGACAAACCTACTATGAAAGCTGTTTGGTAAGAAACCACATCAATCAGGGGGTTACTCTGTGATCCGAAACGAAACTCGAATGTTCGGACGTCGCACGTAAAACTGCACGAATGTGCCTAGGTCTGCACAAAATGTTCGAATCCTCTATCGTACGTCCTGACTATAGACTTAGTTCGGAGTGAATGATAAGTATCACAGAAAATAGTGTTGATTTTTAGAAGTGGAAAATTAAAAATGTACTGCAGACGTTGAAGTCCGAACATTCGAGTTTCGTTTCGGATCGCAGAGAAACCCCCTGTTTCAGACAGTGTTTCTCAAAGTGGGCGATAATGCCCCCTTATGTGCAATAGAGGTTGTCAGAGGAACTGTATAAGGCTTAGAAAAACAAAGGGTCGATGTTTTTTTACAAGAAACTATTTTGTATTTTAATTTTTTTATTGCATAGATTCGGCAAACAAGCAAACAGGTCACCTGATGGTAAGTGATCACTGCACATGAACATTGACAACGCTGGATCATGGATGTGTTGCCCTCCCAATGGGCAGGGGAGCGGGAAAGAAAAAGGATGGGAAGAGGACAGGGGTATTGGGCATCCGGCAATCTCACTCACCAGACAAAACGCGACAGCTAAGCTGTCGCTTTGCGTCGATCTCCTGTGAGACAGTGGTACCGCCCCGGATGAGCCTGCTCATTCATGCTGAGTCATGACTGACACAGCGTGGCTCTACCACTTTCAAATAAATGTGAAATAACTATCTTGAAGGTATTTTAGTGCCTTGTGGTCTTTTATAGCGGCATGTACGGGCTGTGAATGAATACGAAGGTCCTAGGTTCCCTAATATAGTATTTCACTTTCATAAAACCCCATTTACACGGGGAGATTTTCTCGCATCGAAGTTACGAGTATCGTAAGGATATAAAAAAAATTCCTCTATAAATATTGTCAGAGCACGATAATCTTATAGTTATGACATGCTATAATGGCATGACAACTCTCCCCGTGTAAATTGAGCTTAAGAGTTCAGTATCAGAGGGCCTTATATATTTGAAAGTTACCAATATGGGCTACGATTAAATAAATTTATACCTATGGTGATACAATATAATATCGTGATCAAAATGTTGTTGAAATTCATATTAATATTTACTTACCATCAGGAGAGATATCGATGCATATATAATAAATATGTAACCGATCGATGTCTGTACATGGAAGATAAATGAGAAAAACTGATATGGGGGAGTGGGGACTATATTAATGTAATAGAACCCAAAACAATGATTTTTAAAATTTTTGTCTGTTTGTCTGTGCGGTTGTGAGCGATGAACTCAGAAAAGACTTAACGGATTTCTATTAAATTTAGTATGAAGGTATTTGACACCTGGGTTAAACACTTAGGCTACTTTTTATCCTAAAAAGGTCATGTTCTCGTGGGATGAGTGAGGAATTCCGATATATTTGTTACTTTTTTGTACTCAAATGGATGGGATGGGACTGTACATATCTTGGGTGAGAATGAGACGGGACAAGGTGGGATATAACGGGACAGGATGGTATGTGTTTTTTTATAAAGATAACCACGCAAACAGAGTTGCGGGCAGAAGCTATTTAACAATACGTATGCAATAAATCTATTTCTCTTTTCAGGTACTACGGCCTAAACCCCACAAACAACTACTACCTCTTCTTAGTCTACAATTTCTTCCTGCATTACTTGCCTGCCTTATTCATCGACATCTACTGCGCTTTAACCGGAAAGCGGAGAGCGTAAGTATCACAAATATATTATTTACACACATAAACTCACGCCTTTTCCCCAGAAAGGGTAGGCAGATGCTACCAAGACACGTTGCGCCTTTTGTATTCCGTCAAACCATGAGATAGGGGGCGAGCCTATCGCCATATTGGGCACAAATTTTTCAATCCAGGCCGATAATTAATAGAAAAATCAATTATCAATACTCGACCCAGGTTTCAAACCCGAATCCTTAGCTTTGCAATTATACTTTAGTACAACTGTGCCACCGAGGCAGTACATACATACATACTTAAACACACGCCTTTTTCCCAGAAGGGGTAGGCAGAGGCGCTATCAGAACACCCACGTTTCGCCTTGTACATTCCGTCCCACGATGTGATAGGGGGCGAGCCTATCGCCATATCGGGCACAAATTCCTGACTCCGGGCTGATAATGAATAGAAAAATCCAATATCACTTTGCTCGACCCGGGATTTGAACCCGAGACCTCAGCTTTGCAATCATACTTTAGTACAACTGTGCCACCGAGGCAATAATTATGTTATTTGTTAGAAATACAACATTATAGAACATTTGACGTCTTCTGATTGGCTTATTTTGTTTGTTTTTTTCAAGAATTGTTCGTTACATAGAGATTACGGTTGCTTATTAATTGAAATGCGTTGTGGGCTGTTGGTAAAGGACCAGATGCGACCGCCAACATGTTCACAGTGGTCGAGGGTTCAAATGCCAGGGCACACCTCTGATTTTCGTAGTCATGTGTGTATTGATAATCAAACATCACGCACTATAATGGTGAAGGAAAACATCGTGAGGAAACCTGCATACCATAGCGATTTGTAAGAATTTCTATGGTATGTAAAGTCCGCCTGGCACGAGGCCAGCGTGGTGGACTGTATCTAACCCCTCTGAATCGCACTAGATTGTAGAGGAAGCCCGTGCACTGCAGTGAGACGTATATGGGCTGATAAAATAAATAATAAACATATATTGGCTAAAAGAACTGTTTGATTTATTAATAATAATCTTTTATTTACAGAATGCTCGCAATATACGGGAAGGTAATGAAGTTAGCGAACATATTGTTCTACTTCTCGACTCAAGACTGGCAATTTGAGGACAAGGGAGTCCGGGAGATGTGGGGCAGCCTGTCCCCTCAGGACAGAGTGGTGTTCCCGTTCAATATAGCTGAAATTTCCTGGGATTATATGTTCGAGACATTCTTAGTCGGTAAGTGGAAAATAAGACGAGAGATCGCTACATAAAGGAATATGGTATAGGACCATCCAGCCGAGTCTCACCTGTAAGCCTTGGTTTGTAAATTCTTCCTTGAACAGAGATTATTTAGTCACTGCATTTCGGCTTCGTTCTGGTCACATTCCTTTAAATAGTTTCGGGTATTTGATGGGAAAAAGAAATTCGCCAAATTGTGACGAATGTGGAATAGTTGAGGATGTGGTACATGTATTAAAGGAATGTGTTCGGAACGAAGCTGAAAGAAGGTCTTTTTATAAAAAAAATAATATTAATTTATGTTCAATAGGTTGTCTTAATTCAACTTTGTCCCATCCGTTATCGGATGAAGCTAAGTCCTTATATAATTATAGTATACTAGGCATTAAGAGGAGATGATAAATGTACGTGGTTAGCCCAATGAGGGTGGCATAAATATTTATATTTACAACCCGTTTTTTAAATAAAGAGAAAAAAAAAGTGGAAAATAAATTAAAAAGTATACAGGTGATGTTGACATATATGGTATTTAATTTTAGCCACGTGTTCCTAGCCACCCCGGGTAACATTGTACCAAGTTTGAAAAAACGTCATGGTAGTTTTGTCAAAATCGCGATTTTAGTTTCCAAGGCATTTTCAAGCCGTGTAGGTACGAGTTTTTTTACGGCTCATGTAAGTTCCCGAACCGAACAGAAGTTCAGCTAAATACTTTTTCGAAAAAAAATTACTCCCATTTTTTTCAAATTTTGTTCTATTTCAGCTGGGGTGATGACAAACACGTGGTTTAAGTAAATTATGTAAGATATGTCAACATCACCCAGTATATGTTGTGTAATCTCTATCCCCACACCCGCCATTACAACTCATGTTAGCCAGGATCGACAGCATTGTAATGACGCCCAGCATTGATTGTTTAACGAATTAGAAAATCTTTTGTCTTTCTAAATGTCTAAAATTATCGCCTGACATAACCGGCATAGATTATGCCCCATTTACACGGGGAGAGTTTCTCGCCTCCAAGATACGATTACATACATACATACATAACCACACGCCTTTTTCCCAGAAGGGGTAGGCAGAGGTGCTACTAGAACACCCACGTTTCGCCTTGTATATTCCGTCCCATGATGTGATAGGGGGCGAGCCTATCGCCATATCGGGCACAAATTCCTGACTCCGGGCTAATAATGAATAGAAAAATCCAATATCACTTTGCCCGACCCGGGATTCGAACCCGAGACCTCAGCTTTGCAATCATACCGTAGTACCACTACGCCACCGAGGCAGTGATACGATAGAGATACGATTACCATAAGGATATAAAAAAGTTGCATCGTGTAAACGGTTGTCAGAACACACTAACATTAGCCTGTGAGCGATGGTCGAACCTGCAGCCTCACGTTTCACGCTGGCGTCTAACCAACGAGCCACGCAATCTGTCAATAAATAAATGATTTTTGTTGCAGGCCTGAGAGTGTACTTACTTAAGGACGATCTCTCAACTTTACCAGAAGCTAGAAAGAAGTGGAATAGGTAAGGAAGATTTAAAACAAAAATCAGATACATGTATACATAAATTCACGCCTTTTTCCCAGAAGGGATAGGCAGAGGTGCTACTAGGACATCCATATCTGGCTTTGTGTGTAGTCCCGCGATGAAAATATTAGATATAACATTTTTGAAATTTCCTAAGTTTTATCTTTGGTTTTAATATTCGATTTTTTTAATACTCGTAAAAATATTTTTTTCATTATTACCATGATTTTATTTACTGATTTTTTAAAGAATTGATTTTGCTTTACACTGATGAAAAATCATTTTGTTTAATTTTATTTTATTTTTATTAATTTAAAACTTTCTTTCAGATTGTTCCTGTGTCATCAGCTTCTCAAATTAGTTACATTTAGTTTCGTTGTTTACGTTATTTACTCGATACTGAGGCCGATTGGCGCACTTTTATTCGGTTAAATAGTCATAATTGTGATTTTTAGGTAATTTAGTTGTTATTTATACCAAGACATTCCATTTGAGATGTTATAAATGTTGAGATTTCTTTGAAATTGAAAATAATTGATTTAAGCGGCATCTATTGTCGAGTAGACGAATTATTAAGTTAAAATGTTTTTTATAAATTATGTCGTATTTTATATGCTTAAGATTATAATATATGATCAAATGTATCAAAATGAAATAAAAATACAATAAAAATTTTAATGTAAGATTGGAAAAGGTGATAATTAACTTTTTGTTAAAAAGCTACTATTTTTAAATTAATTAGGAGATTGTTAGTTACCGATGTGTATATTTGTGAGTTTTTTAACGAAATTATTATTGAGATATAAAATTACGTTTTTATACTTAAATTATGTATTTCGCATTTTATTCCGTCCAATTTGGAACACAAGTTTTGTTTTTATATAATTTATTTCACTTTTTTTTAAATATTGTAATTTAGTGACATCTTATGGCGAATAGTAAGACTACATTTTTTTCAAACATTACAAGGTATTTTCCATTGTAAAAATACCTTTAAAAATAACGATTATAAGTGAGATCAAATAAATAGTTTTTATTAGATAAATTTATATATTTTTTTATTGTCCTTATTAGACAGCCTCCGTGACGATTGACGCAGTTGGTTAGACGGCGGCTGTGAAATAAGAGCCGGCGGGTTCCATCACCGGACGAGACAAATCTTTGTGAGGCCCACAAGTATTACCCCCGGGTCTGGGTGTTTGTGAGACCGAAAAGTTTCTCGTAGCTTCTGAAACCCACGACACACTTAATTGATCTTACTTAATGTGAGGTCAGGACTATGTATGTGACTGTTGGGTGTATTTATTTTATTTATCCCTTCCTCATGAAAAGAAGCTATGAGGATCTTATCCAAAAATATCCCCTCACCCCAAACGTATATACCTATTCCATACCATCATGAGTAAAAATGATCGAATTCTCTGAAAATTGGCTTCTATAATTTTTAAGCTCTGCCAAGATATTAGGAGTCATAAAAAATATTTTTATTTTTCGTTGCTCCGTTTTTTCTTAACTGCGTATTTTAATCAGTCACACTACAACTATCGCACCTGTTTAAATAAATTGTATTCTCAAATTATCATATTTTAATACTCCCATTGACGTCTCATCTGCTTAGATTTTGTAGTGTAGTCATCACATTATGTCCCTCAATTTTGTAGTGTAGTCACAACACTAAATTAATTAGCAAGTAAAAAAACAACAATTCATTATACATTATATTTACATAAACACGAATATACAAAACAATTATATACAAACTTTGTTGTATCATTCCGCCATTGTTTGGCACACAGAGCCACTAATACTTCATTACATTTAACAACTTTTAGTCGACCAACTGTTTTGTCGAACAACAAACTGTCTTAATAAATCTTTAGTTAAGATTTTTTCTTTTGGAGTTCAAAAAGTTATTACTCTTGTCTGTGAAAATTAATTTAGAAGTAGATAAGTCAAAACCTATACTTTTTTTATTTAAAAAACACTATTAGAGATCACATTGTTTAATTTTTATAACAGTGCAAACTGCAACAGGCAGTAGAGAAGCCAACAAAATATTGTTTTCGAAAGATATTGATAGAAGATTCCAAGATAAAAATATTATATTAATTGTGCGTATAGTGTCAACTAAACTGTCGATCGACAAAACAATTTAGTCACAAGATTGTCGGTTGATTTAAAATCGTTTGAAACAAAAAATTGGGGTTTAGATTGGCAATTATTTACCCTTTAGAAGACTTTTACATATCCACACCCATTCATGAATAGGAACAATTGCATTTTTCCTGTTCTATACAAAAACATTCCCTTATGTACAAAATATTAACAAATAAAATATTCTTTATAAAATGTCAATGGTGATTTTTTCAGCTTTTTTACCGTCTCAAGAATCTCTGATTATAACGTAGCATACAAAGATTTGTATGAATCACTACCGGCCTTGTTCAGACAGTTTTAAAACCTATTTTAGTTATCGAAGTTACCTTCCGCCGTAGTGTGAAGAAGCGTCTCAGCAGGCCGGCATAATTGTGTCGAATGGCATGGGACCGCCGTCTGATGCCATTCGATACTCTGTGCAGTGCAGTCATTATGCCGTGCCAGTGTAAAAAAAAATCGAATGCTTTGTCTTCTTCGCTCAAACTGAATTCAAAAGTTGTTTAAAAGGGACAAAACCTTCGACAGCTAAAATTGGTTTGCAAACTGTGTATGAATGAGTCCATAAGAAACTTTATCTGTGCCAGAACGGTCTGGCTAGTGGGCAATATTTTATTGTTAATTTGGGGGCTACTACGAAAAACGATGTTCGATAAATCGTGCGAACCTTCGTATTGAAATCTACTATTAGTGTTACCATTTTTACTATAATGTCGGTGAATATTCTGTGCAACACTATTGAATCGTTGAACAGTCGACATGAGTGAAAACGAAGGCGCTATAAAGCCCCATTCACACGGGGAGAGTTTCTCGCGTCGAAGATACGATTATCGTAAGGATATAAAAAAGTTGCATCGTGTAAACCTTTGTCAGAACACGATCATCTATGGCGGTTATGTCATGCGATAGTCGCATACGATTCTCGCCACGAAAACCTCTCTCCATGTAAATGGCGTTTAGGTTTGAACACGCAAAATCGTACGATATGTCGAATATCGTTTTTCGCAGTAGTCCCAACGAAGTCTCGATTCATAGTAAGATGATTTTGATCAATTATTACTTTTTTCACAAAAAAAATATTCTCTAATAACATTGCTTTGTAACAAGGATATATAATGATTTATTTTCAGCTGCTTAAGTTTAAAAAAGATATGAAATACAATTACACTAAAATTCTCACTAATTTAAAAATAAGGTAATATGCAATTATTTAAACATATTATTAGGCCTATTGAATTTGTGCAATTTTAACTTCCAATTGCATTGAGATTATCCATTTTTCATTCGTTGTTTTTGATAATAGACAAAATGTAATAGAATTAACTTAAGATCATAAATTTCTAATAATTTTTGCCATCAAAATTACAGAAGGAATTTAATAGTCTATCCAGAAGTACCGGACAATTGGGGGTTAATTAAACAGGGATTTCTATACAAACATAAACACACGCCTTTTTCCCAGAAGGGGTAGGCAGAGGTGTTACCAGAACACCCACGTTTGGCCTTGCATTTTCCGTCCCACGATGTGACAGGGAGCCTTACGCCATATCGGGCACAAATTCCTGACTCCGGGCTGATAATGAATAGAAAAATCCAATATCACTTTGCCCGACCCGGGATTCGAACCTGAGACCTCAAGCTTTGCAATCGTATCGTAGTACCACTACGCCATCGAGGGAAACAGGGATTTATAAATAACATATTATCTTTTTTCACATTCTAGACAAACTTAAAAAAAATGACTTGATTAATTCTTTCACAAATTGTACCAAAAATTGGAAAATAAATGTTCTAACAGATTTTTTTCAAAGATCTTTACCTAAACCATATCGACTTATCATGTTGTATATAAAAGCTAAACGATTCTCAACTAACTATATTAAATTATTGCTTTATATGCGTATAAAATGTTTGTCCGTCGTTTCGTTCATACAAGCGCTATTCTTATTTAAAACAGCACACTGGCAAATATAACTCATCTTTTCTGCATGGGTGGTTAAAAACTAACATGATTTCGGTTTTATGTAAAAAAGTTGAAACATAATTTTTTTTTTTGCAGGGTTAGTTTAAATATAATTTTACTAAAGATTTGATTTATTAACCAATTTAATAAAACATAGGATGAAGCACACAAACTAACGGTTGTGTGATCCAAAAATATTTTTGTGGTGTCTGGGTGTATGTGAGAGCGAAAAGTCTCTCGTAGTTTCTGATACGACACAAGACTCGATCTTAATGTGGGATCAGGACTACGTATGTGACTGTTGGGTGTACTATTTATAAATACCAAAATCTATACAACTCTTTGAAAATAAATTATTATTGATATTTTAGTGTTATGGCCGCCACACACATAACCATACAACTGTGCAATGAGTTTGCACCAGTATTTACGGTAACATGCGTGGGCAAATAACTGCACAAACTTTGTTCTATTTTTCGATTCAAGACTATGGGGTTATTCTATGATCTATGAAACTCATATGTTCGTACGTTCGACGTCTGCAGTACATTTTTAATTTTCCACTTTTAAAAATCAACACTATTCTCTATGATACTTATCATTCACTCCGAACTAAGTCTATAGTTAGGACGTACGATAGAGGATTCGAACATTTTGTGGAGTACCACATTCGTACAGTTTTACGTGCGACGTTCGAAGTTTCGAGTTTCGTTTCGGATCTTAGAGTAACCCCACTGGTGCAAACTCTCGTTTGCGCAAACGCTCTTGAGTATGTGTGTGGCGGCCATAATGATATTTGCCAGTGTGAGACCATATCACAATATTATGCATTCTAATCGTGTCGTTAACCTTTTAACCACCACGTAAGCTCTCCATCAACATTTTTTAAAACAATAGCACAACTTTTTGTCGGCCAACAGTTTGTCGCGCAATAAAAAGTTGTATCTCAAATTTTGATTACAAATCTGTCTGACTGCATCTGTATCAAGCCCTCCGCAGGGCACAGATCTCTGATACAATCTAGAGTACGATTGAGAGGGTTTAGGCCATGTAGACAGTTTTTTTTTTTTATTTCGTCATTATTTTTATTTTGTAGTATATCGACTACAGTTGTCAGTGGCGGTTAAAATGTTAACTACACTGTTAATCTTACAATTATTGCATTTAAACTACAGGGCCGGATTAGGAGTCGCTTTGGGGGGTGTAACCTCACATTTGGTACCCAAACTAGCGTCTAAAACCCACATATTGTATAAAAAATAATTCTGGCATCTTTTTTATGACATAATTTCCTGAATATTTTAATTATGTATTCACATTAGTATTTATTATACTTTTAAATCTAGACCATGACCATGAGACCTGTAATTCCCACCTAGTATTAAAAATCATAACCTCCCCTCACTTCCCCAATCCTCCCCAAACGTGAAATCACCTTTTTAATCAATTTCCTACTCTTTTAACAACATCCCCACCTCCTGCTCAAATTTAACACACCTCCCCACTCTCCCCCTACCTCCTCAACATCCAAACCCGAGCCTATACTTAATGCTTATGTCCCATAGTCAACAACACCGGTAGCAAAGCGCCTACGGACAAAATTATCATTTCAATGAACTGTAATCCCCCGAATCCCTTTTTGGGGAGGACTCCCTCTTGCATAGGGAGGAGTGTGTGTGTGTGAGGCTGTGAGTGCGTCAGTTCCGGTAACACGTGGACAGTGGCCACGTAAAGGAATGTCCCGGCTGAGAACAGCATGGCTATACCTGGGAAAAAAATGACAAGTGGTATGATGGTAAATTATGAAAATACATATATGTGAAGATTTATTTAGGTCGTCCACCCACTAGCTGGTCAGACGACCTAGTAAAGGTCGCGGGACGACACTGGATGCAGGCTGCCTCCAACAGGTCACTGTGGACATCATTGGGAGAGGCCTATGTTCAGCAGTGGACTTCCTTTGGCTGATGGATGGACGCTATATTTTGCGGGTCGAGACAATTATGCCGCCCTGCTATACACAATGTGACATGAAAACACTGCCATCAGCGATTAATTCCAATCTCTGCCTACCCCTTCTGGGTTATAGGTGCGACCTTATATTATTATGGTAAAGGTTTTGGCATCGGAATTTATTTCATGGACTTGAAATTATTCAATGATCTTTCATTAGATTTAAACACAGACAAAAGCTAAGTATTTGTATAAATATATCTAAAATCATACATAACATACGTAAACATCACGCCTTTATCCCAGTAGGGGTAGGCAGAGGTGCAACAGGTCACGGACAGTTCGCGTTATTTCGCGTCCCATGATGAGATAGAGGGCGAACCCATCGCCATATCGGGCCCAAATTCCTGACTCTAAGCTGATAATGAATAGAAAAATCAAATACCACTACCCAACCCGGTATTCAAACCTGAGACCTCAGCTTTGTAATACCGTAGTACAACTACGCCACAGAGGCAGTCTCTAAAATCATTTTACAAAAGTATCAAAATATTTCATGGTTCCAAGAGTTCTGTGGGTCACGACCCACGACTGCCTTTCTGAATGCGTATCTGTATTAAACTTATCAAATCATCTGTATCAAAAATCAGTAACAATGTTATTAGAAGCAAATTATTGTATTGTATCACTGCTGGGCACGAGCCTCCTCTACAATCGAGAGTACGATTGAGAGTGGTTAGGCCATATAGTCCACCACGCTGGCCTAGTGTGAGGCGGACTTTTACATATCATAGAAATTTATACAAATCGCTATGGTATGCAGGTTTTCCTTCACCGTTATAGTGCGTGGTGATTGACACATGACTCTGAAAAGTCAGACGTGTGCCCTGGGATTTGAACCCTCAACCACCGTGAATATATAGGCAGCCGCGTCTGGTCCGTTACCAACAGGCCACCACGCACTTTTTTAGAAGCAAGTTATAATGTAAAAAATCAGTAAAATATAGTTAATAATTACCTGTTGCGTTGAAATCGCTCAGAGTCTGTTTGCTCTCGTTCCCGATGCCGAAGTACGTCAACAGAGCCAGCAGGGGGGCCGCGCACGAGAATATCAACAAGTGCTTTCTGATCCGATTTCTGTAAGATAAATGCATTTTTTTTTGTATTGTTTCAGCCCATATACGACCCACTGCAGTTCACGGGCCTCCTCTACAATCGAGAGTACGATTGAGAGTGGTTAGGCCATATAGTCCACCACGCTGGCCTAGTGCGGGTTGGCGGACTTTTACATACCATAGAAATTTATACAAATCGCTATGGTATGCAGGTTTCCTCACGATGTTTTCCTTCACCGTTATAGTGCGTGGTGATTGATTATCAATACACACATGACTCCGAAAATTCAGAGGTGTGCCCTGGGATTTGAACCCGCGACCACCGTGAGCATGTAGGCAGCCGAGTCTGGTCCGTTATCAACAGGCCACCACGCACTTTTTAATGTATTTATTTATTGAAAAATAATATTAATTGAATATATTGAAATATTGTACATTTGTATTGGCAACACTGACACAAGAAATGTCTACACATTAAGGTGACAAATTAAGTCAAATTAACAGTCAAATCAATCGAGTCAATTCTAAAGCCATGGACTAAAGTTAATCCTTCACTCAACCGAGTTTATTAATAAGGCCCTCTACGAATAAATAAATAAATACACCCAACAGTCACATACATACTCCTGACCCCACACTAAGATCGAGTCTTGTGTCGTGTATCAGAAACTACGAGACTTCGCTCTCACAAACACCCAGACCCGAAACAAATACTTGCGGTTCACACAATATTTGTTTCGATGCGGGGATCGAAACCGCGGCCTCTCGTTTCACAGCCGGCGTCTAACCAACTACCCCACGGAGGCTGTCAAGGCCGATAAGCTTTAAATTTTTACCTGTCCAACCCAGCGTGCATTAGAAATGTGACGAGTCCGAATGCAGCTGGCGCTTTATGCAACATTATAGCTAGGAACACTATGAACTCCACATCGGTGTGGGAGGTCGTCGCGGCCGCGCCCAGCGCTACGCCATCCGCTGCCGGCAAAATAATTTGATTAGAGTTTGGACACTGCCGTATTTGCAATGCGATGAATGGCGAGACGAGCATGCCATTCGCCTGATGGTAAGTGATGTGACAGGCTGAAAGCTCATGGACAGTAGCAAAACCAAACACAACGAATTACAAAGCAATGCTTGGCGTTCCACTGCGCTCGCAATCCTGAGACATATGGTGTTAAGTCTTATAATTTCCACTCCACTCTGGCTACAAATATGAAACATAAATTATAGCTTCCAATTGAATATCTTTTTTTATTCATTAGGTCCGGCAAAGAAGCAAATAGATCACCTGATGGTAAGTGATCACTACTGTCCTTAAACATTCACAACGTTTGCATTCATTATTTTTTTCAACGTTTGCATCATAGATGTGTTAACTCGTTTGCCAGACATAAATTAATAAAAAAAAATTAAAGGAAAAAACAATTGAATCTAAATGATTTATAACATTTTATGGATTCAATAAATCATTTTCATCTCTTTTTTAACCGACTTCAAAAATGGGGGGTTCTCAATTCGTCACAATCTTTTTTTATATGTTTGTTCACCGACATACAACATGTAGTAATTTAAATTGATACATACTCGTATAAGGCATATGTCCTACATGTTCGGCTCTTGGCGGCCCGCCTTAAATACAAATAAATAAATACACCCAACAGTCACATACATAGTCCTGACCCCACACTAAGATCGAGTCTTGTCGTTGCTATCAGGAACTATGAGAGACTTTTCGGCCTCACAAACACCCAGACCCGACACAAATACTTGTGGTTCACACAAACATTTGTCTCGGTGCGGGGGTCGAACCCGCGGCCTCTCGTTTCACAGCCGGCGTGTAACCAACTGCGCCACGGAGGCTGTCAATATGTTACGCATATTAAAGTCAATAAGCAAACTAATCAACGTGTACAAGTACAATGAAATAGATTTTATTCCTTCCTTGTATTGTTTTGTTTTAATTATAGTTATTTACTTTATAGTGGGTTTTTGAAGTGGGTTTTAATTTTTTATTAATTATACGACAATGACTATAACGGTGAAGGAATACATCGTGAGGAAACCTGCATACCATGGCGATTTGTATAAATTTCTATGGTATGTGAAAGTCCGCCAACCCGCACTAGGCCAGCGTGGTGGACTATATGGCCTAACCACTCTCAATCGTACTCTTGATTGTAGAGGAGGCCCGTGCCCTGCAGTGGGTCGTATATGGGCTGATACAAAAAAAAAATACGACAATGACGTAACTTATAATAAAAATAATATAAAAATCTTGTCATATCCGATAGATATACAATCAGATATCAATGTTTGAAACATAGAATTCAATTTCAAAAACATGTCGTTTTAATTGCATGACAAGTGAACATTTGTAATTAATTTCAAAGATATGTTAGTTCGATACCCACGTCAAAAATTTATTAAGCAAGATTTTTATTTTAACTAAACCTTATTTTGAACCAACTTCATAAAATTAATATAAGGCATAGGTCCTACGCGTTTGTTACTTGTCGGCCCGCCTTCAACATGTTACGCATACTGGGTATATCGAGACTGCTACCGTAAACGAAGCCAGGTGGTAGTATTAGTGACTTGGGACACAATGCAACTAAAGATTTCGCAAAAAAAGCGTCATTTTTTTTTGTAGTAATTTTTTACTTATTGTCGTATTTGGGTGATAAATAAATACATTTTCTTAAAAAAAAAATGAATTCACCCCTTCATTTTAAAGACCTTATAGTATGCAAGGTTTTAATATTACAATTTTAGCAAAATCTACGGATTTACCACCCAAACACAATATTTAAAACATTACAAAAAAAAATCACGTCTTTTTGAAAAATTTGTAATTGCATCGTGTCTGTAGTCACTAAAACTACCACCTGGCTTCGTTTTTGGTCGCAGTCTTGATACACCCTATATAAGCTGATACAGATCAATAATTACCCTTCCTATAGTTAAAATCTCAGCTCCTGATAACACGTACACCCGTTATCACTAAAGTTTCACGCGTACGTAATCAATTTTCACAAGTGATAAGGTTTTTCATAACATCCCACGTCCGATTTTATCATAAGTTTATTATGAAACGCTTATAAAACCATATCGGGTTAGAACCATACAATTTTACTAAAATTAACTAATCGATGTCTCATGTTAGCACAGGGAAGATATATGAGCAAAACTATTATAGAGGGAGATACATACATACATAAACTCACGGCTTTTTCCCAGAAGGGTTAGGCAGAGGTTTAACCAGGACACCCGCGTTTCGCCTTGCATTTTCCGTCCCACGATATGACAGGTAGCCTATCGCCATATCGGTCACAAATTCCTGACTCCGGGCTGATAATGAACAGAAAAATCCAATATCACTATGCCCGACCCGGGATTCGAACCCGAGACCTCAGCTTTGCAATCATACCGTAGTACAACTACGCCACCGAGGCAGTCTGTGACTGTATGAACGTAATAACACCGTAAAAATGCGAATAAATTATTATTTCTGAAGTTTTGAAAACTACCGCAAAATTCATTGTTTTTCTTTGGCTTTAAAAACTACCGCAAATTCAATACACAAAAATATGTTACACAAAGAACAATGTGAACAATCGAAATCGATAACCGCGGTCGATGCGGACTCGTGCAGTACTAAGACTAGGACGGCGCGGGCGGTGTGCGGGTGTGCGGGGCGTGCCTTCCCCGCGCCTCACCTCATACCCCGATTAATATCTCAAGCTGTCGCGTACTATACTTGTTTCTCTAAACTATGCACAGTAGAAATATATCGTAAAAAGATTTTGATTCGTATGGTGGCCTATAAATTAGAATACACCAACTCAAGTTGGCTGATATACGTAGTTAAACACAAAATAAATAAATACACCCAACAGTCACATACATAGTCCTGACCCCACACTAACATCGAGTATTGCGTCATGGGTATCAAGAATAGAGAATCTTCGCTCTCACAAACACCCAGACCCGAAACAAATACCTGTGGAACACACAAACATTTCTGTGCGGGGATCGAACCCGCGGCTTCTAGCTTCTCAGCCGGCGTCCAACCGCGCCACGGAGGCTGTCCATAGACAAAAATTCCAACGAATTGAGAACCTCCCTTTTTGAAGACGGTTAAAAATGTGCTGGTATGAATGTGCGAAAACTCTACAAAATACAAAATAATAAAAAAACTGTTTTACCTGCAGCGTGTACCACCAGCCCGACGGTCGCGGTGACGTTCTTCTCCACCGGGTTGGTGGGGTCATTGTACCTCGAAGACATCTGGTCAACGAGGAGCATGAACACGAAGCCTACGGGAAAAATACACTGTTCAATTTGTGGAGGAAAAAACAGAATGCCCATTCATGGTATCGGTAAAAAATATCGTTGACCCCGATACCGATACGGCTTAAAGTTAATTATAGCATTTTTTATGGTTTGTCCTTAAACGTTTTCCCGTTTTATCCCGGGCGTCAGACTTTTATAAAATAAAGTAATTATCACCACATTTCACAAAGCCGAAGACAATTTTTTTTTTATTGGACTTCAAGTTCATTTCTCCAAGAACTTCGAGGCTGGGTCGCAATTATGTTTATTTTTATTGAAAATATGTATTTTTTCCCTACACAAAAAATTTGGTTTCATCGAGGGACAAAAATCTTCGCACCGATACCAAGATTCATAGTAAAATAGGCATTCTCCTTTCAAGCATAAAAACTTTTTTTATTGGAATGAATGGCGAGCCTAGCATGCCGTTCGCCTGATGGTAAGCGATACGACCGCTCATAGACAGTAGCAAAATCAAACACCATGAAATACAAAGCAACTCTTGGCATTCCACTGCGCTCGCCATCTTGAGACATAAGATGTCAAGTCTCATTATGTCCAGTAGTTACGCTGGCTGCAATGTCCTGCAAACCGGAACACAACAATGCGTTTACATTGCTGTTTGGCGGGAGAAATAGACATTGCGGTGGTACCTACCCAGGCGGCCTCTCACATATAAGAGATCTACCACCAGTAAAAACATGATGTGGGATTGAGGTGCTGGACCCCTCCCCTCCCCTGTCCTCTTCCCATCCTTTTTCCCTTCCCGCTCCCCTCCCAATTGGGCCGGCAACACATTCATGATCCAGCGTTGTGGATGTTCATGTGCAGTGATCACTTACCATCAGGTGACCTGTTTGCTCGTTTGCCGGACCTATGCTATAAAAAGCCTTCTGCTACTTCAACGATGTATCATTTTGTCGGACTCCTCCGTTAATTAGATTTTTTTTATTTAGTTGCGATGCAATTAATTAAATTTTGCCTCAAATCTACAAGATTTAACCATCCAATTGCATAACATTTCGCTGTCTAATTGCGTTACTCTTAGACAGTTTGAAACTTATTTTAGCTGTCGAATCTTTTGTCCGTGATCACTGCCACCCATGGACATCCACAACGCTGGATCAAAGATGTTTTACCGGTCCATCAGATCGGGAGGGGAGCGGGAAGGATAAAGGAAAGGAAGAGGAAATGGCTATTGGGCATCTGGCAGTCTCACTCACCGTACGAAACGCGACAGAATAGCTGTCGCTTCACAATCTCCTGTGAGACAGTGGTACCACCTGGACAATCCTGCCCATTCATGCTGAGTCATGACTGACAACAGCATGGCTCTACCACATATAAATTCGTACACAGTCCACCAAACCAATCCAATCCATCATCACTGCTGAACATAGGCCTCTCCCAATGATTTCCACAGTGACCTGTTGGAGGCACCCTGCATCCAGCGACGTCGACGTCAATATTCCACCATCGGTAGTAAAATAAAATAATTACCTACCTAGAACTAATGATATCCCTATGACAGAATGAAGGTCATCGTCCTCCGGTGGCTCTGATGTGTAATCCTTGGTCACCACTGTGGGATGTGAGCGCTCGCTGAACAATGACCTGACTCCCTCAGGGATGATCACTGCCAACGCTGTGCCAACTAGGAGACCAGCTCCAAACACTGTCACTTTTTTTAACTTGTCCTGGTGAAGAATAATTTTATTATTGTAATGTACATATATACATGGGTACATAAACTCACGCCGTTCTCCCAGAAAGGGTAGGCAGAGGAGCTACCAGGACACAATTCGCCATGTCTGTTCCGACTTTCGTCCTACGGTATGATAGTGGGCGAGCCTATCGCCATATCAGGCACAGATTCCTAACACTGAAAAAATCGAATATTACTGCCCGATCCGGGATTCGAACCCGACACTTCAGTGTTGTAATCATACCGTAGTACAACTGCACCGCTATATTTGGAACTAGAATATTAAATTGCAAGTACATTTTAAATGTTAAAATATTAATCATCATATCATTATTTACACATAAATTTTGATGTTAATTACAGCATTCATAAAATGATGTTGATGGGAAAATTAAAGTTTTATCATATAAAAACAAATCATATAATATTATAATCCATATAATATAATGAACTGCTCTGAATTCAACTAAGCTGTGACTCCTGTATAACGACTGTATTGTAAACTTGATTTGAAAAGAGCAACGCTAGAATTTCTTGCCCGTTCTCTGGAGAAAACAGTGGTAGTATAAAAAGAAAAAGTGACTGAATCTAAATACTGTATGACATTTTGTGATTTTTTTATAGCCGTTATAAGCGGACGAGCTAGCGGCCTGCCTGATGGAAAGCGGCTACTGCTAACCATAGACCTCCGCAGTGCCAGGGGTCCAGCACAACAAAGTCGCTGCCTACGTTAAGGAAAGTACTCTCTTTAAGCCTCGTTTGAAGAAGGAACAATATTCCCAGAAATTATTCAATTTTAAAAAACAAAAACTTCCCTCTATTATTTTAGCATAGACTATAGATTTTAATATTTAAAAAAGTAAAAAACCATTATGTTTTAGATTTATTCCAACATCAATAATATTTGCTTTTATGTATTGTGTGTGTAAATTAACAAACAATTTTCTATA
Organism: Theretra japonica; assembly: GCA_033459515.1. Lineage (NCBI taxonomy): Eukaryota > Metazoa > Arthropoda > Insecta > Lepidoptera > Sphingidae > Theretra > Theretra japonica. The sequence continues at coordinate 5,203,089 of CM065952.1, forward strand.
AAATGATTTTGTTTATATACCAACAACATATGTAGTGATTAAACACATGTTTTTCTTACATACTAAGTTGTTTTTTTCAAATAACATTGCAACAACCTCTGACTGTCTTTAAGTTTAATTTTAATTAATAATACTATGAACATGTTTCTATGCAGATTTTTTTATGATTTTTTATTTGTATTTTCATAAATATGACTTTTTTTTCGCTTTATTTAAAAAAAGTTTTTAAATATAAATATTTATGCCACCCTCATTGCGCTGACCACATAAATATGATTGTTAACAGATATTTTGTTAAACAGCCTTTGTGGTGCGGTTAGTAAAGGAGTCTTTAACAAGGCTGTTCGGTTTGGTTCCTGAGCCAAAAAATATGTGTGACCAAAAATATCTGCTTTTAAGTATTAATGTGATGATACTAAACAGTCTTGTAGTTTGTGAATTATGATATGTATCAAAGAAGTATTTGTTAGTGTGCCATCAGGCTATGTGTGTATGCTGGGTGAATTTATTTATCATTACAAGCCACTTCTGAAGATTTCTTACATGCTAACATTTTCTATGTTAGGAAAACAGATTGCATAAGATACAGACTTATATAAATATGTAAACATTAACATAAATAACCCTTCAAAGGTCGAGCAAATAAATAAACATAATTTTAATAGAGAAAGTTGCAAAACCAACTTTCTATGAAAAATACTGGAATTTGTAACATATGTGTCAACAAAATTGGAACAATAGGATTTTAAAACATTCTATTTTCTATTTATTGTATAGTTTATTGATTAAGAAGCCTTATTTTCCCGCAAACACCTTTCTATTATGCAACCTAAGAAAGTTTTTCAAAGTTAAACTCGTGTTTACTGTTATACAGAAATATGGTTTTTTACAAATTTGTATTGCCTGAAATTAAATGGACACTTACCTCAGACATAGACACGTTTAACGGTATGCTTCCAGCCACATAGGATCCCACTAGCATAACCAGTGCTAGCAGAATAAGAACCCAAGTCCCATCCATTTTTCAGGAACTTTTTTTCACTATTTCAGAGAAAATGTAGGTGTGTTGAACGACTCCACGGCTCGGAAATCTTTAATATACTGTTACAAAGTGCTCGCAATACATGTTACGGTCGGTTTGTCAACATTCACTGTTAATTTCGCAAAAATCTTTTTCTTTTCAAAATGTACACACAGACAGCAATTTTGACAACACGACAGAGTGGTAGGGTCGTGTTTATTTTCCTTTCAAACATAGTAGTAGTCGATTATCGTGATAATCGATTAATTATCCTATTATATGACAAAAAAACTAATTTGTTACTTTACCAACTTCATAAATTTATATACTATAAGGGATTGATACTTGAGTAACATAGCCTAGCCATCAAAAGGGAAGGTCATTTTAGATGGATTATGCAGCCCTGAAATTTGAACCCGCGACCATCGTAAATGTTAGCAGCCGCGTCTGATCCCTATCAATCAAACTCGATACCTACATGCAGGTATACTTATAATGTCTATTAAATACGTGAAAAGGAGTTTATTGTATTTAATTTGAGTTCTATGCTAGATTTTGGATCATAGGTATTGGGTGTCTATTTTAAAATAGGAAAAGGTAGCACATAAGGTTTTATCCTATTCAGATTTAAAAATTAAATAAATGCCGTTGAGTTGATGTTATTTATTTTTTATCTTCGATAGATATCCGACTACTTCAGCGTATGTAGTGGCTTCCTCGATCCGATTTCTACTTGTCCGTGTCTCCTCCAGTGCCAGGTCTGCATAAATTATTTGATTTGGAGTTGTCTGAAAACAAAAACATTGTGGTAAATGATCTAATTATGGCTAGGTGCATTGTTGTTCACGCATTAGGTATTAATTTTTTTAGACACAAGTTTATCTAATAAATATAACATTGAAGTACTAGAATCTTTGAAGTGGACATTGTCAACAACATTTTTACTTGTTATTAGTCACGATGGAAATCAATGGTACATAAAGGAAGATTGTTTATTTGCGTAGGAGTGAGAAAGATAGCAACAGAAATTGCAGTATGACACTGCTATGTGGTAGAGCCATAAACTAGGACTACCATAGGAACAGGTGACTCGACCAAAGAGCTACCACTGTGTTTAAAACAACCAATTTAAAACGACAGTTATGCTGCCGTCAGAGGCGGATTATCCCTAAGGCAAACTACGCACGTGCCTAGGGGCGCGAGGTTGCCAAGGGGCGCGCAAGATTTCGGATGACTTCGTTTCTATGCAAAACCATTAATTGCTCTAATTATATTACTTATGAGAGACATCATTTGCGTTATAACATGGTATATTTCATGCTGGGGCACGTGTTCTGTTCTACCCAATTATAATTTCTTAACTGCAAACAAGAACATAGTAGACACAATTACTAACTATGCAATAAGAAAATTCCTCGTTCTTTTAAAGTTTGTATTTTTTTAAGTATGGCTGCTAGAGGGGCGCTTTGAGGTGCTTGCGTAGGGTGCTCTCAACATTTAATCCACTTCTAGCTGCCGTTTCTCAACTGGTGAGTAAAATTGCCGAAAGTCTAATACCATTTTCCTCATCCCATCGTTTTTTTCTTCCCTTTCCCATCTCATATTGTGATCGGCAATACATATATGACTCCAGCGTCGCAGAAGTTTATAGGTACATGTAATCACCACAAGAAAGCCATTTGATCCTTTATCGGTCTTATGTGGTAAAAAAAAAACTTACATAAAGTTCGAAATCTGGGTTCGGAGCCGATGCAACGTCAGCTACGACGTCAGGCGCTTTCTTTCTACACCGTATACATAAGTATATAGCTATTATTAAAATAATGAAGACAGATCCCAAAGAACCTCCGATTATCGGGACATATATTTTATCTGTAACTATAAAAAGTATTTATATAATTAAATGTATCATTTCTGTGACGTCGACAGCGTGTGTGCGTTTTCAATGGTGGGTCGGTGAAGTTCTGGGTTTAAATCCCAGGACAGGCACTGCAGTTTGTGTTTTACGATTTGTGAATTCTCATTTGAGTTGTTCGTGATAGGAATTCCTGTCTGGTATGCTTAAAGACTCAACTACTATCACATCTGAAGGTGGAGATAAACTGAAATAACCAAACGGGTGTGCGCTTATAGATATATACATATTGGATGTCTGTAACTTAATAAAATCATAGCTATTTATTTTTTGTTTCAATACTGAGTGGACCATATATCTAGTACTATATTCAGCTAAACGATTGCCCATAAACTTAAGCAAAATAACCTATAACTTATACGAAAGAAACTAGGACGTCGCATTTTACAACACACACTCTGTCGACAACCTTATGGGAGAATAAACAGACGCAAGTATTTTTTATAAGGGGCAAGTTTCAACAATGGACTATGAAAACACTTGACATTTCATTTTAAAGCACTATAAAAAAACGAAATATCAAAATATTCTTACAAAAATTATCACCACGTGTAGATAATAAGTCAAAGCAGTAAATCAAGTTCCGTCACTGCGAGTTTTAATGAACTAGAAGTTCAAACACACTTGTGCGTATTCCGCAGTCGGCATCTGGTGCATGTAATTTTCAAAAACCCTTCACTGCTACACGGTATAATAACTAATGTTGCTTTCAATATCACTGATTATACATATTTTAGTAATAAAAAGTGTAATGAATAATAATAATTTATAAAACGAATGCTAAATACATCTATAAGTCCTTATTCAAGCTTACACTTATAAGTTATGAAAAATAATTTACCTATTAAAGCTTTGTACACATACTTCCTCTTGTTGTATATAGTTCTATTGTATATCATCCGGTGAACTCCCTGTGTGTTATTTTTATATTTATAATGTAAGTCGGTACAGAACATGAGCGACTCATCGTTTTCGGCAGTCAATAAAAAGACTTTGTTTTTCGTGTAATTGAAAATATCGCCACTAATAAATCCCGTTTCAGCTGTAAAAATAAATGGAACAATCAACAGGATATCTGATAACGGCAGTTACTGTCAGACGGATTGTAGTCTTTGTATACACAATATTAAAGATTGGCAATACACAATTATTGTATTAATTAAGACATAAGTACTTTTGTATGATTGATTGTCAAAGTTGTTCTATAATAAATTCATTGAGTCGCTCTCCATTCTCATGAAACGTTGCTTACTAAGTTATGGGTCCATAAATAATAAGGTAGAAAATCTGTCTCTAAGGTCTATTTGACAGCCTCCGTGGCGCAGTTGGTCAGACGCCGGTTGTGACTGTGCTTGTTCGTCATCATCATCATCATCAGCCTTTCTGCGTCCACTGCTAAACATAGGCCTCTTTTATGGAACGCCACTGTGTACGATCTCAAGCCCATCGTAAAAATTGAAGTTATCGTCAAAACTAATTTATGTAACTAGGCCTTATTTGCTATGTCTGGCTACAGCGGGAAGCAGTTAAAAGAGGGCTGATATAATTGTGTCGAGGGAACAAGGATGAGTCTATTGCCAATCGACACTTTCTAAACGGTATCGCGTCTACCATCGAGTGCGGTCCTTTGCCGTAGCAGATAAAAAATACTCACTGTTATTACCCTCACAACTAAATACGTCTTGATCTTGGTAGGGAGTCACAACATATTGATCAATCGCGCTGTTTGCATCTGGAAAGGTAAGATTTCAGATTTATAACCATTATTAAGGTCACATTTTCTTATATAAAGCAGCATAATTTGGGCTAATTCATTCATGAACACTACCGTGCAATCGACTAATCGAGTATTCACGCGCGCCCCCATAAACACTAATAGATTTTACGCATTTCAACTCCTTTGATCTACATAAAATCAGGTGGCTTCGGTAAAATTTGTCTATCTAGTTTTATTTTAGCGAAAAAAAAAACAGAATTGTCTCACGTTTACAATCTTTTTCATCAATCAGTTTCAAATATCATTGTGTTTTGGTGGCAAATTCATAGTTTTTGCTTGAATTATATTTGCGTTCTATAGCGTCTTTAAAAATAAAAGGGTAATTATTATTTTTTGACGAAAATTATTTACCAACCAAATACGATGATAGGAAAAAAAATATAAAAAAAATGATCGATTTTATAAAAAAAAATTAGTTGCATTGTGTCTAGTCGCGTAGTTTCGCGACGTCTTCTCGTCCAAAATACCTCAGTGCCTCAAATCGAAAGTCTTCGATAGTTGTGTGTTACCAGTGATGACATACGGCACCGAGACGTGGCCTCTTACTATGGGCCTTATCAGGAGGCTCAAAGTCACTCAACGAGCTATGGAGAGGGCTATGCTCGGGGTTTCCCTACGAGATCGAATCAGAAATGAGGAGATCCGTAGGAGAACTAAAGTAACCGACATAGCCCAGCGGATTAGCAAGTTGAAGTGGCAATGGGCGGGGCACATAGCACGGAGAACTGATGGCCGATGGGGCCAAAAAGTTCTCGAATGGAGGCCACGAAGCGGAAAGCGCAGCGTGGGACGTCCACCTACTAGGTGGTCAGACGACATGGTAAAGGTCGCGGGACGGTGCTGGATGCAGGCTGCCTCCAACAGGTCACTGTGGAAATCATTGGGAGAGGCCTATGTTCAGCAGTGGACTTCCTTTGGCTGATGGATGGATGGATGGATGGATTGTGTCTAGTCAGTAAAACTACAATCTGGCTTCGTTTTCGGTAGCTGTCTTGATATACCCTATATAAATAATTGAAAGAGGTATATAATAATCATACCCAGATTCTACAACACTTTTTATAAAATACAGAAATAGCTAATTACCATTCAATATTAGTATCACTCTTTCACTTGTTATTACATGTTCTTTTGATACAGATTTGTGTACCATGCAATATATTACAGAGTTATTATAGATTATTTCGGCTGTGATAGTGTAGTTAAATTTATTATCTGCTTTCATTGATATATTTGAAAGGGTGTATCCATCTGCAACAATATAAAGGTTAAGTTAGAAACTGTGCTGTACTGTATCAGCCCATATACGTCCCACTGCAGGGTCTCCACTACAATCGAGAGTACGATTGAGTAGTTATGCCATATAGTCCACCACGCTGGCCTAGTGCGAGTTGGCGGACTTTTACATACCATAGAAATTTATAAAAATCGCTGTGGTGTGCAGGTTTCCTCACGATGTTTTCCTTCACCGTTATAGTGCGTGGTGGTTGACTATCAATACACACATGACTCCGAAAAGTCAGAGGATTTGAACTTATGACCACCGTGAACATGTAGGCAGCCGCGTCTGGTCCGTTACCAACAGACCACCACGCACTTTAGAAACTAGTTAAAATCAATTTCATGATTTTTGCACAATCCTATATTAATTACGCCTAGCTTAGATAGTCCTGAGTGAAGACTCTTGACCCTCACAAAAATTCAAGTCTTTTGTCATGGGAATAAAAACTATTAGAGACTTTTTGGTCACAACCACAAATTAATATCTACTCGTGGATTACACAAATAATTGTGTCAATTTGGGAATCGTAGTGACCTTCCGTTTCTCAACTGGCGTTTTAATCAACTACGCCATGGCAATTGACTATCAACACACGACTCCGAAGGTGTGCACTAGGATTGGAACCCGCGACCACCGTTTCGGCTCGTCTGGTTTGTTACCAGTCGGCCTTTACCATAATTCCTTACCTATTTCATGGTGCAGAGTTATTTCATAATCCCTGCTGTCTTTATAAAATTCGCAGGAAAAGTCCAATTTGTCACTTATATTGGCTTTCAGGTCAATAGTGTTATATATTTCACCTGGAAATAAAAACAAAACTTTAAAATAGTTGGTAAATCAAATAACTTTTTAGTATATTTTTTTTTTCTGTTCAAATCTGTGCACTATGCGCTTCTATGAACCAAACGCGGGACCAAGAGTGAGAAAGAACATACTGTAACAACATAGGAGTGACAGAGAGAGAAACAGTCGGCGCATAATCGACTGCGCCACGGAAACGCCGAATATTCAAATGAAAAAAAGTTAGTTGGTCATGAGTATACATTTTTTTACTTCTCATAACTGAATGAAGGCGGCAAAAGTTTAAGCGTTTACAGTATTTATGGTATAGAGGGAGCGCTGGTGCTTCCAAAACGTAGATAAAAATGGCGGTGCCGGGCCACCTTTTTCTGCCCTCCTATTGGCTGATATTTGACAGGTTGTCCAACATGAACGAATTATTTGAAAAAGAAATATAAAAAAATAATTTCGTAGTATTAAATTCCACTCAAACTCGTTATAGACGGATATTACTTAAATTTAATTTTTGTTAGATAATTATTTAAATTTTCACTAATACGAGTATAGCAGTGCTACCAAAATTACGAACAAGAAAATGTCTACGTTTTTGAAGACGCGAATGTATGACAGCGCCCCTCTATTATAAACACTCTAACTGTAAGGGATACTGTCCAAGACTAGTTCATAGACTCACCTTCGAGGCCGACATCGTTTTTTATTACAAACAGTCTTAATGTCTCTGTTTCTGCAAATAAAAAACATGATTTACCGCGAATGTAGGGAAAGGTTAACCATGGTTACATTTTATCCAAAGTCTTTTGCCTCCCTTCCGCTACGATTTACTGTCTAGGCTTAGAGTATTACAATATAGAGGGAGTGCTGTCATACATTTGCGTAATCAAAAACATGCATATTTTTCTTGTTCGTAATAAATAAATAAATAAATGCACCCAACAGTCACATATATAGTCCTGACCCTACATAAAGATCAATTAAGTCTTGTGTCGTGGGTATCAGGAGCTACGAGAGACTTTTCGGTCTCACAAACACTAGACTTGTGGTTCACACAAATATTTGTTTGGATGCGGGGATCGAACCCGCGGCCTCGCGTTTCACAGCCGGCGTCTAACCAACTGCTCCACGGAGGCTGTCATTAAAATATTATATCGTTTCTGAAGAATAGGGTAAAGGAATCAAAATACTTACGTTTAGTTCTTGGTGGTGGTAAAGGAGTGGTGGACGGCACAGGTTTTTTTGCCACTGAAAAAACATTTTGAAGAACACCTATAGAGAAATGGTAAAATATTGAAAATACACAGACAGATATCCCACAACCCGCACTAGGCCAGTGCAGCGTGGTGGACTATATGGCCTAAGCAATTAACCTCTCTCAATTGTACTCTCGATTGTAGAGGAGGCCCGTGTCCTGCAGTGGGACGTATATCCATCCATCAGCCAAAGGAAGTCCACAGCTGAACATAGGCCTCCCCCAATGATTTCCACAGTGACCTGTTGGAGGCAGCCTGCATTCAGCGACGGAGAACTGATGGCCGATGGGGCCAAAAAGTTCTCGAATGGAGGCCACGTAGCGGAAAGCGCAGCGTAGGACGTCCATCCACAAGGTGGTCAGACGTCCTGGTAAAGGTCGCGGGACGTATATAGGCTGATATAATACAGACAGATAGCTAAATAAAAGGCGCAAGTTCCCTCAAAAGTAAAAAACTTCTTTTTTAATAAATACATCCAACAGTCACATACATAGTCCTGACCCCACTTTAAATTCTAAAAGGGTTGGTAGAAATGGTGCTAATGCAGACTACAATTTGTCAAGTATATTTCTGTTCTTATACAGGGTATATCAAGATTGCTACCGAAAACGAAGCCAGGTGGTAGTTTTACTGAATTTAGACATTGCAACAAAATTTTTACCCTGTATTTTAAAATATTTATTTTTAGAAACGTACCGTACAAACAGCACAAAACAGACGAACAAAAACACAAAAATATCACAAAATATTTTAACATTTTCTTTATGTAATTATCGCGTCATATTGGTACGTACTGTGTGTATAGTTTTCGATGAACTAAACAAAGGAAATAACTGTTGCATGTCTGTTAAGAGACGTTTGTCATGAGCAGAGCGGTTCAATATAATCACTACACAGTATAAAACAAAGTCGCTTCCCGCTGTCTGTCTCTATGTATGCTTAGATCTTTAAAACTACGCAACGGATTTTGATGCGGTTTTTTTAATAAGTAGAGTGAGTCAAGAGGAAGGTTTATATATGTAATACATATGTATCTGGTGTGGAATGGAATCAAAAAACATCTGTACGCAGGTGAAGCTGGGCAGGGCCGCTAGTTAATTTAATAATTTAAAATATCTACAATGTACGTTACGGTAAGGGCGCAGTGCTGATAGTTTCTACCGACGCTAGAAGACTCATCGACGCAATTATGCCGGCCCGATTGTATTAAGAACGGGGGAACTCGAAACACAACACATTCACTCTGACGGGTCCTTAACCGCTGCGGACAGTGGTTGCCTTCCGGCCGATAACAATGTCCTACCACTGCCTAATTTAACAAAAAAATCTCCGTCAGATTCATGGGTTCCTGGTACTCGAAAGATGAAAAACGATTTAATTTTAAAATATGATGAAGTTCCTAATGTCGCGTATAGAAAGTGAACTGAGAACAAAAGTATATCCGCCAACTTCATGCGTTCCTAGTACTTATAAACTTCAACATGTCGCTTTTTTGGCTGTCGGTTTGCGCGCATCGTAAAAATTTTGCTCTCAATTTTTTTCCAAAAGGAAACTGGAAGGCGTGGCCTAGCACCGGCCGGCATGACACCTAAGCTGAATTATTTTTTTCCATAAGTATAAATAAAAAAAAACATAGCACGCTCCGCTTATTAACAATAAAGGCTTTAATTCCCAATATAAAATAAAATAACTGTTTTCCCAGTTTTCTGTCTCGCTTTAGCATACATTGTCCTCTATAAGGAAAATCATATGTTATCCTTGTACGACACAATTTATAATTATGCATAACATAATTAGAACTACTTTAGCAGAGATAGTATTTTTTTTTTGTATTGTATCAGCCCATATACGACCCACTGCAGGGCACGGGCCTCCTCTACAATCGATAGTACGATTGAGAGTGGTTAGGCCATATAGTCCACCACGCTTGACTATCAATACACACATGACTCCCGAAAAGTCAGAGGTGTGCCCTGGGATTTTAACCCGCGACCACCGTGAACATGTAGGCAGCCGCGTCTGGTCCCTTGCCAACAGGCCACCACGCACTGATAGTAATACAGTATTAAGTATTCATTATATATTTTAATAAATAAATATATATGATACACCCAACACTCAATAAATTAAACATATTCCTTCCTATAGTCTTGTGTCGTGAGTATCAGAAAATGCAAGAGAGTTTTCGGTTTAACTTTGGACAATTGGAGCAAATGTTTGTGTTCGGTTTAACACAAACATTTGTATGTTTGTAATTACACTGCTGTTTGGCGGGAGAAAGACATTGCGGTGGTAACCGACGTCTGATGTAACTCCGGGATTTTCCCTATTTCATTAGGTCATTTACGTGGAAAAATACGTGATTATGACCTAATTTCGTGGTTATTAAAGTTGGATGTACGTATATCAAAATGTTGTAACTATATGCCACAAGAGCGCAGTTTATTGTGGTTAGTGATTACTGATTATAAATACGAATCGTACATATTATACAGGATATATCAAGACTGCTATCAAAAGCGAAGCCAGGTGGTAGTTTTAGCCACTTTAGACACAATGCAACTAAAATTATTGCTAAAAGCGACGATTTTTTTTTGTATTTTTTTCCTACCATCGTATTTGGTTGGTAAATACATACGTTTTCCTAAAAAAATGTACACCGTTTTATTTTAAAGACGCAAGGCTTTAAATTATAATTTTAGCAAAAACTATGGATTTACCACCCAATCACAATGATATTTAAAACATTACAAAAAAAAATCGACACTTTTTTTTTGCAAAATGTTTATTTGCATCGTGTCTGTAGTCACTAAAACTACCACCTGGCTTCGTTTTCGGTAGCAGTAGTTAGCTTAGTTTTTCCTTGATATATCCTGATATATACAGCTGAATCTAAACCTACCGTGAACTACCGGCTTGACTCCATGTTGCTTAGGTGGAGTACTCCGATTCCAGCTCAACCAATCTACAAGATGGAATTATTTCTAATAAGTTTGAGGTGATATACAAGGCGAAACGTGGGTGTTCTAGTAGCACCTCTGCCTACCCCTTCTGGGAAAAAGGCGTGTGGTGTATGTATATGTAATGTAAGTTTGAGGTTCTGTAACACTGTAAAAGGCCACATGCATCGCACTGCTGGGCACGGGCCTACAATAATCAAATATCGAAATAATCGAAAGTACCGTTGAGAGTGGTTAGGGCACATAGTCCACCACGCTGGCCTAGTGCGGGTTGGCGGACTTTTATATACCATAGAAATTTATACGAATCGCTATGGTATGCAGGTTTCCTCACGATGTTTTCCTTCACCGTTATAACTACCTTAATGCACTAGGTCATTAAATAATACAAAATTAAATATTTAAAATGTAAAAATGGATGTAAGACAAGGAGTGACCATTTTGAGTAAAATCTTCATATAAAATAAAATAATTCATTGAATATTTGAGAGCCTTTAACAATTATAAAAAAAAAACATTAATTGTACTCAATACAGTACAATATTTTTTATTGTAATCATCCATCCATCCATCAGCCAAAGGAAGTCCACTGTTGAACATAGGCCTCTCCCAATGATTTCCACAGTGACCTGTTGTTGTTTTATTGTAAACCCATATAAAAAATATACAAAAACAAAAAAAAACGTTATTACAAATGGCGGTCTTATTCGTTAAGAACGATGTCTTCCAGACAACCTTGTATATAATCGTATGTTGGATTTACGCGAATGTTACACATTGAAATAAAACGAATTCTTACGGATTTTATCGCGAATTTGATTTAATTTTACATTTGCGGACTGACCCGGGGGGTCCGCCCCGTGACCATGAAAACTGTAGTGATCGAAACGTCGGGAAATTTAAAATTTTTAAAATTAAATCAAATTCGCGATAAAATCCGTAACAATTCGTTTTATTTCAACCTTTGTATAGTATCAGATGTTATTGGCTGTACACAACAAAGAAAATACACAGGTTATATATTAAAAACGCTAATATCCTAATATTTAAATAAAAATGTACCTTTAACTATATTCATAAAGTCAAATCCATGCGCTTCGGAGACAAATATTAACGAACTCAAAACACACAAACATATACAGAGTTCACGACGCATACTTGTACTTACAACTTTCGTGTTATGATATTTGCCTACGTGTGCCGTTACAGGATAAATAACTAAACAACGTTGACGCATAGGTATACGGAAATTAGTAATATTAAACTATAAATTATAGAACTCATGAGTGGTGGCCTGTTGGTAACGGACAGACGTGGCTGCCAACATGTTCACGGTGGTCGCGGGTTTAAATCGCAGGGTACATCTACATGCGCAGTGCGCACAGATTTGGCACCGAGGTCTCCAGTTCAATTTATCATGATCACCGAATATTTTACTTTGTTTATATAAATAAATACACCCAACAGTCACATACATAGTCCTGACCCAACACAAAGATCGAGCCTTGTGTCGTGGGTATCAGGAACTACTAAAGACTTTTCTGTCTCACAAACACCCAGACTCAAAGCAAATACTTGTGGTTCACTTAAGACATTTGTTTCGGTGCGGGAATCGAACAAGTACCGAAACGAATGTGTGAAGGGGAACTAGCGCGTTTAAGTCCCCACCCCCACTACTTCAGCTGGAGCGACAACTGACCTACAGAATACACATAACTACTGGAGTAAGCGTGTTCTAGAATGGAGACCGCGTCTTGGCAAACGTAGCGTGGGACACCCTCTGGCCAAATGGTGCGACAACTTGCACAAGATGGCCGACAGGGACTGGATGCATAAAGCAGCAGACCGAGCTCTATTCCATACCGCAGGAGAAGCCTATGTCCAGCAGTGGACTGCAACAGGCTGATGATGATGATGTGATTCACATGCGCCCAGTTGTAAGTGCAGTATTCTAGAAAACTGAAAATTAACCGCATCATACTCAAGTCATACTGGCGTAAATGACTTTGACGGGTTTACACCTTCGTTGTCGCTTTTTGGGTGAAAATGAACACTCTATCATTACCAGAACACCTTTTCAACATAAGAAAGGCTTTAAAACGTAAGAAGGGAGAATGCCTAGGTGCGTCGAGTTACACTGGGCGCCTCATGCCCGTCCACAGCGCCTGCCGCCTATAATGCGCGTGAGGGTCACCGAGAAGTTTTATTCGGGAAGTAGCCGAAAAATTTTGGTAGGGACCCTGCTTGGATGTAACATCTACGCGGTGCGGACAGTCCAGAATGCCTCGCGCGCCCAGCTGGAAAACCTGGGACCCCGACATACTCCTTCTGAACTTTAAGAGCTTATGGCTTTTCTTTTGAAAAAAAAAGGGCCAATACACCTTGAACAGAAGTACAAATCCTACGGAAAATGACAAATACTTAAATTACTTTGTCATCAGATTTTTTAAAACTTTATTTATAATAAATACCTACGTAGCTGTTACCTACAAATAAACAATGTGATGTTTAAATAATATCAACTCTATTTATTTGTAAGGAAAAATATACTTTAAATAGATACCTATATTTAGCAATGTATTTAGTGCTACCCCTTTGATAATTGCTAATTTTATTATGACAAGAGTATGTTTTATAATTATGTTAGTACTAACTACTGCGAATAAATCCTACAACGACCTTGACTGTTAGTGATCGATACCATACCGATTTTGAATGCTGGCGAAATACTTAACCTTTTAATTACAGGATGTAGATCAATTTAAGTTACTAAATTCAAGGTTTTTCTGTAGTACATTTTTTTTAGTAAGCAAGATATGGCTGTACGCATACCAACGCCTTAGGCTACTTAACCAAATTAAAACTGTACAGCAAAATATTCGACTTATTTCTTATAAAATATTTGTATATATATTATTAACTAAACAGCACGTTAACGTTGTTCGTTAAATTTTTTATTTGTGTATAATTATTAAATATCTTTAGTATTGTGTACCTTTTTACCTTCAAATCCATAGACAAACCACGAACTGTCAGAAACGTCACATCTATGGCAGTTTCCTTTTAACGCACGCGGAAGTGAATACTTGAGAAATAATCTATTTCCTTTTCCTATAATTTTCAAACTTTTGACCAAATAATATTGTTTTTAATTATTAACACATCAAAATGGAAGTGGCGGACCTGAGTGATATATTAAACGTGAGATCGATAAAAATGGAAACCAGTGAGAACGGATTTGACGAGAGTGTTGTGGAAACGTCTGATCCATTGTCGATCATTCCTCAGTATGTTGCGGAATCTGATTTGGGTAGGAAGCACTTAAATTAATTACATCGCCCTCTAACTACATCTTTTCTTCAACTACTCTGTATTAAATATGCAACAGTGGACAAATTTGTGGCAATGATGTATATTTTACCGCGAAATTCAAGTTTATTTTTACGTCAAACTAAATGTAAATAAATATTGCATGTTTTTAATGTTGCTGATTGATTAATAGTATGTAAAATCATTTTATTACAAATAAATTAGTCGTCAATAAACATATTGCGATATATTTGTTTCGTAACTTTAGACTCAAAAACTGCACTTTGTTATTATCTTAATTATAACGAAGATACTCGACACAAGCAAATCGCTCATTTTTTATTAAGCATCAGACCTGCTCATAAACCATAGTAGCGATTACAATATCATTTTAAATGGTAGGCTGTGCTTGTTAGTTTAAAACATTAAATGTTCTAATATCCAGTAAGGAAAGGCTTCAAAGTTGCTGAAACCGAAACACTACATTGCTTAATTAATGCTCTTTGGTTATTGATAATTCCAGTGGTTAAATACCACTGGAATTATCAATAACAGTCTCTCATCTATGAGAAATCTAAAAGTGCGTGGTTACCTGTTGGTATCGGACCAGACACAACTGCCAACATGTTCATAGCGGTTGCGGGTTCAAATCCCAGGGCACATCTCTGACTTTTCAAAATCATAGGTGTGTTGATAATCAATCAAGACGCACTGTAATGATGAAGGAAAACATCATGAGGAAACTTGCATACCATAGTGATTTGTAAGAATTTCTATGGTATGTAAAGTCTGCCAATCCACACTAGGACAACATGGTAGACTATATGATATAACCACTCTTAATCGTACTCTCGATTGTAGACTAGGCCCCTGCCCCCCAGTGGGACATACTTATATGGGCTGATACAGTACAATACATTTTAATATGTGTTTAACCCTTATGTATGGTGGTCACAACAACAAGACCATTTGCCCAATAGTCAAACATTGTGAAGAAGACAGTTGGTGGTAGCGTATACCATGCAGTCCATGCCACCCAGGATCAAACATCACTAATTGTGATCAAAAGTGAGGGAACGATGAGAAAGAAAGAATGGTGGTGACTGTATATTACAAATATATTTTTACCAGCATTGACCATTATCATATTTGCAGGTTTAATGCCAGCTGGTGCAGAGATCCTTCACACACCGTTGGCAGTGTTCTCGGACGCTGCTGATGATGACAATACCATGCAGAGCACAGATAGCACGGGTAAGTGATTATTGAAGTAATACTTCTTTAGGCACGCTTGACTTGGGGAGTAAACTTATAAATACATGATGAGAGCGTTACAGAAATACGTGTGACACGACGAAGACAATGGAAGTTGAAAATTGTCAATGTAGATCCATGATTAATCATTGAAGGAGATCAGTTGATTTGGTCCAAGTAATTCATGGATGGATTTTGAATGAATTCATTCATTCGAGATTATGGAGTAATGGACGGACAAGAAATTCATGATGAGAAAATCAGGGTTTTTTCTTTAGGTTTATTTCTCATTTTATTTTCATCTTACACCGTCTGAATAAGATTTATAAGAAAAATAAGGACATATAATATTAAATACTTCTAGCATTTTTTAATTATTATGAGACATATTTAGATAATCCAACAGCTTGGCTTATAAGTTTTTTGTTGCCTTAAAACACAAAATATTGAAGGAGTCTAAGGGATTTGTAGTTTACATTTTTTTATAGCATTGATCTGGCAAACGAGCAAGCAGGTCACCTGATGGTAAGTCATCACTACCACCCATGAACATCCACAACACTTGGTTCATGAATGTGTTAAGGGCCCATCAGATTGGGAGGGGAGCGGATAGGAAAAGCATAGGAAGATGAAAGGGCTATTGGGCATCTGGCAGTCTCACTCACCGAACTATTAGTGTGGGGTCAGGACTATGTATGTGTCTATTGAGTTAATTATTATTATTTAGATTTTATGTATCAAGAGAATCCTTTCAGATTTCTCTTATGAAAAGGATCCTTTCAGACTGAATCAATCAATTCATCAGCCAAAGGAAATCCACTGCTGAACATGGGCCTCTCCTAATGATTTCGACAGTGACCTGTTGGAGGCAGCCTGCATGCAGCGACGTCCAGCGACCTTCACCAGGTCGTGTGACCACCTTGTGGGTGGACATCTCAAACTGCGCTTTACGCATCGTGGCCTCCATTCGAGAACTTTTATTATTTCATATTGAATATATCATTTAATTATTATTAGACTAAATAGTGCGGGATCAGGACTATGTATGTGACTGTTTGGTGTATTTATTTATTTATTATTTTTATTTTCTTTTTACAGAAGAAGTTATAGTACAGTTGATGGACATTAGGACCAGGTTGTCGAGATTACGCGCCATGCTCGAAAGGAGGCTGGGAGCTGACCTAACTGACTACACGTTCTGGCTGCAGGACGCTAAAATGGTAAATATCCAATCCAATCCATCAGCCAAAGGAAGTCCACTGCTGAACATAGGCCTCTCCTAATGATTTCCATAGTGAGCTGTTGGAGGCAGCCTGCATTCATGGTAAATATGACTGTTAATGATAAACTTTGCTTTGGGTGTGCATTTAATATAATTTTTGGTTATTTGAATCCTACCTAAATACAATTATTTTCAGGTAAAATGTTATTTGAAAAAAAAATTGTCTTCTAAAAAATATCACCTTATTTACAGGTAAAATATACATATAAAGATATTTAAATTGAAAAAATGTTTTTAATAGGATTGTAACTTAATTCTATATGTGTATCAATTGCATACACAATACTACAATATTAGAAAAGGAAATGTCCACACAATATTTTTTACATACATACACAAACTCACGCCTTTTTCCCAGAAGGCGTAGGCAGAGGCACAATGACACCCACATTTCGCCCTGTATGTCCCGTCCCACAATATGATAGGGGGCGATCCTATCGCTAAATCGGGCACAAATTCCTGACTCCGGGCAGATAATGAATTGAAAAATCCATTGTCACTTTGCCCGACCCGGGATTCTGCAATTCTTTCCGCGGCAATCTATTTGATTGTTTTCTGAAAAGTGAATTAGATTCTAGGTATGATCATTCTATACCCGTTCCAGTTTTTATAAGTATATTTTCAAAGAGTTTTACAATTTTTATTGCACCAAAACTGTCACCCGGTATCTCTTACCCAACTGGTTTGTCCCTGTTCTCCCCCACAGCTGGAGAACCACAAGACCCTGGTGGAGCAGTGCATCAGGGGCGAGGGGGTGGTGCAGGTCAACATACAGATCAGGGCCGCTGAGCGGAAGATCAACATACTGGACGTGCTGAAACCTGACGAGGAGCTGGTGCAGTTGCCGAGGAGACAGCCTAGTGAGTACAGCATCGTCTCATATCAGCCCTTATACGTCCCACTGCAAGGCTGAGAGACGGATCTTAAGTACGATTGAGAGGAGTTAGGCCATATGCCCCCACTCGTCTTGTCAATGTTAATGTCAGCTTAGTACTCTTAAATTACAAGAAGGATTCAGTGTCATTATAGTTCCATCTTGGCTAAAGCCATGTATTTAAATAAAATTTACAGTCACGGTAAGTTTTACATATAGACAGTATATATCAAGACTGCTACCGAAAACGAAGCCAGGTGGTAGTTTTAGTGACTACAGACACGACGCAACTAAAAATTTTGCAAAAAATCGCGAGGATTTTTTTTACCCACCCTATATCACCATACCCTGTATATTGTTTTGTAAATATTGGATTTAAAATACATTAAATTATATAAATGATACCACCAGGTCTGGAGCTTGAAGACTCGATGTCCATAATGGAGGAGCCGGTGGAGTGCACGACGGAAACGGATGTGGAGCAACCACACGCAGCCGCTGTCAAGTGGGTGGTCGACGCGCAGTTCAAGAGCGACCACCGAGTGAGGATACCTGACGACCCCGCGGAGTGGTGAGCGTTATGATAGCACTGTACTGTATCAGTCTATATGCGTCTCACTGCAGGGCACGGGCCTCCTCTACAATCGAGAGTACGATTGAGAGGGGTTAGATATAGTCCACCACGCTGGCCTAGTCCGAGGTGGACTTTTACATATCATAGAAATTATAAATCGCTACGGTATGCAGGTTTCCTCACGATGTTTTCCTTCGCCGTTGTAGTGCGTGGTGATTGACTATCAATACACACATGACTCGGAAAAGTCAGAGGTGTGCCCTGGGATTTGAACCCGCGACCACCGTGAACATGTTGGCAGTCGCATCTGGTCCGTTACCAACAAGCCACTCACTTAAGTTATGATAGTACGGGGTTGAAAATATTGGGATTATGAACGCTGTTGAATGTTTGGGGTTGTAATGTTATTGTTCTGAGATTGTCTCGGTGGCGCTGTTGTAATACGGTATGATTGCAAAGCTGAGGTCTGGGGTCGAATCCCGGGTTGGGCAAAATGATATTGGGTTTTTCTATTCATTATCAGCCCGGAGTCAGGAATTATGCCCAATATGGAGATAGGCTCGCCCCCTGTCACATAGTGGGACGGAACACAAGGCGAAATGTGGGTGTCCTGGTCGCACCTCTGCCTACACCTTCTGGGAAAACGGTGTGATGTCAGCCTTTTCTTCATATGCAAACCGGAAACAATTTCCAAACACCCTGTATATAGAATTTTCCAACCAACCTGTATATAGTATTTTCCAACACCCTGTATATCGAATTTTTCTACCAACCTGTATGAATCAGTGAGCAATATTGATGCAACCTGATGCAGGTCAGTCCAGCACGTGAAGCTGTGGATCCAGTGGGCGGTCAGGCAGTTCAACTTGACCGGGATCAAGTTGTCAGATTGGAACATCAGCGGAACAGAACTGTCGGCCATGAGCAACGTGGATTTTAAGTAAGTACAGGCTTTTTAATAGTATAATCGTTTAAAATAGAGGGGAAGACCTTTGCCCAGCTGTGGGATGATGTAGGTTAAATAAAAAAAAATTAAAAAAAATTATGGAATTCTGGTGTCTTGCATTTACGCAAATGTTACGTTGGGAAAGTAAAAAATGTAAAATTTAGATTTCATAAAATTCGCGATAAAATCAGTAAGAATTCGTTTTATTTCAACATATTAAATTCTAATGTTAAAAATTAAAAACTTTGTTTTATAGCAAATAAATAGTTTTTATAGCAAAATAATAAGAAAATTAACAAATAATTCCATCATGTCGCTATTTGGCTGTCTGTGTGCGCGCATGGTGTATATTTTACTCTCATATTTTTTTGCAATTGCACTAAAAGCAGTAAAACTTAAAAAAATTAAACCTAAAAGTATAAATAATTGCAGACAAAGCCGGGTATGGCTGATAGTAATGAAGAATTCCCCAGGCATCAAGTTGACCTTAACACGATTTATGTAAAGTATGAATAAATAATAGTAATTGTTGTTTGCAGAGAAAAAGTCCCGTCAGATCCTGGCGATTTGTTCTGGACACATTTCGAACTGTTGAGGAAGTGCAAGTTCATCGGTAAGTTACTTTAACATTGTTCCATTCTTATTCACAAACGTTTAATAATTGATATATGTAAACCAACCCGTATGTATGCCAACCCGCATTAGGCCAGCGTGGTGGACTATATGGCCTAACCACTCTCAATCGTACTCTCGGTTGTAGAGGAGGCCCGTGCCCTGCAGTGGGTCGTATATGGGCTGATACAATACAATACAAAAACACCATGAATTAATGTGATTGTACTGTGTTCTGAATGAGTGAAGCACACCATGTTATAACGCAAATGATCAGACGCAGATGATGTTTCTCATAAGTATCATAATTAAGCATTCGATGGTTTTGCATTAAACGTAGATATCCGAAATCGTGCGCGCCCCTTCGCAACCTCGCGCCCCTAGGCACGGGCCTAGTTTGCCTTAGGGGTAATCCGCCATAATTAAATATATCAAAATGGCCTTATTCATAGACGATTTATAAACCTATTTTAGTTATCGAATGTTTTGTCTTCTTCGCTCGAACTGAATTCAAAAGTCATTCGAAAGGGACAAAACATACTAACCAAAATAGGGTTTAAAACTGTCTACGGATAAGGTTAGGTGTTTCATATTAGTAGTCTATGTTTGTTGATAAAATTTGTAGGAATAGTCAAAATTTACATTTGGCTACAAGACAAGAATTTAGTTATGTTCAATACTCTCATATGTTTATTAGCTGTAGTACAAAACGACGAGCAGCAAATCAAGGACCCTCTAGAAGTACCACAGTCTGCCATCAAGAAGAAACCAAAACAGGTAACGCTACCAGTTCTTTAACATATATTTGGGAAACATACAGAACGATATAACATATAAAAACAATACTATTAATAACACATAATTAGTGAAGTTTCCACAGTAAAATTATATATAAAAAGCAAGTTTACGAAAAAAATATATTTAAAAACAAAAATTCACAAGTTTTCGCTGTGCTATAGTCAATATATCAATAAAAATATGAAATTGTAAAGAAATGTAAAAACTACAATTATACAAAATATTCATTATCAAATAGCGTTCCTATCATGCTTCTCTCTTTTCCTCCCCCTCCCCTCCCCTCCACCTCCCCCTCCCCCTCTGAAACACTTCAGCCACAAGTCCACTGCTGAACACTGGCCTTCCCCAAGTATCTCATCAGCGACCTGTTGGAAGCATCCAGCGACTTCCTGCAACCTCAACTAGATAATGTCCACCTGGTGGGCAATCAACTGTCAATCTTTGCCAGGGTCTAATTACTCTAGCCCAATGTATATTGATTAATATGTACCAAGTTTTTTTATTTATTTAGTTTTGTTAAAAGTTATACAATTGTTTAACAAAATAACAAAAAAAACATAAAAGTATTTTTTTTATAACTATGAATGGCTCGCGAGCATGCGATTCGCTTGATGGTAAGCGATACGACTGCTCATGGACAGTAGCAAAACCAAACACCATGAATTACAGAGCAATTGCATTCCACTGCGCCGCCATTGTCAGACATAAGATGTTAAGCCTTATGTCCAGTAGTAGCTCTGGCTACAATGTCTTTCAATCCATAACACAACGGTGCACTTATACTGTTTGGCGGGATAAAAAGACATTGAGTGGTACCTACCCAGGCGGTCTCTCACATATGAGAGACCTACCTCCATCCATCCATCCATCAGCCAAAGGAAGTCCACTGCTGAACATAGGCCTCTCCCAATGACTTCCACAGTGACCTGTTGGAGGCAGCCTGCATGCAGCGACGTCCCGCGACCTTTACCAGGTCGTCTGACCAACTAGTGGGTGGACGTGCCACGCTGCGCTTTCCGCTTCGTAGCCTCCATTCGAGAACTTTTTGGCCTACCACCAGTAAATTTAAATTTTTAAATGTGTTGTACAGATAGTGAACAGGTCCCCCAGTGAGGAGGACCCCTCCGCGTACGTGACTCGCAACGGCAACAATGGACAGATACAACTGTGGCAGTTCCTGCTGGAGCTGCTCACCAGCGCGGAGTACTTCAACATCATACGGTGGCACGGTACGGGCTACGTGACTTGCGAAACAAAAAAACTTTTTTTTCCAAAAAAAAAGTAATTTTAACTAAAAAAACTAAGTTTTAACAAAAAAAAGAAAATTTAATTTAAAGAAAACTAAAGTAACAAAAAAATTTATGTATTAAAAAAATTTAACTATTACTTAAAAAAAACTGACTGAAAAAAAAATTTAAGCAAAAAAAAGGTTTTACGTGAATACAATTACATTCTAAAAGTTTTTGTCAAATACCAAGTATTATTATAAAAGTTTGAAAGTTTTTTTATGATTATTCCTTCCTTGTTTAGTTTCGAGCGGTTAATTCTTTCGTGTTTTTTTCAGTCATTAGCCTATTTTTTAAAATATCTTTAAGAAAACAAAAATCTAATCATAACTCTATGTAAATTTACTGACGATAATACATGAATCCATCTATTTGATAATAATCCCCTACCACAGGCACAGACGGTGAATTCAAGCTGCTAGAACCGGAGAGGGTGGCCAAACTGTGGGGCGCGCGGAAACACAAACCCGCCATGAACTACGAGAAGCTGTCGCGCGCTCTCAGATACTACTACGACGGGGACATGATCGCCAAGGTGTCCGGGAAGAGGTTAGTGCTAAGCCTCTGGGGAGTACGGATTTGCTCACCAGTTGGCGCCACTGGTGCATAAGGTCCAGAGGATTAGCTGTCAAAGGCAACTTTATAACGGTGCGGAACAAAGTTTTGAATCTTGAATCTCATTAATTAATTATAAATTATATCTTATTTATTAATTATAGCGGTAGCGATGCCGCAAAGCTGTGTTCCGTTTTGTTCGGAAATTAATTCCGCTTTCAAAGCGTTCACATTAATCGCCAAATAATCCGTATTTGCGATAATTTCACGAAGGAGATCACTTTTCAATATGTAAGTTAAAGAAATTATAATGTATGTCACAAAGCTCGCTAACACCAGTGATTTTTTTTTGCACCTTATGCGACATAAGCGCCTCTAGTGGCAAATTCACACGCGATAGCCCCCATTGCACAAACTTACTATGCCCATAGCTTTGACGACAGCTCCGTGGCGCAGTTGGTTAGTCGCCGGCTGAGAAATATGAGGCCGCGGGTTCGATTCCCGCACCGAGACAAATGTTTGTGTGAACCACGGGTAGTGGGTGTTTGTGAGACCGAAAAGTCTCTCGTAGTTTCTGATACACGACACAAGATTCGATGTTAGTGTGGGGTCAGGACTATGTATGTGACTATTGGCTGTATTTATTATTTGTTTGTTTTATTGTTTATTTTACGTGTGCGTCTGTGCGTGTGCGTGTGCGTGCGTGCGTGCGTGCGCGTGTGTTCTATATATTTGCTTGTTGTCAACTCAAGACACAAGACTCGATGTCAGTGTGGGGTCAGGACTATGTATGTGACTGTTGGCTGTATTTATTTATTTTATTAATTCATTACAGATTCGTGTACAAATTTGTGTGTGATCTGAGGCAGTTGCTTGGCTACGATGCTGGTGAGTTGGCTGAGCTGGTCAGGGAGGTGCATGACTCCAAACTCATTGAGATGGACGTCAACGTGTAATCTAATACATACATCTGTCTGTTTGTATCAGCCCATATACGTCCCACTGCGGGGCACGGGCCTCCTCTACAATGGAGAGTGCGATTGAAAGGGTGAGGCCATATGTACACACAAGAAGTTTATCGTTAACTGCCTTACTCATAGCCATTTTAAACCTGTTTTACTTATCGAATGTTTTGTCCCTTTCGAACGACTTTTGAATTCAGTTTGAGCGAAGAAGACAAAAAATTCAATAAGTAAAATACAGCTTGGCAAAAAATTTAAAAATAAATGGAGGCGCCACTGATCCGTTTATATGGCATCACTTTAAAATTTGGATTTTAATTTTTATTCTTATTATCATTAATTTAATTATAATTTAATAACAAGAGTTATTATTAAACATTCTCACTGAAAATACTTCAATGAAAACGTAAACTTCAATGCGACATATAATTATGGGTGTTCTGTTAACACCTCTGCCTACCCCTTCTGGGAAAAAGGCGTGTGTTTATGTATGTATGTACATATAATTAAAATTCACAAATGTGAAAGTTGCGACAGTGCTGCCAAGTGAATTAGGGTTACTTCCGTTTCTACACTTTTTTGCCAATGTGTAGGTTTATAAATGGGTTATGAATAAGGCCGTAATTGTATAGTTTTGTTTATAAGGAGAGGGGAGTGAAAAAATATGGGGTAAATGTGATTCTAATTGGTAATATTGATTGGTAATAAATCTTTAACACATAAACTGTATTGCAAAGAATATAATAATATCAGGAAGGTGTTGTTATCTGGAAAAAAATTAAAAAATCTGCTTTCTGATTTATGAAATATCTCAATGTCAGGTTGTATTTTTAAAAAATCATTTTGTCTTGCCATAACAAGCTCTCAACTTTGCAGTATTTTAAAATTACTGTGGACTTAAATACAGATAACCTTATGTCTATAATTAAACCAAATCATTAATTTAAATACATATATAAGACAATTGTCGGGATGTTTTTTTGTATCAACAAATCAAATAAATGTTTTGCTCTGAAAATATCAAAGAAACAACATTTAGAATTTAATAATTGGTTTGTCGATTCCTTTTTGCAATATCTTTAACTTGTCACTGATATTTGACTGTTCCCATCTTTAAAATTAGTACGCAATTTGGATAGAACTGCGGTGACATCTGTTGTTACACAACGCCATCTTTCTTATTTTAAAACAAACTATTCCGGTTTTGACGATAATCGAAGATGAGGGAATTATTTGAGGAGGGAATTAAAGAAATGTAATTTCTTTACACATATTCGCCTGGAATTTGATAAAACATGAATTGATAAATCAGTTTTCATTATTTTGTCTGTTTATCATACGATTACAATTTATTTCATTTCGAATTCAGCTCGTATACAGTAGGGCACAGTCTTCAACTGCAATCGAGAGTACGATTGAGAGGGGTTAGGCCATATTCCACCACGCTGGCCTCATGCGGATTGGTAGCCTTCGCATACCATAGAATTGTGCACAACTTTAAGATAATTTTTAGCAAGATTTTTGCCTTCGCCATTAAAGTAAGGGATATTAAATTCTTACACACGTCATTTTGAAAAGTCAAATTGTATCCTGGGATGGAATCTAGGACTGCTGTAGGTTTAGTCCTATTTAAAAACTATAGTGGCATGATTTACTAAAAGTATAGTATTTTTGAAAAATAAATGATTTATGTCATAATCTTGGAGTAAACAAAATATAGAGGGAGCGCTGTCATACATTTGCGTCTTCAAAAACGTAGATATTTTTGTTCGTAATGTTGGTAGCACTGCTATATTAGTGAAACTTGAGCTGATTATTTAACAAAAAATTTGCTATAAATTCTGTTTGTAACCGAGTTTGAGTGGAATTCAATAGACCTAAAATATATTTTTTATTTGTCTTTTTCAAATAATTCGTGCATGTTGGACAACCTGTCAAATGTCAGCCAACAGGAGGGCAGAAAATGTGGCCCGGCCCCGCCATTTTTATCTACGTTTTTGAAGTACCAGCGCTCCCTCTATATTACAAATACTTTAATTTAAATTGATGTAATATACGCACCCTAGAATTTAATTTTGGTGTAAAAATATTATATTTCGGATATCAGTCGTATCTAAAATTAGTATATTTTTAGAAATCAAATTATGTATGTCTGTCTATAAGTAAAGATTGTGAATATAGATGTAAGTTTATGTTAATATTTTGTACAATATAAAGTCTATTATCGTTTAAAGGAGTTTTATTTGAATTGTCTATGACTATCAGGTAGGGGTCGACCTCACCGAACCTACACCATCCAAATCGGTGATACCCTCAAGAAGGGTCAGGTTAAAAGTACCCTGAAACGACGAGCATGCATGAAGAGATTGATGAACATGGATGAAGCGAAAGTAGTATGTCAGGATCGAGCAAAGTGGCGATCCATAGTCTCTGCCTACCCCTATGGGATACAGGCGAGACGATTATGTATGTATCAGGTATGGTAGCCACTTTGCCGAACCAAGATAAAAAAATATTATTGCAAGGAAAATCAGTAGATAGACGAACCTATTCTCCGTTATGGTATAGGTCATTGAAACGCGCATAAGATAAAGTTGGTCAAGCAAGATGCTAACAAGCGTATCCGCTCGTTGTGAGACGGCAATCTTAAAGGCTTTTCAGTCTAAAAGCCTCCGTGGCGCAGTTGGTTAGACTCCGGCTGTGAAACGAGAGACCGCGGGTTCGATTCCCGCACCGAGACAGATGTTTGTGTGAACGACAGGTATTCGCTTCGGGTTTGGGTCTTTGTGAGACCGAAAAGTCTCTCATAGTTGCTGATCCCCACGACAAAAGACTATATTAGTGTGGAGTTAGGCCTATGTATGAGACTGTTGCGTGTATTTATTATATTATTTTTTATTTAATTTGCTTTTTAATAGGCTCCAAAATATGAAAACGATGCATACGGAAGGTCACGACCCTCAATATTGATGAGCACGACGCAAGGAGGAGGAGGCTCCAAAAAAGGATATTACGTGTATACATTTTTTTAGGCAATATGCAAGCGTGACATCGTACCTACGGAAGTTTCCTATGTATTTATTACGGCTTACATAACAATTGATATCTGTCCATTCCTGCCTAAATAGCTCACATACAAACTATGCGAAGAACAGTAAAAACCAGCTTCGTTCCGCAATGATTTGATAGGCAACTGTGAAACACGAAGTTGCGTGTTCAATCCCCTCTAGGAGATAATTAATAATATCCTCAATAATAGAATTATTTTCCTTAATTCGCCTCTATCCCCCTCTGATGTAGACAGTGGGTTAAATGGTATCTTATTAAAGAAGATGATCTACTAACCCCAAGATTTCTTGACCTTCCTGACTTGACCGTTTTGTTTCCCATAAGCCTATGAATTAGAACGATACATTCTCCAAGCACGATAAAATCGACTAAATCTTCATATATATGTTCGTTATATATATAATTTTTGACTTAATGCTATGTCTACGCATATTAGCAGCTTTTAGTAGCAGCAACAGAGTAGTAAACGTGAGATTACTTTGCGGTCCATGCTATATACATATCTAGATTACAAGAATCCTGTTTGTATTATTTTTAAAACGTTTTTAGTTAATTCATGTTAAGAAAAAGTCGACTAATCGACTAAAACTTCATCCATGATTCTTTCCCCGCGTTGTCTAATGTCAAAAAAAATTATTGCCGCATTGACGTTTCGAGTTTGGCACATGGGTCGATTGTTTTCAAAGAATTTTCCAAAATGAAACTCGTGGAAAAAACCAAACATAAGAAACACAACATAAAACACAGAAAAATAGATAAATCGAAGAAGGACCGAGTGTTCATAGTTGCTCAGGAGATTAAATTCGCACGCTTATTGTCTGCAAATGATACCAAGACGCGGGATCGGCTGTTGAAAACGCTGAAAAAATGGCTTGCCTCTTGTTTTCACAAGAGATATGGTATTTATACACTCATTATATAGTATTTAAAGCATTCTTATGTCATATTTTAGTAATTGCGCATGTTATTATTTTAATAACCTCAAAAACTTTCAAGCAGATATCACAGAATGCTTATGATAGAAACTTTTAGCATATATTTTTGGTTTTATTGACTAATTGGTTCTTCTATACTAAATGTTAGAATCGTGACGGCATAAACGTATTGCGTGATCGCTAAGAGTCAATGAAAACGCTTTAAATTGATTGAATTTCGTGTCACAACGAAATGTTCAAGTCAATATTTTAATATGTGGATGACAAAATAATCTATAAGTGCATAACCTAAATAATAATAAATATCAAGTGGGTGTGCATTGAATATTATGTAATGAATAATAATGTTTAGTATAAAAACAGCTTAGGAAATATTCCGTGCTTTTTCAATTACTCTCTTTTCCATATTGCGCATTGTTAATTGGTCTCTTTTGTTGTAATATACAACTGCTTATATATTTTTTTAAATATCAATAGTTTTCTCCCAAACTCTAAACTTGAATGTTGATTAATAAAAATGATATATTTCAGACTTCAAAGAGGACGATTTTCAGCGGGTGTGGAAAGGATTGTTCTACTCAGTGTGGATGTCCGACAAACCCCTAGTACAGGTTGGTACATATTGTTTAAAACTTTATTTACAGCTGCAAACTTAATGAAGGCATTTCTGAATTTTTTTTTACAAATATTTACTTTGTCATAGTTCTCTCATATGCAACAGTAGGATCATTTTTACTTTGTGAAAAGTGATTTGCTTTGTGCTACAGGGTAGTTACAGTAAAACCAGGAGACTGTATTTGGTAAATTTTATATAGGTATACAATTAACAAGTGACGTTCACAGTTTACATGGATAATTAAAGGGACACGCACACTACCTTCCTGAACGGAAAACGCAAAACAGTGTGAGCTTGATGGGGATGGGGCCACAATTACTGCATCACATTATTTGCCGCCACAACATAAAACAAAGATCATGCTCTTTTATATAAGTAACTCTCATAAACAATGTTCCATTGTCCTTTCAGTTTCTAAACAAAATCATTCTTTCACAGGAGGAACTATGTGAGAACATAGCCGGCATCTTGGATGAGTTTCCGGTGGACATGTTCAAGTATGCCATACTAATGATCAAGTCGGGGCTCAAGGTGCTCGCTACAGAGTGGTTCGGTATCGAC
The DNA here is from genome assembly GCA_033459515.1 of Theretra japonica. Taxonomy (NCBI): domain Eukaryota; kingdom Metazoa; phylum Arthropoda; class Insecta; order Lepidoptera; family Sphingidae; genus Theretra; species Theretra japonica. Next base: position 5,231,725 of record CM065952.1, read on the forward strand.
CAGCATCGGATTGACAAGTTCATGATGGTGAGTGAAACATACAAGATGTTATCAACATAACAATTATTAAATTCACTTGTCAAGAATTGTCTCAGCTATTTGTACATAAAATTATGTATTATATAGCCACTCAGTATATTTGTTTATCTAGTACAATATATAGAATATAATTTAACATTCAGTTTGTTTAAATATATTGTTTTAACCATTTGTTTTGACATATTAAGATATAGTATAAAACAAAGTCACTTCCCGCTGTCTGTGTCTCTATGTATGCTTAGATCTTTTAAACTATGCAACGGATTTTGATGCGGTTTTTTTAATAGAGAGAGTGATTCAAGAGGCAGGTTTATATGTATGATACATATACAGGGTGTCTCAGTTTGCACGAATAATAATATGTATCTGATGTGAAGTGGGATTAAAAAACACCTGCATCCAGGTGAAGCTGGGACGGGCTGCTAGTAGTAGTTTAATGTGTATTGTTTGACCCTTGTTTTCCTTCTCTTTCAAAGTGCATAGTTCTCTAAATATACACAATATGAATTCAAAAAGGAAAAGTTATGCCCTGGTATATGAAACGCAGACCGCGAGATGGTGAGTGCTCAGGTCCGTCACCAACAGACAGCCGTGCTCTTAATATAACTGTAACCACAAAGGAACAGTAGATATAAATTACTTTATAATATTAATTATTGTATTCCATTGATATTTAGAGTCCAGAATAATTCTCATTAACTTAACATTGGACAGCCTCCGTGGTAAAGTTGGTTAGACGTCGACTATGAAACGAAGGGTCGCGGGTTCGATCTCCGTACCGAGAGATATATTTGTGCGGATCCACAAATATTTTTTTCGTTTCTGGGTGTTTGTGAGACCGAAATGTCTCTCGTAGCTCCTGATACTCACGACACAAGACTTGATTGATCCTAATGTGGGGTCAGAACTATGTATGTGACTGTTGGGTGTATTTATTTATTTAATGTTTGTCTCATTCAGCTGGTCCGTCGTTTTCTGCGCGGGAGTCTCAGGTGCCTGAAGCGCTCGAATTGGAACCTGGAACACTGCCGGATGTACACCGATATGCTTACAAGCCCAGACGGTGAGTGAACTAACATTTTGATTTTTTTTCTTATTTTTTTCTTATTTTTTTGTGTTGATGGTTTCGTTTTGTTTTTTTGTATTTTGTGTGTTGCCAGTGATAACATACGGCACCGAGACGTGGCCTCTTACTATGGGCCTTATTAGGAGGCTCAAAGTCACTCAACGAGCTATGGAGAGGGCTATGTTCGGGGTTTCCCTACGAGATCGAATCAGAAATGAGGAGATCCGTAGGAGAACTAAAGTAACCGACATAGCCCAGCGGATTTGCTATGTTTACCTGTCAGTCGTTGTGCATTTAGTTGAGATTATTTTTGTTTTATATTTTAATTATTGAAGTATCATTGTAACAATTGTAGGTAGACTTTTTGTTAATAAATATTTTTTTTATAATAAGCAATGGTTATGAGAAGTTTTGAGGATTTCTCGATGCCGCGGCAATTTGAAACAGTGGAATTTGTGTCGTATTCCTATTATATATACTAGATAAGTTTGAATGTCCTTTGGTATAAAATTAAATACATTGCTTTCCCGTCCCGCCCCTGGCCATTAGTCAGTCGGAAAAGATCTTAGATCTCCGCAGGGACCCAGCTTGGTAGCGAACCATTGTTCCCGCGCGCCAGGCTGGAAGGCTGGAGACTCCGACATGCCCCTTCCGACCTCCCCCGAAGTGTCGGAAGGAAGCAATAAAGCGATTTCCTCTCATTAAAAAAAACATGCCTGATTTTTTAGTCACTCTTTTAGACTGTACTGTATACTGTATCAGCCCATACACGACCCACTGCAGGGCACGAGCCTCCTCTACAATCGAGAGTACGATTGAGACTGGTCAGGCCATATAGTCCACCACGCTGGCCCAGTGCGGGTTGGCGGACTTTTTAGATACTTGGACCAAATCGACTGACTTCCTTCAATGATTAATCATGTATCTCCTTGACAATTGTTCCGTTGGCCTCGTCGTGCCTAGTGCGGGTTGGCGGACTTTTTCATACCATAGTTTACACAAATCACTGTGGTATGCAGGTTTCCTCACGATGTTTTACATCAACGTCATAGTGCGTGGTGATTGTCTATCAATACACACATGACACGGAAAAGTCAGAGGTTTACCCTGGGATTTGAACCCGCGACCACCGTGAACATGTAGGCAGCCGCGTCTGGTCCGTTACCAACAAGCTTATGTAACAAATGTATATTGACAGGTATATTGGCCACCAAGGTGCCCCATTACGCGCGCAACGCAACGTCAATGATACTTCACTTCATTGACTGCTATTTGGAGGAATTGTGCAAGGTATTTATAATGTCTAGTAATGTTTATAGCCTTTGTTTTGCGGCCTTATTCATAGACAGTTTTAAAACCTATTTTAGCTATCGAATGTTTGGTCCTCTTCAATCCAATCAATCCAGTCCATCAGCCAAAGGAAGTCCACTGCTGAACATAGGCCTCTCCTAATGATTTCCACAGTGACGTGTTGGAGGCAGCCTGCATCCAGCGACGTCCCTTCGCTCAAACTGAATTCAAAAGTTGTTCGAAAGGGACAAATGACTGCCTCGGTGGTGTAGTGGTACTACGGTACGATCGCAAAGCTGAGGTCTCGGGTTCGAATACCGGGTCGGACAAAGTCATATTGGATTTTTCTATTCATTATCAGCCCGGAGTCAGAAATTTGTGCCCGATATGGCGATAGGCTCGCCCCCTATCACATCGTGGGACGGAATATACAAGGCGAAACGTGGGTGTTCTGGTAGCACCTCTGCCTACCCCTTCTAGGGAAAAAGGCGTGTGTTTATGTATGTATGTATGACAAATGATTCTATAACTGAAATAGGTTTTATAACTCTATGAATAAGGCCTTTAGTGTAATGTTAGTTTATTTCCCGTTAAGAGATTCAATTCGTTAGATTTTTTACTAAAGCTGTCTACGAAAGGAAATGACTTGCGTGTTGGTTATAGAACTTGGATCCTAGATGTGTTGTCGGTCTTTCATATTGCGATGGGAATGGGATAAAAAATATGGGAGCAGGACATTGGACGCCTGTAATTTTTTTTATTGCAGTGAATGGCGAGACGAGCATGCCATTCGCCTGATGGTAAGCGATACGACCGCTCATGGACAGTAGCAAAACCAAACACCATGAATTTTATTGATTAACAAAGCAATGGTTGGCATTCCACTGCGCTCGCCATCCTAAGACATGTGATGTTAAGTGTCATTATGTCCAGTAGTTGCTCTGGCTACAATGTCCTTCAAACCGGAACACAACGGTGCATTTAGACTGCTGTTTGGCGGGAGAAATAGACATTGCGGTAGTACCTACCCAGGCGACCTCTCACATATGAGAGACCTACCACCAGAACATCTGTCGCTTGATGAAACACAACAAATAACAAAATCATTGCTTTAAGTTGGTTTTGTGTGAAATAATAGGAACCTCGTGATTGCCTCGGTGGCGCAGTTGAACTACAGTATGATTACAAAGCTGAGGTCTCGGGTTCGAATCCCGGGTCGGGCAAAGTGATATTGGATTTTTCTATTCATTATCAGCCCGGAGTCTGGATTTGTGCCCGATATGGCGATAGGCTCGCCCCCTATCACATCGTGGGACGGAATATACAAAGCGAAACGTGGGTGTTCTGGTAGCACCTCTGCCTACCCCTTCTGGGAAAAAGGCGTGAGTTTATGTATGTACTCGTATGTAATAGAAACCAGGTGTAGTTGACATAATATTACTATCAGTACAATGAACAATGTTTGCGCACGTACACTCAGGAAGAAAATACTTAAATACAAAAATTGACGAATAAAAATAGACTTGTATAAAAGAACGAAATATGGTCAATGTTTTTATAAAATACTTCGATGAAATACAACGAAACGCAAGGAAATCAATTTGCGCGAACTTCAGGCCGGTCATAATTCGTTGGCTGTACTGTATCTGTATCAGCTCATATGTCCCACTGCAGGGCACGGCCTCTACAATCGAGAGTACGATTGAGAGGGGTTAGATATAGTCCACCACGCTGGCCTAGTGCGGGTTGACTAAATTATTACTATAGTCCAAGATAGCTACAGCGTCTCTAGATTAGATTAGGTTTTCTGTGATAGAATTATGAAGAGCTTAAAACTATCGCTTCAGTGGCGTAGTGGTACTAAGGTATGATTGCAAAGCTGAGGTCTCGGGTTCCAATCCCGGGTCGAGCATAGTGATATTGGATTTTTCTATTCATTATCGGCCCGGAGTCAGGAATTTGTGCCCGATATGGCGAAAGGCTCGCCCTCTATCACATCGTGGGACGGAATATACAAGGCGAAACGTGGGTGTTCTAGTAGCACCTCTGCCTACCCCTTCTAGGGAAAAAGGCGTGTGTTTATGTATGTATGTTATGTTAAAACTATTATCTAGAATTAAAAACGCCAAAGTCCAGTATCCTAGTCGCTACATTGCGTGTATATCTGTCGAGTTACTCTATCCTTCGACACACGTCGAATGTTCGGAAGTCGTATGTAAATTGTACCAACGTGTCTAAATACTCTACAAAATGACAGCCTCCGTGGCGCAGTTGGTTAGACGCTGCCTGTGAATGAGGCCGCGGGTTCGATCCCCGCACTAACACAAATGTTTCTGTGAACCACAGTGTGTTTCGGGTCTGGGTGTTTGTGAGACAGAAATGTCTCGTAGTTTCTGATACATGGCACAAGACTCGATGTTAGTGTGGGGTCAGGACTATGTATGTGACTGTTGGGTGTATTTATTTATTTATTTTAAATGTTGGGATCCTCTATCGTACGTCCTAACTATAGACTTAGTTCGGAGTGAATGATAAGTATCATAGAGAATAGTGTTGATTTTCGAAGTGGATAACCTTTCTACGTGAACGTCCGAACTTTCGAACTTTGTGTCTGGGTATGAAGTAACCCCCCAGATGTGGTGTGGCAGGTGTCAGGTGGAGAGATCCCGGAGGCTGCGGTGGTGCAGCTGTGCGCGCCGCTGGTGCAGAGCGTGTGCGGGTGCTCCGTCGCCAGCAGCCGGGCGCGGCGCGCGCTCACGTGGCTGCTGAGGCAGTCGGCGCTCGGGCTCCGCTACCAGGACGCCACCAGCGCTTGGCAACGGGTGAGACACCTTCATCTCAACTGTTATAAAGAGAGAGAAGAGAGCAATTGGTCACATGCAGACTGCCTGTTGGTAAACGGACCAGACGCGGCTGCCTACATGTTCACGGCGGTCGCGGGTTCAAACCCCAGGGCACACCTCTGACTTTTCCGAGTCATCTGTGTATTGATAGTCAATAACCACGAGCTATAACGGTGAAGGAAAACATCGTGAGGAAACCTGCATACCGTAGCGATTTGTATAAATTTCTATGGTATGTAAAAAGTCGGCCAACCCGCATTAGGCCAGCGTGGTGGACTATATGGCCTAACCACTCTCAATCGTACTCTCGATTGTAGAGGAGGCGCGTGCCCTGCAGTGGGTCGTATATGGGCTGATACAATACAATACCAGACTGTGAAACGAGACAAATGTTTGGATGCCTCGCAGGTATTTGTGGCGAGTCTATATTATACAGGGTCCTTTTCGAATGACTTTTGAATTCAGTTTGAGCGAAGAAGACAAAACACTCGATAGCTGAAATAGTTTTGTAAATTGGCTATGTACAAGGCCGTAAGTATATAGTTTAGAGTCTAAAGAGATGGGAGAAAAAAAATGTTGGTTGGAAATTGAGTTGTTGATATCAAAATGTGGGGTAAATGTGATTGCAATTGGAATGCATGGTATATCAAGACTGCTACCGAAAACGAAGCCAGGTGGTAGTATCAGTGACTTTAGATACAATGCTATTAAAAAAATCGCAAAAAATGCGGCAATTTTTTTTTGTAATTTTTTACTTATCGTATTTGGGTGGGTAAATACATCGTTTTCGCAAAATAATTATATACACCTTTTTATTTTTCAAGACACAATGTCATGTAAGGGTTTAAATTATAATTTTAGCAAAGACAAGGGATTTACCATCCAAACACGATATTTAAAAAAATGCAAAAAAACATGATTTTTTTTTCAAATTTTTAGTTGCATCGTATCTGTTATCTCTTAAACTACCACCTGGCTTCGTTTTCGATCGCAGTCTTGATATACCCTGTATACACCAGAGTCAAGGTGATGACTTCACAGATCAAAAGACAAACAGCTGACTTGAAGAGTTGGTGGAATCCACACACCATATTGTATTCTATTGTATCAGCCCATATGCGTCCCACTGCAGGGCACGGGCCTCCTCTACAATCGAGAGTACGATTGAGAGTGGTTAGGCGATACAGTCCACCACGCTGGCCTTTTACATACCACAGAAATTGATACAAATCGCTATGCACCTGCATACCATAGTGAAGGAAAACATCGTGCGGAAACCTTTCCTCAAGATGTTTTCCTTCACCGTTATAGTGACCGTTATAAATGTGCACATATATAACTTGGCAAAAAAGAGTCTGGTGCGAAAATGGTAATTAAAAAAAAGTAATTGTGGCAACACTATTTTAAATGTCATTGCTGTCAAATAGCCGGTACTTTCTATGTGATCGTTGTGTGCGCTGCGCAATTATTTACAGATTTCGACAAATTCTCGTGTATTTGTTGCTTGTTTTGTGATTCAAAATGAACAAAACGATTATTAAAATACTTATTATTTTATTCTTCAAATAGTTTCCTTTTAAGTCATTGATTAATATAAAATTAACAAGTATCTAAACATTTTACGTCGTTGTTTATCAGGTTGCTATTTCAAAAAAATATATTCGATCGTGGCGCCCTCAATAAAAACACTCTTTTTTGCCAAGCTATATGTATATCAGTGGCGAAGGGTGATTTTTTTAAAAAGGGAAGCCGAAGCTCAATACGCGAAATAAGTGTTTTTATTTTGTTTATACCTACTGGCCCTACATAGGGAAGACAATGCGACTGATACTTGATAGTAAACGTAGTGCAGTCCGGATTGAGTAGATCAACTTATCGTGAGATGCTTCAGAGAATTAGCCCGAAACGCGACACATTTACATAATATGTACGTGTATCCTTATATCCGGACGTTTGCGAATATCCAACCGCCAGCATATTATTCCTCCGACAATCTCACTCACCAAACGAAAAGATTGTGTTTCGTATGATGGCATCTACGTACTGCGGTCGTCAATTATATTTTAATATTTCCAATATACAAAAGTTGCAATGTCATCATGAGAAAAGTAAAAAAGTATATTTTTAAACCGCACGTGAATATAAGATTAATAAAGAAAAATTAATGATCTAGATACAATGTTAACAAGTACGTTAGCCGCGCTTTTATTAGTTGTATTATTAGAAGTCGAGCACTTCCTAAAATCTAAACAGTAACGTTATTTCCGAAATTGACAATCTAAACATGTACGTCCCTCACGATTATTAATTTCCATTACAACATAATAATACTATTAATATTTATGTACATTTTGTAATTTAAAACATTAAAAACTAAATGCGTGAACCAGCTAATACTCGTATACTGTCAAAATGTTAATACAACACTTACAAATGCAGTGATATCTACACAAATACACACATAAACACACTAAATGCTGAAGAGGCGCAGCATGCCTCCTGCTTTTTTAACGGAAATTGAACCTTAAACCACTATAAGTTTAAGATACAATTTTGCGTGATTTGTTGCAAACTACACAACCATGTCACACCAATGCGTAACATGCAGCCGACGCGGGCGGTCGGCGCACGGGCCGCGCCATTGTTATTCAATAAGCCGAACAATTTTGGCAGTAATTCGCCAGAGGTCGCAACGCGGCGCAATCTAATTACGTGTTTGCTATGCGCCTCCGCAGTAATATTTACCTATGTGGCCGACAGATGTCGTTGAATAAAATAAGTTTAGATATTACATAAATAATTTTGAAAAATTTGCTTGTTTATAGTGTAATGATAAATTACAAAAGGTAAGCCGCAGGGAATCGAGTTATATGGAGCCTTCGCCACTGATGTATATTGTTGTCAAAATATCTATTGTTTGGAAGTTTTCTCGCAATGTTTTCCTGCATTATTAAAGTTCATAATAATTCACTATCAATATAAAATATTTTTGAACCACCTACAGAAATAATCTTGTTATTGAACCCCTAACTTGATATCCACAGATGGGATGTCCCAAAGGCGGTCCGGAAGCTCTTGAACTGGTGGTAGAGGAAGACGACGACTCCCAGGACCAAGGGTCCAGCCAAGAGTCTGATGATGAAGAGGATGTGTGAGTACCAGCACGTCTATCAGCTTTTTTCACATGTATGATTTTTTTTATAGTATAGGTCCGGCAAACGAGCAAACAGGTCACCTGATGGTAAGTGATCACTGCACATGAACATCCGCAACGCTAGATCATGGATGTGTTGCCGGCCCAATTGGGAGGGGAGAGGGAAGGGAAAAAGCACGGGAAGAGGATAGGGGTATAATGCATCCGGCAATCAGTCACCGAACAAAACGCGACAGCCAAGCTGTCGCTTCACGTCGATTTCCTGTGAGACAGTGGTACCACCCCAGACGAGCCTGCCCGTTCAAGCGGAGTCATGACAGACAACAGCGTGGTTCTACCACTTCTTAATCTGTCAATGTATCAATCTCAATCTGTTATAAGGCATCCTGTAATATAATATATGCTTGTTTCTGTGATCTATAGACGAGAGTTGCAGAGGTTTGTTTTAAGCCCAATTTTATTTTAAGCCTCTTTTATTTGATGGTTTATAGTGATATCTAAGTATAATTGTGATTATTATTTTGCAAAATTCAGGCGAGCGTCAATTTTTTTTTTTTACACTGGCACGGCATAATGACTGCACTGCACCTGATGGTAAGCGCAAATGCCGTCCAGACAAAGTATCGAATGGCATCAGACGGCGGTCCCATGCCATTCGACACAATTATGCCGGCCTGCTGAGATTGATTAATTTAGTTGTATTTGCATAATAAAAAGACAACAGGAATACATTGTAAGGAAACCTGTATGCCACAGATTTACAGCCTTATTCATAGACAGTTTTAAAACCTATTTTAGTTTTCGAATGTTTTGTCTTTTTCGCTCAAACTGACTTGTAAAGTTGTACGAAAGGGATAAAACATTCCATAACTAAAATAGGTTTTAAAACTGTCTATGAATAAAGCCGTTAGAGATGAGTAGGTTTGAAAGCTGTCTATTAATAAGGCTGTTAGAGATTCACCAGAGTTTACATTGGTCTGGTCTGTCTCATCTGGTTATCAGATGGGTGGAGACTGTCCCGCCCTCACACCCGCCACTGCAACTCCTGTACCAGGATCAACAGCACGCATTGTAATGACACCGAGCATTGAAGCTCAGCGAGTCGGGGATGTCTAACTTGCCTTAACCCGCAACGAAATCAATCTGAAAGTTAAATTAATAGGAGTTTGAAATAAATTAGATGTGTGAAGGTCTATCTTCCATGGATCCTCTGCTATATGATGTTTCAGGTCTGATAACTCGCACTATACCATCACCCTTCAATAGTAGAGACACTAGTCCTGCATTGGGAAAAATATGGATTGGATTAGTATATATATTTACTGTAATTACAGGAGGGAAAAGCCGCTGGATCCCCGCGCGGGTCGCGTGGACGTGGAATTGAACCCGCTACCCGTCCCCGCGCAGCAGTTAGCCGACGCGCTGCGGGAACAACTGCGCACCGCTTCATCAAAGGCGTATAAACGAGCCAAAATCTGCATGCAGAGGTATACACAGCCAACATACATACATAAAACGCCTTTTTCCCAGAAGGGGTAGGCAGAGGCGCCATGACACCAACATTTTGCCTTGTGTGCTCCGTCCCACAATGTAATAGGGGGCGAACCCTATCGCCATATCGGGCACAAATTCCTGACTCCAGGCTGATAATGATTTGAAAAATCATTTTGTCCAACCCGGGATTCGAACCCGAGACCTCAGCTTTGCAATCGTACCGTGATACAAATATAATAGTAATAATAAATACACCCAACAGTCTCATACATAGTTCTGACCCCACATTAAGATCAATTAAGTCATGTGCCGTGGGTATCAGATACTACGAGAGACTTTTCGGTCTCACAAACAAATATCTGAGGGCCTCACAAACATTTGTGTTGGTGCGGGGATCGAACCCGCGCCCTCTCGTTTCACAGTCGGCGTCTAACCAACTACGCCACCGAGGCAGTTACACAGCCAACACTTTACATTAATATGTATGTTATATTAAAATTATTAAGGCGAGTTTCACCATGTGACAAAGTCCCTGATAGCTATTTGGCACTAATCTGTCAGATAGATCAATTATTTATTTATTTTAATTTAATTAAAACAGCATACACCAATTACATTAATTAAATTCATAAATCTAATTATATCTAACATACTATATCTAGACAAAATCAACAAGATATGAACAATATATAATAACAAAAACAGTGCAGTAATAAAAATATACTATAGTAACAAAAAGTAAGTTAATAAAATTTAAATTTAAATCTTCTTTCTGGTCGTTTCCTCAATGCTGAGGATCTTGACTGTGTCAATCTTCTCCACTCGGTCCGGTTCTGCGCCATATGTACCGCTCCCTGTATCTATCTGGCCTCCAGTCACCTCCTTGAGTTGGTCCAACCATCTAGACTAAATTAAATCTTACAAATTATTTAACAAATAACCTAGTGACATTCGAAGGTTACAAGCTATCTTACAAAACATTTCACAGTATAAATAATCATATACAAATCATAATAAATATATCGTAGAATACAAAATCCGGAACTTGTAAATCAGTATTTTGTATTTTATCTGACAGATGAGTGCCGGATGGCTATCAGGGACTTTATAGGGACATGGTGATACTGGCCCTTAGAGGAATTTCTTACTGATTTTACGGTTATAATTGTTACACAGTATGACAGCGCAGAGGATTTCATATTATTTTAAAAATCCTTAAAGCGCCATTTACACGGAGAGAGTTTCTCGCGGCAAGAAGCGTATGCGATTATCGCATGACATAACCGTTATAGATTATCGTGTTCTAACAATGTTTACACGATGAACATTTTTAATATCCTTACGATAATCGTATCTTCCAGACGAGAAACTCTCCCCGTGTAAATGGGGCATTAGGGTAAAGTCATTGCATAATAAATATTGTATAAATTGGATGAAAATACTCCAACATGAGATACAGCGAGTGTTTGTCCCCAATCCCTCCTTTTTTACTCACCCCAGCACATTAATTCATCATTATTTTATTATATTACTGTTTTCTTATTAATGAGTTTGCACTCAGCATAATTAAGCAAATGCCATAAACCGATTCACACAACTACCCACATATATTACATTCCAATCCATCAGCCAAAGGAAATCCACTGCTGAACATAGGCCTCTCCGAATGATTTCCACAGTGACCTGTTGGAGGCAGCCTGCATGCAGCGACGTCCCGCGACCTTCACCAGGTCGTCTGACCACCTAGTGGGTGGACGTCCCACGCTGCGCTACAATTCCACATTAATTCCATTAAACTATATACCTTGTTGCAGGTTCGAGCGTCTAGCCCGGGAAGAGTACCCGCTACCCCTGCCGCAGAGCGACTGGGACCTGCCCAGCGGACCTAAAGTCTCTACGCAGAAGGCCGCGGCCGCCCTGGCCACATTGGAGGCCAAACTGACGGAGTATGCTGATGAACTGGCTTTAAGAGGTGCGGTCTTTTTTTTTTTTTTTTTAGTCTGCCCTTATACCTGGCACTCCTGGGCACGGGCCTACTCTACAATCGAGAGAATCGATTGAGAGTGGTTAGGCCATATAGTCCACCACGCCGGCCTAGTGCGGATTGGCGGACTTACATACCGTAGAAATTCTTTAAAATCGCTACGGTATGCAGGTTTCCTCACGATGTTTTCCTTCACCGTTAAAGTGCGTGGTGATTGACTATCAATACACACATAACTCCGAAAAGTCAGAGGTGTGCCCTGGGATTTGAACCCGCGACCACCGTGAACATGTAGGCAGCCGCGTCTGGTCCGTTACTAACAGGCCACCACGCACTGTTGTCATACTGATAGGAATAGGGCTCTTATAATATAGAGGGTTAGGTTGAAAGTTTCATACACAAATTGGAAGTGGTAGAGCCACAATGTCACGACTCATCATGAACGGGCAGGCTAGTTCGGGGTGATGCCACTGTCTCAGATCGTCGTGAAATGATAGCTCGGATGTCGAATTTCGTTCGGTGAGTGAGATTACCGGATGCCCAGTGGATTCTTCCAATCGTTTTTCCTTTCCGCTCCCCTCACGATTTGCTGGTCCAGGACCGTCGATCTGTGAGACAGTGGTACCACCACGGGCGAGCCTGCTCATTCATGCTGAGTCATGACTTACAACAATTGGTCCGGCAACACATCCATGATCCAGTGCTGTGGATGTTCATGTGCGGTGACCACTTACCATCAGGTGACCTGTTTACTCGTTCGCCGGATATATGCAACAAATGTAAAAAAAAACAAACATATGTTAATTATTTACACTGTGGCTATAATAAATATATAAATACACCCAACAGTCACATACACAGTCCTGATCCCACATTAAGATCAATTAAGTCTTGTGTCGTGGGTATTAGAAGCTACGAGAGACTTTTCGGTCTCACAAACACCCAGACCCGAGATAAATACTTTTGGGCCTCACAAAAATTTGTCTCGGCTCGGGGATCGAAACCACGGCGTCTCGTTTCACAGGCGGCGTCTAACCAACTGCGCCACGGAGGCTGTTAAATACTTTTCTAATGTTTATAACAGGTCTGAGTCGCAAGCATCGCAAGCGCGTCCTGGCGAGGTCGCGCGCGGGAGTCAACATCGCGGAGGAACTGGAGCGAGCGAGACAGAAACAACTGCAGAAAGAGAAGGACAAGGACAGCAATACCGCGGTGAGTTGTCACTTATATACAGCTAATGGTTGTATATGCATTTAGTTAATAAGAGATCTTGATCGCTATGATTCTAAAAGCCAATGAATCAAAATAAAAGAAAAATACACGCAACAGTCACATGCATAGTCCTGCCCCACACTAAGATCGAGTTAGAGAATGATAATTGTCAACGGTTATTGATACAAATTGATCAGCAAACAGCCAAATAAATATATTTTTAAATAAACCTTATTATTTTCAGAACCACGGCTGGAAAGTGGTTGACACCGAACCCAAGCCTAAGAAACAGAAGTTGAATGATGCGAAGAAAAGTAAGATAAAGAGAGAAGTGGTTGAGAAGAAACACAAACACACTTCTACAGAAGTTGTGGCTAGTAGGAAACACAAATTGGATGATAAAAGTAAAAAAGATAGGGTGAAAAAAGATAAAGTTATCTCAAACGGCGTTGCAGAGAAGAAAAGTATCAAAGGCGTTACAGATGTTAAAAAGTGCAAAATACATAAAGATAAAAAAGATTGTATGGATAAGAGTCACAGTAAGGAAGCAGTTAAACATAAAGAGAAAAGCGAGAAAGATAAAGTAAACGGAATTAGTGATAAGAAAGTGAAACACGCACCGAAAGATATAAAAGATACGAAACATAAACACAGCGGAGATAAAGTTAAGTCGCACATTAAACTAGAAAAACCTAAAACTATGATTAGTGTAAAAACGAAAGTGTCTTTACACAAAGATATAAAAACGAAAGATGCAGGAAAAAAGATAAGGAAAGATGGCAAAAGCAAGCCTACTTTATCAGTAAACAAAGTTAAGAATTTCCAGAAAAGTGTCAAGAAGGATGTTGAATGGGAATTGTCGTCTACGCCAAAAAAGGTGAAGTTTGTGTTGAAAAATAATTCTATGCAAGGAGCGGTTGATTATTATAAAAGTGTGCGTCAGAGCCCCAACATCCCTTATAACCCCAGCATAAAACCCTCTAAAACTAATTTGAAACCCTCCACCCCGTCTCCAATCAACCCCTTCTTTAAAAAGAAGTTGAAACTTAAGTAACTATTTTAGATGTTGTAAGATTCTGTGTTTATATTTGTAGTGTAGACTAGTTTATTTAAGGCCATTGCAGAGTAAACGAAAAAAAAATTAAACAATTTTGAATAAAAAAATAATAATGAACTTAATTCCTATTTTCATAAAGCTGAAAATACCATGCAAGGTATTTTTTTATTGCGATGAATGGCGAGACGAGCATGCCATTCGCCTGATGGTAAGCGATACGACCGCTCATGGACAGTAGCGAAACCAAACACCATGAATTACAAAGCAATGCTTGACATACCACTGCGCTCGCCATCCTGAGACAAGATGTTAAGTCTCATTATGTCCAGTAACTCTGGCTACAATGTCCTTCAAACCGGAACACAACGGAGCATTTACACCGCTGTTTGGCGGGAGAAATAGACATTGCGGTGGTACCTACCCAGGCGGCCTCTCACATGAGAAACCTACCACCATATATTGTCGATTACTCAACAAGGGCCTTAAACAAACTTCTTTTACAACATTCATGTTTTAATGTGAGTACCACAAACCACTACAATTGATTTTAAGGTGTTCTTACACGAAAAGCACTTTTTATGGCTTGAAGTGCTTATTCAATAGGCCAGGGATGGCGAACCAATGGCACGCAATATAATATTTCGGGCACGCCATCGATCACAAAATTCATTATGCATTAAGAAAAAAAACTCTATTAAGAAAATTTTCTCAAAACAAGGAAACATATACCTACCGCGCTCGTTTGTTATTGTAGTATCGGTATTTTTTTCTATAATAATGAAATCAAAATTATTTGCTGGCACGTCTATGATCTTATTAAAGATTTCTCTATAAAAATGACACGTTAATAGACGAAAGGTTCGCCATCCCTGCAATAGGCACACGGTCTGCCTTCAGAAATTCGATAAATTATTCTTGATTCATAGCTAAGAAAATATAATTTTAAATTAAGTAGATTAAATCTCCATTTGCAAGAAAATGTCTAATTGTATTTTAAATCTTAGAAACGCTAATTGTATACTTTAATAAATTTGTTACTTATCGATGTTTGTAGATGGAAGATAAATGAGAAAAACGAATATAGGGGCACTATATGAACGTAATAGAACCTTAAACAAAGATTTGTAGATTTTTGTCTGTTGTGCGCGATGAACTCAGAAACGGCTCAACTGATTTGGATGAAATTTGGTATGGAGGTAGCCGACATCCTGGATGAACACTTAAGCTACTTTTTTATGACAATGTATATGAAAATACCTCGGAAATCAGAAGACGTATAGCACATTTTATACTCACTACAATTTGTACTTTGTTAGCACTAGGATAAGATTCAATTTGCAGACATCAAAATGTAATTTACATCCGTTTGAACTTCGAAGAAGAACAGTATGCTATTACGTCATACTTTAGTAAAGCTCTGTAATTGGTGTTTTGACTATTTAAAATTAGATTTTATTGTATCTTTGCACTTGTCGATGTTTAATCTTATCGTTATTATAACAAGGTTGAATTTTCAATGTCACCTGTGCATGCTATTTCTGTCCTATAATTGTACATTATGTTTATTCGCCATGCGGTTAGACGTATTAAGTTTGTAGCATAATTTTGTTAAAGTTACAAAGTTAATAAACTGATGAATTTTATGTTTGGTTTTATTTTTAAATTTAAAAAATGTATGTTGTGCAGTGCAATTAATATGCGGCACAAGTGAAACTTCTGAAAAATGCTACTCCCACATTTTCGTTAATTCCATTTTGTATAGATTAGGATATTTTAATATTTAACATTAAAAAACAAAATAGAACAGTTTTATTTTTAATTTTTTTTAATCTTTATTTCACCGTTTTGTGTCGAATTATTTTTATTTTTATGTTTCGTTAACAATTATTTTACTTTGTGATTAACATTTCTTAATTTTATGTTGATTTGTACTGTGATGTCATGTCGTGATTGCCTTTTTTTTATATCATAGGTCCGGCAAACGAGCAAACAGGTCACCTGATGGCAAGTGATCACTGCACATGAACATCCACAACACTTGGTTCATAGAGATGCTGCCAGCTCTCAAAATCAGGAAGGGAGCGGGAAGGAAAAAGGATGGGAAGAGGATAGGTATTGGGAATCCGGCAATCTCACTCACCGAACGAAACGCGACAGCTAGGCTGTCGCTTAACGTCGATTTTCTGTGAGACAGTGGTACCGCCCCGGACGAGCCTGCCCATTCATGCTGAGTCATGTCTGACTGGCGTGGCTCTACCACATAAAATTGTAACAGCAATTTGACTTGTTTTTGTAATTTCAACGTACACTTCACAATTGTATGTTACGTAGTTGATCCTAAATAAATAAAATTGGTCAAAACCCTTCTAACTAACCAATCCATCAGCCAAAGGAAGTCCACTGCTGAACATAGGCCTCCCGCAATGATTTCCACAGTGAGGTGTTGTAGGCAGCCTGCATGCAGCGACGTCCCGCGACCTTCACCAGGTCGTCTGACCTAGTGGTGGGACGTCCCACGCTGCGCTTTCCGCTTCGTGGCCACATTTTAACTATAACAGGGTATAAATAAAACACAACACATAACTTGATACATCGCTGCTATATACGATTACATATTTACAATCGCGACACTTCACTACACCATAGTCTTGTAGTCTGTAGTCTGTAGTCTTGTAGTCTCGAAGCACATGACACTAAACACTTTACATTGCCCTTATACAAGCGTCGTCTCGACACGCCTACATTAATAAAAGATTACATATTTTTTTTACATTAAGTCGTACTTACAACGCTGACGGCAATTTAACGCTGAACTTAATGTATGGAATTGAAAAACATTCATAAACATATAACCGTCAGCAACTAACAATATACGTCAGCAATAATTGCCGTCAGCAACTATACAATCGCTACGTCAGTTTACAAAACATACAATAACATTTGCCATAAAATATCAATTTTTCATACATTACAATAATTCATTTTCACTTCGACCCCATTTGGATAATACTACAAGCGACAAATATACTAACTACTTAAAGATTTCTAACTTTTTACAGCGTATATTGATCAACATCACGACAACATCCCCTCAACACAGGGGTGCGAGTCCCTCGGCCATATAAAATTAAGCACTACATATTTACAATGTTACACGCTCGCGGCCGCCATTTTTGCAGCAACACTTCATTATCCGTGTCATACACGATATAAATGTCTCCCGCATCCATCAGAAAATTTTAATCACATTACTAAAGTCCTGTGGTTATGAAGAGAGCGATTCCTTATTGTCTCTACTAATATATTCCACCAAATATTTTTTTTCTTTACACACTGTTACCATTTGCAAATTATAACAAATCATCAATGAACTGCTCCGATTCAGACCAACTTGTAACTTTTGTAATAATCACGATATTGTAAACTGGTTTTGAAAAGAGCAACACTGGAGTTTCTTGCCCGTTCTTATCTAGTGAAAACCGCTTTCCGAACAGGCTGGTAGAAAAAAAAAATGACTGAATCTAAATAATGTTGAACATTTTAATGGATTCAATAAATTATTTTCATTTTCATTATTGTTTGTCATCATCATCAGCCCGTTGCAGTCCACTGCTGGACACAGGCCTCTCCCGCGGTACGCCACAGAGGCAGGTCTGCTGTAAAGCATGCAGTCGCTGCCAGCTCTCTTGTGCAAATCCTCCCGTCATCTAGCCAGAGGACGTCTAAATGGCAAAACGATACACTATTTTATTTCGCTTATATGTCATTTTATACCAAAGAAATTACAAATTCTGAATATAGAACTCAGGCAAAAATTCTACAGCTCTGAAGTGGCCTACAACCAGCAACATAAATGAGTTCGAATGGCATAGCACTGCACGACTTTTGCAGTGCACGTTTTAACGAATCAATTAATGCATACATTTAGGAAATTTACGATCTTTATACTGCAAAACATCGTACACAGTCAAACACGTTTATCTTCGTGTAAACAGTACTGTCGTATGGGCTTTCCCAAATTCGAGTACAGCAAAAACGGGTAGTACAATGCCATGCGAAGCCAGATTTACAATAATATAATATCATATGGTCCTCTCTTGTTAATACATTCACATGTTACAATTGGTAGAACAATAAATTGATGGGTAACTTATCTCCGTTTACATCGTAATTTCTATAGATTCTGAAAATGGACCAATCAGGTCAACGATTCATCGACACACCCACCTACAGGGTATATCAAGACTGCTACTGAAAACGAAGCCAGGTGGTAGTTATAGTAACTACAGACAAGCCGCAACAAAAAAATTTGCAAAAAAACGCGTCGATTTTTTTTTTGGTAATTTTTTAAATATCATTGTGTTTGGGTGGTAAATCCATAGTTTTTGCTAAAATTGTAATTTAAAACCTTGCGTACTATAGCGTCTTTTGCAAAGTTTTTAGTTGCATCGTGTCTAAAGTCACTAAAACTACCACCTGGCTTCGTTTTCGGTAGCAGTCTTGATATACCCTGTATATTACTTTGATTAAGTCATTTTCGGAATCGATTCTTAGAAAGCGATTATCATCATTAAATTTCGACCGATAGACTTAAAAAGTTGGGCAACTGCATAATCCCAATAATTTGCATAACATCCATGCTCAAGTCTGAAATTATTATTCTGCTGACATTTTTTTATCAATTCATAAAACGATATTTATCATATGCATATCATATTTTTTTTTTACGGTTGCTAATTATTTTTTAATTCAACACTTATTTCATTGGTTTACAATTATTACTGACATTCATATGTCGAATATGTTTCATGAGGGCCAACACGCATTAGGCCAGCGTGGTGGAGTATATGGCCTAACCCCCCTCTCAATCGTACTCTCGGTAGAGGAGGCTCGTGCCCTGCAGTGGGACGTATCTGGGCTGACACAGTATTTCATGAGGACACTGTCCTAATTCATTCATGTAATTGTCTATTGATAAAGTTAATCGTAGACGCTTTTCTGTAAATTATTATTCAGATTTTACATATCAAAAGGATCCTTTCATATTTAACATACAGGGAGCGCAGGAAAATGGCGCACTTGCTAGGTTGGATACAAGGGCATAATATTAATATGATAATAAATAAATTATATGTGGAAAATACCTCTCCGTTTGGGAGTTATAACCTTATAACCTTTTAAGAATTACCACCACCTTTTGCGAATAAAACCGGTTGGGATGGGTAAAGCACAAGATTTTAACATATACGTATTTTTTCATTTCGTCGTTTATTAAATAGTTAACGAAATAAACAGTGAAAATCATTTTGAACAACAACAAAACTCATAGACTTCGCCTTAACATTTGTTGCAGAGGTACATAGGGATCTATTTGGCGTAATACGTTAAGGGGAAGCACGTGTGTTGTTAATTGTTAATTTCTCGGCATCTTTGTTATTATCAGACTACGCTATGAAAATGCATTTTAATCTAGACGCAATCATGATTTACTAAAACGTACATTAGCAAGTGCACCGTTTGTCCGCGCACCCTGTATAATTTTATTAATGCAAAACAGCTGACAGTTTTTTGTCATAAATATTCGTAAAGGCCAACCCGCACTAGGCCAGCGTGGTGGACTATATGGCCTAACCACTCTCAATCGTACTCTCGATTGTAGAGGAGGCCCGTGCCCTGCAGTGGGTCGTATATGGGCTGATACAATTCGTAAAGGACCTATTTTACCATCTTCAAGCCTCAATTAATTTGAAGCGGATTTAGTCAGATTTATTAAACTTTCTGCCCTTTTATCAACGCTCAACAGGTATTTAAATATGGTAAAATAGATAATTTTACAAGTCATCGGTTAAATATGAAAAACAGTAAGATTTTAGGTGAAGTAAACTTACAAGATCTCTGACTTTTGCGATTTTTGTATTGATATTATCACCATGCACTATAAAGCCCCATTCACACGGGGAGAGTATCTCGCCTCGAAGATACGATTATCGTAAGGATATAAAAAAGTTGCATCGTGTAAACATTGTCAGAACACTATAATCTATGGCGGTTATGTCATGCGATAATCGCATACGATTCTCGCTGCGGGACTCTCCTCGTGTAAAGGATGCTTTATGATTTCAATTACTTCTCTCTCTCTCTCAGGTAACTACTTGTGAACATAGACCGACACCTAGATGCATAATAAATATATGTATGTAAAGAGAATACGATTCTCGCCGCGAGAAACTCTCCGTGTAAATGGGGCTTAACGGTGAAGAAAACATCGCGAGAAAACCTGCATACCATAGACATCTTAATAAAATTTTCTATGGTATGTAAAGTCCGCCAATCCACACTAGGCTAGCGTGGTGGACAATGGCCTAAACCCTGTCAATCGAATTCAGGATTATTTTAGAGTCCCGTGTTTCGCAATGGGTTGACACAGTACAGTAAAAACTAATTACGTTGTCTGTCCACCTTATCAGTAAATCAATCAATCCAATCCATCAGCCAAAGGAAGTCCAATGCTGAACATAGGCCTCTCCCAATGATTTTCACAGTGACCTGTTGGAGGCCTGCATGCAGCGACAGCAAAACGTTATGTATAAATACATTTTTTATAAATTCATTATATTCGCCCTCTTTAAGTAAAGTTTTCCAATTTTAGCTGACGAAATGTTACAATCAGTAATTTTTTTTATCATCCCATATACGTCCCACAGCTGGGCACGGGCCTACTCTACAATCGAGACAATCGATTGAGAGTGGTTAGGCCATATAGTCCACCACGCTGGCCAAGTGCGGGTTGGCGGACTTACATACCGTAGAAATTCTTTAAAATCGCTACGGTATGCAGGTTTCCTCACGATGTTTTCCTTCACCGTTAAAGTGCGTGGTGATTGTCAATCAATACACACGTAACTCTGAAAAGTCAGAGGTGTGCCCTGGGATTTGAATCCGCGCCCACCGTGAACATGTAGGCAGCCGAGTCTGGTCCGTTACCAACAGACCACCACGCACTTAGTAATATTTACCTATATTAATAAATACATAAAATTTGTACGACATTTACACTTAAACATATAAACATTAGAGTGTTCATAATATACAGGGAGTGCTGTCATACATTAGCGTCTTCAAAAACGTAGATATTCTTTCACGTAATGGGAGCACTGCTATATTAGTGAAAATTTAACTAATTAATTAACAACAAATTACTATAAATTCCTTTGGTAACGTAAAGTATATTAAGTTATTAACCTTCTTTAACGAGTTTAAATTATTAAAAAGCCCTTGTACGGTTTATGTAATATAAACGAGTTAGTCAGCATTTTACGCTACCACGTCATTTTTATCTGCCTCGGTGGCGTAGTGGTACTACGGTACGATTGCAAAGCTGAGGTCTCGGGTTCGAATCCCGGGTCGGGCAAAGTGATATTGGATTTTTCTATTCATTATCAGCCCGGAGTCAGGAATTTGTGCCCGATATGGCGATAGGCTCGCCCCCTATCACATCGTGGGACGTAATATACAAGGCGAAACGTGGATGTTCTGGTAGCACCTCTGCCTACCCCTTCTGGGAAAAAGGCGTGTGTTTATGTATGTATGTATGTACGTCATTTTTGTAATATTCATATATCAGTTCACCTAACGCCAATGTGCAATTAACATAACGTGTAACTATTTTTAACTATTTTGTGAACTCAAATAAACAAGTAATCGTGAAGTGGTCGTTTAACTCAACCTTTTAAACAACAACATTCAACAACATTAAAAGCTCGTGTGGGGCACACCATACAGCCATAAACTATTTTTTTTTAATTCTTCTTTTTCACTGATTCGTGCATGTTGGACAACCTGTCAAATGTCAGCCAATAGGAGGGCAGAAAAGGGTGGTCCGGCACCGCCATTTTTATCTACGTTTCTGAAGTACCAAAGCTCATAGGTATATTATAAATACTCTAAGATATAAACATATAATATATATATATTTTGTGCTGGATTAACATTTATAAAATATTGAGAATCACAATATACGTCAGCGTGCACCTGACGCGGAAATTTCATTAAACAATTATTTCGTTTGTAAATAAAAATGGAAGCTCTCGATATCAGGTCATTTTATATGATTCTTAGAATCTAAACTGAATATTTAGTACAATTGTTTTTTTCTGTGCATTTAGGTAATTTAATATATATTTATTAAGCTTCACATAGGTAGTATACAAGGTGATGTTGACATATGGTATTTAATTTAAACGACATTTCCTAACCACCCCAGGTAACATTGTATCAAGTTTGAAAAAAAAACTGCCTTCTAGTGTTTCAAAAATCACGAATTTAGTTTTAAAGAATTTAGTTTTGATCAAAAAGATCAACCATCAACGCACGAGTCTTTTTACGGCTCAGGTAAGTTCCCGAATCGAACTGAAGTTCAGATAAACGGTAAAAATACTCGTACCTATACGGGGGTGGCCAAAAATCGTGAAAACAAAAATAATAATTTTAGACAAAATTTCATCTCTGATTTTTTCAAATTTTCTACAATATCACCTGGGGTGATGAGGAACTTGTGGGTAAAACTAAATACCTAAGTAAATAATAATCAATACCACCCTGTATAAGGCGAACTTAAAGCCTTTCAGGAGTTGCAGATGTTTGTGGGTGTTTCGAGTCAAGTTTGTGTAACATGTTACAGGTTCTCGAACATGTTGTATACTATGTTGCAGCATCTGTTGTGGACGTTGCGGGCTGTGTTACAAGCTCATTGGACACTCGTGTCCGAATTTCAACTACCATGCACTATAATTAAAAAAATTTCATAGTTTTACACTAATGTCACATTTTCATTCAGCCTGCGTATTCGGTGTCCAGGCCGTCATAGTTTAAATTTCACTGTATTATAGACTCACGTTACTGCAACAGTTTGCGCTCACGTTACAGGCTATCACAAGTTTAGTACATCTGCAGCGTTGCAGTGTTGGGTGGGTTGGTTGCGGGCGTTGCAGGTAGTGTTGCGCGGTCGAAGGACACTCGTATCCGGCCGGAACTCAACTACCGTACATATTGATAAAATATCCAACATACTAATCCATGCAAGGGTCTCGTTATTCAGCCTGTGTATATCCGACGTCCAGGCCGGCATAATTTTAATTTCACTTTTGGTAGGACTGTCAGTCACGTCACAGTAACAGTTCGCACACACGTTACAGGCTATCACAAGTATAGTATATCTGCAGCGTTGCAGACGGTGTTGGTGGGTTGGTTGCGGGCGTTGCGACGTGCGTTGCGGGCTGTGTTGCGAGCGTTGCGGGCGCGGCGTGCAACGCGTAGGAGGCGCGGCGCTAGGTTCGCGACACGCCGGCCGGCGGCGGTTTGGGGGGCAGTCGGGGGGCTAGGGCGCTGGAATACATATATTTAGTTTCAGTACAGCTAGATTATTCTACTTAAAAATCGAAATTTACCCGTCTATAATTACACTTGATAAGATTGTGGACAATTCGACACATCTTAAAAGGCTGTAGTGATACTAAGTCATTCTCGTAACATGTTACATGAGGAGTTCTCGGTGCAGTTACAGCGTCGTGTAGGTACAACGGAGTATACTCCTCACTACCGTAACAAGTTATAACAGCAGTTCACGTTGTTGTTACAAGTGAGGTTCTTGCCGTTAGGCGCACTATACACCAAAGCCGCCGATCCGCCTATGTCATCAACTTTTTGTTGGCAGCTCACTCATTGCAAGTTAGAAAACTATGTCGGCGACATGTCAGCGGGTCGCCATGACATGAACGTTTTTATAACGTTGAGTGTCGTCGGGTAACTGAGCAGAAAGCTTGCGTCGCGAACATGTCAGCGAGCAACATGTGCAGGCGCTTGTTGCCGACATGATGCTTTCTTCACAGACCGGTGGGTTTGGTGTGTAGCGCGCTCAACTACAGACACAGTAGCGGGCATGCACTCACGTGTTGTTGTGGTGGCGGCGCTGCAGGATGGTGGAGTGCGCGGGGCGCAGCAGCTCGGGCGCGGCGGCGGGGCGCGGCGGCAGCGGCGGGGGCTGCGGCGCCGCACCCGCCGCACCCGCCGGGGGGGACGCGCCGCCCACGCCGGTCTGCGGGGATTACATTATACAACTGTCACTTACTGAGCCAGTAATTGCCTATTTACACGGGATAGTGTCTCGCCACGATTATCGCAAGGATATAAAAAAGTTGCATCGTGTAAATATTGTTAGAACACGATAATCTTATGGCAGTTATGTCATGCGATAATCGCATACGATTCTCGCTGCGGGACTCTCCTCGTGTAAAGGATGCTTTATGATTTCAATTACTTCTTTCTCTCTCAGGAAACTGGTGAACATCGGCCGAACTTCCCTGGGTGCATAAGAAATATATGCATGTAAAGAATGCCGGATGTCCCTTTCTTCTTCCCATCTTTTTTCCTTCCTGCTTTTCTCTTAATTGAATGGACCGGTAACATATTCATTATCCAGCGTTGTGGATGTTCATGTGCGGTGATCACTTACCATCAGGTGATCTGTTTGCTCTTTTGCCGGACCTATGCAATAAAAAAACTCCATATGCTGGATTTAAAAAGAAATCTTTTGTTTTAGTGAGAGGAAATGTTTTTAATGTTTATTGTTTGGTTTTGAGTTGGAGTTACTCATAGTAACGTAGTGTTGTGTGCGTGCATGAGTGAGCGTGTGCGTACGTGTACGTGTGTGAGTGTGCGTGTGTGCGAGACCGTGTGAGTACGTGCGTGTGTATATGTGTGTACGAGTGCGTGCATGCGTGTGCGAGTGTGTGTGTGGGTCCGTGTGCGTGTGTGTGAGTGCTAGCGTGTGTATGTGTGTGTACGAGTGCGTGCGTATGCTCGTGCGCGCGAGCGTGTGCGTGCGTGTACGTACGTTGTGCATGGAGCTAGGCTATAGCAATGTGTTTGCGTGTGTGTGAGTACGTGCGTGTGTATGTGTTGGTGTGCGTGTACGTACGTTGTGCACGGGCGTGGGCGGCGCGGGCGAGTCCCGGCGGCGGCGCGGCGGCAGCGGCGGCGGCGTGCCGCACGACACCGACGATGTCGACGACGCCGATGCCGCTGCACACACATACAGACATTTACAATATCGCATAAACACATTAACTCACGCCGTTTCCCCACAAGGAGATAGGCGGAGCTAGCAGGCCACCCACGTTTCGCCTTGTGCGTTCCGTCCCACGATGTGATAGGTAGCCTATCGCCATATCAACATCGAATAGAAAATCCATACCAGCTCACCCAACCCGGGTTGCAAACCCGAGATATCAGCGTTTTAACCGTACCGTAGTACAACTGCGCCACCGAGACAGTCATACAATTTTAACATCACAAAAACAGTTTAATTTTAGTCGAGCTAAAAATATGTAAGTCCACCTAAGCTTTCGACACGGCGGGCGCGACGGGTGGGGGATGCTCAGCCGCGTCGCCAACCCCACCCGCCCGCTGAGACGAGAGCACAAACACGACTAGTAATCATTTTTTTTGTATGATTATTTTTTATCTACTCTTCTTCCTGACTGTTATAGTGGTTTGTCAATCTAATGTCAACTTAATTTCAGTTTAAATAGGGTGTATTTTAAATGTCAATGTAATGAGAACCTTAATAAGAGTATAAATAGGGTATATTTTGAAAAAGCTCACGTTAGTTTGACAAACTACCACAGCGGTCGGGACGTTCGAGTCACTCACATATACATGTAAATAAATCAAGTTTAAATCTGAAAAACACACACACGGACACTCATCTTTTTTTTTTTTATTTCTGTTCAAACATTGTTTTCCAACATGCATCTTTATTAAAAAATACCAAAATCATTTTTCACTACCCTGTTTTTTTTGTATCCATTGTAAAATAAAAAAAACACTTACGTAGATGCGGGGTGAGAGGTGGCGCTAGTGGCGCGAGCGTCCCGGGGGGCGCGAGGGGTGCAGGCGGAGACGGCGTGGGAGCACCCCGCGACGGGAAACTGAACGCCACCGCCCTGCACACCATAAATACAAATAAATACACCCAACAGTCACATACATAGTCCTGACCCCACATTAAGATCAATTAAGTCTCGTGTCGTGGGTATCAGAAACTACGAAAGACTTTTCAGTCTCACAAACACCCAGACGCGACACAAATATTTGTGAGCCACACAAACATTTGTTTTGGTGCGGGGTTCGAACCCGCAGCTTCTCGTTTCACAATCAGCGTCTAACCAACTGCGCCACGGAGGCTGTCATAGGACTAGTGTCACACACTGTGTTAATACAATAATAGTGTTTTTAAATATAACCTATATCATTGAAATAAAACGAATTCTTACGGATTTTATCGCGAATTTGATTAAATTTTCACATTTTTTAATTTCTCGACGTTTCGATCACTTTACAGTTTTCGTGGTCACGGGGCGGACGGTGTGTAAGATTCGCGGAAATCCAAAAAACCACTTTATCATCCCACTGCCGGGCAAAGGTCTGCCCCCCTCTCCCTCTACATGGAGTAGTAGTAGTGATGTAAAAATCTTTTCGTATTTATTACAGTTATAGACTGTACTGGAAATACTAATATGCTACAATTAAAAAAAAAACGTTTTTTGTTTTATTTTTATACATCCATCCATCCATCAGCCAAAGGAAGTCCACTGCTGAACATAGGCCTCTCCCAATGATTTCCACAGTGACCTGTTGGAGGCAGCCTGCATGCAGCGACGTCCCGCGACCTTCACCAGGTCGTCTGACCACCTAGTGGGTGGACGTCCCACGCTGCGCTTTCCGCTTCGTGGCCTCCATTCGAGAACTTTTTGGCCCCATCGGCCATCAGTTCTCCGTGCTATGTGCCTCGCCCATTGCCACTTCAACTTGCTAATCCGCTGGGCTATGTCGGTTACTTTATTTTTATACAGGCATGACAAAATAGAAAGAAATCATTGGGAGAGGCCTCTGTTCAGCAGTGGACTTCCTTTGGCTCATAGATTCGATTGGATTGGATTGGATGATAAGATAAGTACAAAGCAAAACAAATATATGAATTAACTAGCGATGGGTCCGGCTCCGTCCGTATGTAGATACTTTTTGAGGCCAGTCCATATAAGCAACACATTATTTATTTCAAGAAGACACACCGCATTAACACTATTATAATCATATGGGTTTAAGTAAAAAAAAGCCAAATAAAGGTATCCAATGTTAAGTAATGAATAACTGTTATTAACTCTTATTTCCCATATCAATGATAAGTTGTCGCTCGGCAACATTCATTGCTATGCAGTTGACAGCACGGTTCATGGGCGATACTGCTGTGGGCCCCCAGGTTGCCGTGACGGCACTGTGAGCGGGCGCGAAGATCTTGTCATTGAGCTGTAGTTGTAGTGTGAAGAAGAATCTCAGCAGGCCGGCATAATTGTGTCGAAGGGCATGGGACCGCCGTCTGATGCCATTCGATACTCTGTCTGGACGGCATTTGCGCTTACCATCAGGTGCAGTGCAGTCATTATGCCGTGCCAGTGTAAAAAAAAAAAAGTGGTTTTGTTTATTCAAACTGAATGCCGTCCTTTGTACTGCTTTTCCCGTTCCGTGCCGTTATATCCCATCCTGTCCAGTCTAACTTTGTCCCATGACTCGAGGGATGAAGTACTGTCCTCTCCTGTCCCATCCCATCTCTTTGAGTTTAAAAAACTTAACATATTCAAATTCCTTTCCCAACACACAGGAACACAATTTTTTTTGTTTTCTATTTTTTTTATTTATGTGTTAAATCTTCTTGCCCATGTGGGCTGAAACTTCTTTAGAGGGCGAACTGCGAGAGAGGGGGGAGATTCTCGCCCAGCAGCGGGATGATACAAGTTAAATAAAATAAAATAAATCCTTGTATTTAAATATTAGGATAATATTCAATGCAATAGTTAAATAACCTTATTGATTGAATTTAAAATATTTATTATAATAAATAGTAAGTCGCTGGATGCAGGCTGCCTCCAACAGGTCTCTGTGGAAATCATTGGGAGAGGCCTATGTTCAGCAGTGGACTTCCTTTGGCTGATGGATGGATGGATTATAATAAATAGTCTGATATATATGTACGTTACCTTTCTGGAGGAACTAGCGGACTGGCGGGCGGCTGCGGCGCCGGGGATCTCTTAGGCGACATGGCGGGTACTCTGAAAACAATTACAAAGTTATAACAATAACCTCACACATACAGGGTATTTAACGGTGAAGGAAAACATCGTGAGGAAACCTGCATACCGTAGCGATTTTTAAAAAAAATCTACGGTGTGTAAGTCCGCCAACCCGCACTAGGCCAGCGTGGTGGACTATATGGCCTAACCACTCTCAATCGTACTCTCGATTGTAGAGGAGGCCCGTGCCCTGCAGTGGGTCGTATATGGGCTGATACAATACAAAAAAAATATACAGGGTATAACAAGACTGCTACCGAAAACGAAGCCAGGTGGTAGTATCAGTGACTACAGACACAATGCAACTAAAAATGTTGCAGAAAAAACTTAAAATCCAGTCAAGCGTGAGTCGAACCCATTTACTAAAATCCAACTCACGCTTTTGTTTTTTTTCTATTTATTAGGGTAAACAAACAATGACACAATACAAAGTAAATAAAACAATAGTAAATTGAAGTGCTTATGCTAACTATGCCATCAACACCATTTACCACAAATTGAAATAATTACAAAATAGTGAGAAATAGGTAGATACACAGCCACCAACTTATCTGTTCAGGTGGCCATAATTGGAACTAAACCAGTGTTATCAGATATACGGTACCTAATTACTGCTGATGCACATTTTTTTTTACCAAAACACTGCCAACGGTAATGTTATATTACCGTGTCGTTTGTATCGTATTTTATAAGATACATAACTGTGTATATAATTCTCTAATTTACTCTAATCTAATTCAAGATTTTTTTAAAGTGGCAATACTCAATTCCTCACTAGCGACGATTCCGAACTTCCGAGTGAACAGATAACTTGGTGGCTCTATACTAAGTTATAACAAGAAATAATGTGTTAATGTAACAATCAGTTAGTATGATTTTAAAACTAAGATTAGTAGAATAATTATTATTTGAACAAAAACTAAGATATTTAAATTTTTTTTTGACTTGACTTTTTAATTTTTAATTTATATACTAAACACTCACAATACACACAAGTTATCCCCCACACGTTTGAAACGCAAAAGGACCGTTCAGAAACCAGACGCGTATTATCATAGCATATAAAATTAACTAATGTTTTATCTGTGACATTGAATTTAATGTTATACGATAGTGGTCTGTTTTGGCAATCTGATATCACTGGAAGTCGAGATTTTTCTATTATATCCGATTTTACTCGTGGCTTTGCCTGCGTGCTCGTGACTGTCTCGGTGGCGCAGTTGCACTACGGTATTACAAAGCCGAGGTCTCGAGTTCGAATCCTAGGTCGAGCAAAGTGATATTGGATGTTTTCTATCCATTATCAGCTCGGAGTCAGGAATTTGTGCCCGATATAGCGATAGGCTCGCTCCCTATCACGTCGTGGGATGTAACAAAACTCGAAACGTGGGTGTCCTGGTTGCACCTCTCCCTATCCCTTCTGGGAAAAAGCTTGATGTTTTTGTATGTATTTATTTGCCTGCGTGTTTCAAGCTACGATTGGCATGTAAAGGTCTTTCTACTAATTTTGTATTTTGTAAAACCTAGTCATACGTTTAAATCACTTTGAAGTTTAATGAAAAACAAAGCATATACAGAGTTATTTTGGTTTCAGTATCCAAATTTTAACAAGAGGTTCAGAATCATGAATATCCATCATTCCATTGGTAAAATATATATATATATATATATATATATATATATATATATATATATATATTTATATATATATATATATATATATATATATATATATATATATATTTTCATAACATATATTTTCATAACATTCTTTATTTTATCCTCACAAAACAAAATACTTAGATGATACGCACGACCATAATAAACTCATTGATAAACTACATACACACACACACACACACATGCGCTCGTCTGTGTATAAAAATGACCGGCGACCGTGCTTGTAGCAGATGTTGAGTATAACTTGAACATTGATTAAGATAGTATGAAATGGAAATAAATGACTTATTACGTGTAAATTTGAATATTTTCCACCATGTGTCAGTATTATTCTCGTGTTCAATAAAAAAAGGCTAGACTTTGAAAAATAACCTTTTATAATTACTAAGTTATCAAGTAGGATGTATTATGTTGATCCATTAAAATTTATTAACGGAACCACGCCTGCTGGCTTGCGAAGCCACAGCTTGATGGTCCAAACCATCTCGGCGCGAACTAGAAAGTTCGCAAATTCTTTTTTGTGCCGCACTGTGAAGCTGTGGAATTGTTTGCCGTCACACGTGTTCCCTCCTTCCTATAATCCTGGGTCCTTCCGCCGTAGTGTGAAGAAGCATCTCAACAGGCCGGCATAATTGTGTCGAATGGCATGGGACCGCCGTCTGATGCCATTCGATACTCTGTCTGGACGGCGTTTGCGCTTACCATCAGGTGCAGTGCAGTCATTATGCCGTGCCAGTGCAAAAAAAAAAAGAAAAAAAAGTATTAGTGACTTACTTGAACAATTCGTGGTGTTTGGGGCTCGGCAGCGGTCGGTCCGGGGGTTCGGGTCCCGTCTCCCACTGCGACCACGCTGCACACACAAACACATTTTATGTTTCGATTTGATTGCAAAAAAAAGCCATTTTTACTATAACTAAACATACTATAAATACGACCCAGCGACCTTCAAAAAACGAGCGTATATCCACATTAAGACACATCAAATCCGTGCGTATTGCGAATGTACCAACCAAACGCGGGAACATATGAGCGAGAGGGAACATAACGTGTATGGCGGGAGTGACAAAGACAAAAAGTGAAGATCACAAGTTCACAGAAAATCGATGTGAAACGACTGCTCAGCTGTCGCGTTTCGTTCGGTTAGTGAGATTGCCGGATGTCCAGTACCCCTTTCCTCTTCCCATGCTTTTTCTTTCCCGCTCCCTTCCTAATTGGACCGGCAACACATCCATGATCCACCGTTGTGGATGTTCATGTGCAGTGATCACTTACCATCAGGTGACCTGTTTGCCGGACCTATGCAATAAAAAAAAATGAAAGTTCCGCAGTTAAATGGATTTTTTTAAATGACAGTGTCTCCTCTAGTATATCTCAATGAGTTGTGGTAACAAAACCGCTCTTTATCTGTTGTATGATATATGTAGTGTTTGTATGTAATTATTATATGTAAGATATTGTAATGTATGGCTATAGCACGGAGAACTGAGGGCCGATGGGGCTAAAAATTTCTCGAATGGAGGTGACGCAGCGGAAAGTGCAGCGAGGGACGTCCACCCGCTAGGTGGTCAGGCGAGCTGGTGACGGTGCAACAGGGAGGGCTATGTTGTGTAGTGTACCGGCGGCGTGGTGCGGGCTGGTGGGGCGGCGCGGCAGCACGGGCGGGGGCTCGCAGTCCCGCGGCAGCGTGGCGCCCGACACGCAGCGCGGCAGCAGCGGCGGCACGCGCTCCTGCACACACACATGTACACACACATATATATATATATATACAGGGTATATCAACACTGCTACCGAAAACGAAGCCAGGTGATAGTTTCACTGACTACAGACACGATGCAACTAAACATTTTGCAAAAAACGGAAAGACTTTTTTCAAATGTTTCAAATATCATTGCGTTTCGCTGGTAAATCCATAGTTTTTCTTAAATTATAATTTAAAGCCTTGCGTACTGTTGTGTCTTTACAAATAAAATTATGTACATTATTATTTTGGAAAAACGATGCATTTACTACCCAAATACGACGATAATTTAAAAATACACAAAAAATAGGTGTTATCTTTTAAGAAATTTTTAGTAGCATTATATTTGAAGTCACTAATACTACCACCTGACTTCGTTTTCGTTAGCAATCTGGACATACCCTGTATATACAAACACTTCAACAAGTTCAAAGGAGAAGGGGCACACATATATGGACTTCAGCCTATTAAACAATAACGACGAGCGATATGTCATGGGAAAGGTCTTTTCAGGTGCTGCAACTTCTTCTACGGCGACAAAACCCAAATCGCTGTATTAAAAATTTACTGTGTTGCAGAAGCCCAAAACTGGCAGTGACTGTATTTTTGTTATTTTTTTAATACAGCGATTTGGGTTTTGTTGCTATATAAGAAGTTGTAGCATCTAAAAAGGCCTTTCCAATGACACACCGCTCGTCGCTATTGGCCAGTAAGTTGGGATGCCCCTTTCTCCTTCATCAAAACTTTAAAAACATAATGTTAAAAATACAATATTATTTTCAATAATTAAAATAGATATTACACGTTGATATAATCACAAATGACCATACAACACATAATATTTAAAATATATATTTTTCAACACACTGAAATAGAAATGTGGTCCGCAAATTGCATCCCGAATACTTCACACATTTTTTCACAACATAATTCCAAGATACACACGTATACGCACACACGCACGCACGCACGCACGCACACGCACACAAACACAGAGAGAGAGAGAAAGACCAGTGTTACCTCCTGTTCATTCTCCTGTTTCCTGGTAGCCAGTATGTCCAGCGAGTGCCGCGAGGAGTAGAATGAGTCTGCATCTACTATCGCACCTCTGGGAGACAATGCCGCTGGCTTACGCTCGCACCAGGACCCTTGCCTGTTGAACATAAATCAATCTTGTAATTTACTAAGTGCGACATCCTCTGGCCAGATGGTGGGACGACTTGCACAAAAGGGCCGGCAGCGACTGCATGCATAACAGCAGATCGGCCTCTGTGGCGTGCCGCGGGAGAGGCCTATGTATCTATAATACCTAAATATACAATCAATTTTTTGAGTTCGGTGCCAGCTGGCCGACTATATGCTATATAATATCACGCTACGAACTATGCGGGTAAAGCCGCGAAACATAGCTGCTCGGCTGGCACCGACCTTACATTTTTTTTTTGTATATTTAGATAATTAAGATTTATTAAAATATTAGTTTTATTTCTCCCTTTTTATTACAATTTTGAAGTCGGTTTAATTTTTTTAAATTATTTTTTACGTATACTCAGTGAAATTTATAAAAAAGGCAAAATAAATGTGAGGAGTAAAAGAAGTTTTTGACATTTTTTATAAGTTTAAAATTAATGGTTACATATAAGTACTCACCGATCATGCCTTGGAGAATGTCGATCTCGCGGCGAAGGGGGCTCGTCGCGAACATTGTTTCTAAAAAAAATATCCGAAAATTAAAAGTTATTTAAGTTATCGTTATCTGTCGCCACGACAGACGTGGCGCAATTGGTTAGACGCCGGCTGTGTAACGAGAGGCCGCGGGTTCGAGTCCCGCATCGAAACAAATGTTTGTGTGAACCACAAGTATTTGTTTCGAGTATGAGTGTTTGTGAGATCGAAAAGTCTCTCGTAGCTCCTGATACCCACTATACAAGACTCGATCTTAGTGTGGGGTCAGGACTATGTATGTGACTGTTGGGTGTATTTATTATTTGTTTGTTTTATTGTTCATTTTACGTGTGCGTGTGCGTGTGCGTGTGCGTGTGTGTGTGCGTGCGCGTGTGTTCTATATATTTGCTTGTTGTCAACTCAAGACACAAGACTCGATGTGAGTGTGAGGTCAGGACTATTTATGTGACTGTTGGCTGTATTTATTTATTTATTTTTTATACTGACTTGTGCCGTGGCTTGTCGAAGAGCGCGAGTTTCTTGTCGAAGAGGCTGAGTTGCGAGAGATGCGACAGGTGCGACAGAGACCGCTGCTCCAGGCGCGGGGACACCACGCCGCGCTCCTCGCACTTGCCTGCCGGAACAAATCTTACTGTACAGGGTATATCAACACTGCCACCGAAAACTAAGCCAGGTGGTAGTTTTACTGACTACAGACACGAGCAAACTAAGTTTAAACAAAAACGCGACGATTTTTCTTTTCGTAATGTTTTAAATATTGTGTTTGGATGGTAAATCCATAGTTTTTGCTAAAATTATAATTTATAAGCGTACTATAATGTCTTTAAAAATAAAAGGATGTACATTATTTTTTTTAGGAAAATGTATGTATTTACCACCCAAATACGATAGGAAAAAAATACAAGAATATCGTCTTTTTTTGCAAACATTTTAGTTGCATCGTGTCTGTACTCACTAAAACCACCACCTGGCTTCGTTTTCGGTAGCAGTCTTGATATACCCTGTATATTTACTCACGGTTATTTTTCAGACTAGACTTTGTTATTAAACTTAAGAGAGTAATATTAATTAAAGTTTAATGAAAATTTTAAATAAAGGCTACACACACTGCAGTAGGGTATATTCAGGGATAATTTCAGCACGGATCATTTGGCGACCCCCAACGCCCCCCATTTCTCATAATTTAGCACAAATAAAAAAATGTAATGATGGCATACTTGACACTTGACCCTAGCCATAGAACAAAAACACAAAGCAATAGAAAAACCGTAGATAATTATTGTTTACCTTTATGATCGTCATGGTGTATGGGCAGCGAGGCGACGGACGCGCCGTCCCACGTACTCCCACTGGTGGGCGACAGCTGGGAAACACCTGGACACAAACATATTAATATAAACATGTCGTCATCGAGTTGATTTTCAAAAAAGGAATGCCAACGCCCTCTATAGGCGTTTGACAGAATCTACGCTACATAGTGACTTGAGATGTCAGGGGCCTTTATAAAGAAAAATGTCTGCATCTCAACGGTCTGCGAGCTAGCAGAACGGTTTGTTGCGATCAAGATAGCAAATAGCAGCATCAGGAAATAGTGGTGTGTGAGTGTGGAGACTGTCTCGCGTTCCGTGAGTAAGATTGTGATTACCTACGAATTGATCCGACATATCCACATACGCCCACGATACTACGCAAGCTGTGACCAGCTATTGAGCATGATATCGAACATAACCTTGTATTTCGTTAAACATATACAAACCTAAGTTAGCTTACAAGTGTTTTTATATTGCTATATATGGCTCGCGAGCATGCCATTCGCCTGATGGTAAGCGATACGACCGCTCATGGACAGTAGCAAAACCAAACTCCATGAATTACAAAGCAATGCTTAGCATTCCACTGCGCTCGCCATCCTGAGACATAACACGTTAATTCTCATTATGTGCAGTAATTACTCTGGCTAAAATGGCATTCAAACCGGAACACAAAAGTGCATTGACACTGCTGTTTGGCGGGAGAAATAGTCATTGCGGTGTAACCTACCCATGTGGCTTCTCACATATGAGAGACCTACCACCAGTTACGTATTCGTTTTATTATTTATTGTACGCGTGCGTATGCGTTCGTGTGCGTGCGTGCGTGTATGTGTGTGTGTGTTGCACAAGATTTGATCTTAGTGTGGAGTCAGGACTGTGTATGTGACTGTTGGGTGTATTTATTTATTATTGTGTATTGACAGATTTCGTGCCCGACATGGCGATAGGCTCGCCCCCAATCACATCGTGGGACGGTACATACAAGGCGAAATGTGGGTATCACAGTGGCGCCTCTGCCTACACCAGTGGCGAAGCCTCCATATATGCCGATTCCTACCGGCTTCCCTTTTGTAACTTATGTATCTTATAAACTTATATATTTTTATTGTATAATATATTAATAAAAAACAAAAAATGTAATTAATACAACATTATAAAACAACACCAAACATCATCTTAATATAAGTTATCAAACAAAATATATGAACATAAAACGCACTGCAACGCGTTAAACGTTCAATGCTAACGCAAACTAAACGCACGGAGCAAGCGCAATGCGAAACAAAGTACAACACGCCTCAACAGTACGCGATTCCTAAATTTTTTATCGGCTTCCCCTTGCATTGCGCTCGCGCTCATATACGGTACGGTATTTGCTATCTCTGTCATATATTTTAAGGTCAGAGCTACACGCAAAATTGCACCTTAAACTGTGTAATGTTTAATGTCTACATTTATTTGTAGGTGATATGCGATGATTTTTGCGGTGGAGTATGCTGCCGGCCTGCGGCTTATAAAGTAATTTGCTAGTTCGCGCCTATTTTTTTTCGCGTTTGTAATTAGAAAATATTATGTACTACTTTATTGTTTTACTGTTTCTGTATAATGTCGTGTCCACTTTTAGGTTTGTATATAATTAGTGGGCAGTATTTGATATTTTACCGTTTTCGAAGTGGAAATGTACACGTAGATACTCGTACATATTTAACAAAATTCTTTAATGACGAATTTATTATTGTGATTTTATAAGTGATACACGTAGACTCCTGCGTGATGAATCATTTTTATATCATGAATTGCATTTTTTTTTGTTAGATTTTAAAAAACACAGGTTGAATTTACACAAATAAAATCACACGGGATATCATGTTAACCTTTATATTACCTACATTTAAGTACCGGGAAAAGGACGGCAACTGACAATGTTTAATCTTTTAATAAATATTGTTATATTTAAGAGCTGTTTAAATTTTGTTTAGTCTAATAGGTTAATAGGTCTAATAGGTCTAATTGTTTAGACTGCCTCGGTGGCGTAGTGGTGCTACGGTGTGATTGCAAAGCTGAGGTCTCGGGTTCGAGTCCCGGGTCGGGCAAAGTGATATTGGATTTTTCTATTCATTATCAGCTCGGAGTCAGGAATTTGTGCCCGATATGGCGATAGGCTCGCCCCCTATCACATCGTGGGACGGAATATACAAGGCGAAACGTGGGTGTTCTGTTAACACCTCTGCCTACCCCTTCTGGGAAAAGGGCGTGTGTTTGTGTATGTGTGTGTGTGTGTGTAGTCTAATAGGTAATCTCAAAACGCAAAACAGCCTAAAAATGTTTCGAATTTAATCGGAGTTATCAAACCTACGCAACGAGAACAGTGCAATGCCGTGCACGTTTGTAGCAAGTGGAAGAAAAATTTAGCTAATATTAATACACAAATATGTCGCGAAATATAGGGCGTACATAACGGAGTAAAAATATTGTTGTTAATTTGATAAAACTAGTAACCAGAAGTATCGGCTTCCCTTTTGAAAAAAGTCACCCTTCGCCACTGGCCTACACCTTCTGGGATAGAGGCGTGAGTTTATTTATGTATGTATGACAGATGGTACTTATAAATAATTTGACGATTTTTGTGTAAAAATTCTAACTCAAGTGGGTAGTGTAAAACTTCACATGTCATTTAGCTACCCAGCTGAATAGACGTGTTGGCCCCTTCAATGCGTTTCCTTAAACATTATATTAATTTAATTTTAATTATTTAATTTATAGATGGTGGTACGTACTGAGGTTGTCGTCGTTGTTGGAGGTGGAGGAGGTGGAGTGGTGCGCGTGCTGGTCGTGGTGCGCTCGTCGCGACACCTTCACTTGCTTCAGTGACAACTCCGGGTACTTGCGTGGCTGCGAACAAACCGCGATAATCACCAACTTATTGTTCTACGTCATATAATAGGCTGCCTCTAGCAGGTCACTGTGGAGATCATTGAGGCCTATGTTCAGCAGTGGACTTCCTTTGGCTGATGGATTGGATTGGATTGATTATTCTACGACATTATATGAGGGCCTCCGTGGCGCAGTTACCACGCTGGCTGTGAAACAAGACGCCGCGGGTTCGATCGCACCGAGACAATTTTTTGTGAGACACACAAGTATTTGTCTCGGGGATCGGTGTTTGTAAGACCCACAAGTGTTTGTCTCGGGTCTGGATGTTTGTGAGACCGAGCAGTCTCTCGTAGTTTCTGATACAACACAAGACTTGATCTTAATGTGGGATCAGGACTGTGTATGTGACTGTTGGGTGTACTTATTATTTATTCACGACTATATTAATAAACCCGGAATTGCATAGAGAGCTAGGCAACCATCGTATTGTAGTTACATTATTCAATATTATAGTCAAATTAAAAGTCAAAATAATCGAGTCAATTCTAAAGCCTTGGACTAAAGTTAATCCTTCGCTCATCCGAGTTCATTAACAAGGCCCTTCAGATCTAAGTGATGTTTCATGGTTTATTTATGTGTTTTTTATAGCCGTTATAGGCAGAGGAGCTAGCGGCCCGCCTGATGGAAAGCGGCCACCGCTGCCCATAGACCTTCGCAGTGCCAGAGGTCCAGCACAACAAAGTCGCTGCCTTAAGGAAAGTACTCTCCTTAAGCCTCGTTTGAAGGACAGGTCATAGCGTTCAGGAAACACCGATGCAGGGAGTTCATTCCAGAGCTTACACGTGCGTGGTAAGAAAGAACTTATGTGTAAAATTTTTAAACAATAAATAAAAATATATATATCCAAACGTAGATATAGAAGAATATCGTATAAGATATAAATACATCAATTACGTTTTATCGATATTATGATACATCGAATTATATCGATTTTCGTACCAAACTGCTAACAAATTTATCGGAATATCGCAAATGACTTACGAATTTGGGCATCTGTTTGACAGGCGGCCGCGGTTCAATCTCTAAGCTTTTCGCGTACAGATAGTTGGTGATCTCGTTGTCGTCCTTCCCGGGGAACGGATCCAGGGACTCCAGGAATTGCTGGAATTAAAATAAGGTTGTAGCGAACATATAGCCTCCGTGGCTTGGTTGGTTAGACGCCGGCTGTGAAACGACTGGCCGCGGGGTCGATACCCGCACCGAGATAAATGTTTGCGTGGAGCACAAGTATTCGTGTCGGGTCTGGGTGTTTGTGAGACCGAAAAGTCTCTCGTAGTTTCTGATACACGACACAAGACTCGATCTTAGTGTGGGGTCAGGACTATGTAGGTTACTGTAAAAAAAAATGGTGCTAGCGTGGTGGAATATATGGCCTAACCCCTCTCAATG
Source organism: Theretra japonica (assembly GCA_033459515.1). Classification (NCBI taxonomy): domain Eukaryota; kingdom Metazoa; phylum Arthropoda; class Insecta; order Lepidoptera; family Sphingidae; genus Theretra; species Theretra japonica. The sequence continues at coordinate 5,270,793 of CM065952.1, forward strand.
GTACTCTCGATTGTAAAGAAGGCCCGTGTCCTGCAGTGGGACGTATATGGGCTGATACAGATATAGGAACCAGATCAATCATATCAACATTAATAATATGTAATGGCGGATTTCTTTTTTTTATTTTGTGGCGTAGTTGTACTACGGTACGATTACAAAACTGAGGTCTCAGGTTCGAATTCCAGATCGGGCAAAGTGATATTGGATTTTTCTATTCATTATCAGCCCAGAGTCAGGAATTTGTGCCCGATATGGCGATAGGCCCGCCCCCTAACACATAGTCGGACAGAACAGACACCTCGAACCGTGGATGTACTGGGAACCTCTGCCTACTTCTTCTGGGAAAAAGGCGTGAGTTTATGTATATACACATAGATATAGAAATAAATATATTTTTATATATCAAAGTTTTGAAATCACGCCCATTCACTCAGTTTTTAAACTAAGTCAAAGTCAAGGAACACTTGTGTGTTTAATTAGTCCATCTATGTATAGTGATGTGCGTTCTCACCCTAGTCCTGGGTTCGACGGTGAGGCAGTACGGCTGGTTCTGGTACTGCTGTATCTCGCCGGTGATCTCCGCCACTTTCCGCCGCTTCGAGAAGTTTATCAGCTCCGAGTTTTGTAGGTAATCTGTGATATAATACATAAATAATTCGATTCGAATTTATCATTCGAAAATATCTGAGTACATCTCTGTTACGCTTGTCTATTGAACAAACAAAAAAAAAAACCTACGCGTTCATTTGCTTCACTTTATTGTCAACTACTGTTTTATCGTTTGATTTTATTTTATGTTTTTTTATAACCATCCACCTATATCTTGTTAAGATTGTGATTTTGTTTGCAATGTTTTAATATTTAGTAAGTATGTATTGAATAATAAGAAATTAGTTACGCTCTTCCAAAACAACTAAATGTGTATTTTCAAATGTATAAATTTCTCATTAAGTGAAATTTGTAAATTTCTTTTGGGAAATAAAGTTTCTATAACCATAATACACCCAACAATTGCATATAGTACGATACAACTCAACGTTACAGTCAGGGTATGTTGTATGGGAGGGGCCGCCCCGCCCCCCGCACGTGCGCACAGTACGTGCTGCACGCGGCCGGGCTCACCGACAACAGCGATGCAGATCCCACTCACATTGATCTACGTGTATTGTTGTTGTGTATTGAAATGTTTTCTGTAGCTTTTAAAGCTAAAGAAAAAACAATTATTCATTCTCTTTCTTATGGTTCTATACAGTCCTCCCGTAATAGCTTTTCTCATATATCTTCCATGTGCACACATCGGTCAGTTACAAATTGTAGATAATATTTTATCTTATTGCGTTTAATAAACTTGAATTAATTAGTTTTGCTCTTATGAAATTGCCTTGCAAAAAAAATATCGATGAAAATTGCCATTCCACTGTCGCGTACAGTAAATAGTCGTGGTAAATGACAAATATGAAAAAAAAACATCCCTTACAAAAATTACGTTTGAGTAAAACTTTAATAAAAGTATATTGTATTAAGAAAAGATTTTTTTTTTATATTAAAATACTTGTAAAACTATTTTTATTATGAAAAGTTTTTTATAAAAAAGCAAAGTTAATATTTATAAAATGCGTCAAGTTTTTGATAAAACTTGCTACTTGATTTGTAAAGTTTTTTTTTTTCAGTATGAATTGTCAAACTTGACTAATACAGTCGATATAAATTCTTTTAAATTGTATTACCGTGCCGACATAGTTCTACACCCTGTAGCCGTATTTTCGTTCAGTTCTGGGACACCCTGTATACGTATGTAGCTAAATATTGACTGCCTTCGTGGCTGGTTGGTTAGGCGCCGGCTGTGTAACAAGAGCCCGCGAGTTCGGTCTCAAACAAATATTTGTGTGATCGACAAGTATTCATTTCGTTTCTGTGCAAGTTGATAGTCACTGCCTGGCAGAAAGCAGGTTCTGCGTGCTTCTCTGACAATTTGGCCTATACAGGGTATATCAAGACGACTACCGAAAACGAAGCCAGGTGGTGGTTTTAGTGACTTTAGTCACAATGCAAATCAATTTTTTGCAGAAGACACTATAGTACGCAAGGCTTTAAATTATAATTTTAGCAAAAACTAGGGATTTATCACCGAAATATAATGATATTTAAAACATTACAAAAAAAATCGTCGCATTTCTTGCAACATTTTTAGTTGCATCGTGTCTGGAGTCCCGAAAACTACCATATGGCTTCGTTTTCGGTAGCAGTCTTGATATAACCTGTATAATCGTAAGGTTGGTTAGGCCATGTGTTAGTGGAGGGTTTGGGTCTGTGTTTGAAGACCGAAAAGTCTGCTTGTTTCTGATACACGACACAAGACTCGAGGTTAGTGTGGGGTCAGGACTATGTATATGACGGTTAGGTGTATTTATATATTTAATGATTAATTAACGTACCGAGGTTCCCCTCCTCGATGTGCAGTATGTTGGTGAGGTACATGCCGAAGAACGGCACGCAGGGCGGGTTGATGCTGCGCAGCCGCTCCTGGTAGCGACGGAAGTGGTCAGAGTTCAGCTCCCGGAACTCCTCCAGCGCACGCACCAGCCGCAGCGGCACCATCTGAGGACACGGGCCACATGTTGAGTACTGTTTTTCTTTTTATTTTCCTTGATAACCGTCACACGCATTGTGGGCGGTACCGGACATCCCAGGGTGAAAGGCATCCCGGGCATAACCATCGCTGGTCCTTCTATGATGTGGGGCCCGGATGATCCCCACTTACGATTATTTTGGACTCCCTTTTAGGTGTCTTGGGCGTCCATGACAGAGACGAGGCACCGCCCCCGCAGTGTTCCCAGTGACTGATGACCCTTTAGGTCGTCTCTTACGACGGGCAGGGGATACCGTGGCAGAATTCTTACGCCCCCGGAGTACAGGGCGAGTATACATGCATGTGCACCTGGAAGGTGGCCCGCAGGCGGTGCACGGAGGCGGAGCCGCACGCCGCCACCACGGCCAGCACGCCGTTGAAGTTGTTGAGGTCCCGCAGCGCCACGGCCACCTCCAGCACGCGGCACACCACGCCCACGCGCTCCTCCAGGTTCTCGCTCTCCACGATCCACTTCTCCATCCAGCGGGTGAACTGGAACCAAAGGGACAACGAGCTTAGCCATCACACAGATCATAAATAATTAATTAATAAACCCAACAGTCACATACATAGTCCTGACCCCACATTAAGATCGATTAAGTCTTGTGTCGTGTATCAGACTCTACGAGAGACTTTGCGGTCTCACAAACACCCAGACCCGAGACAAATACTTGTGCGCCTCACAAATATTTGTCTCGGTGCGGGGATCGAACCCGCGGCCTCTCGTTTCACCGCCGGCGTCTAACCAACTGCGCCACGGAGGCTGTCACAGATACAGATACACAACGCTTTATTGAACACCACAAAGTACAGAAACAATAAAACATAGAAAAAAAAAACTCAAAAAATTGTTTACAATTGGCGGTCTTATCTCTTCTTGGTATAAGCGATCTCTTCCAGACAACCAAAAACAATAGAACGGATCATACGACAAGAAATAAATAAAACTGGACATTTGTATGAAAAAGTAGAATTATAAAAGTGTGTGCGTAACTTATAACTGCAACATTACAATACCTTAATACTAGAAAATGAGATTTAAAAATATATGAAACATAATGTAATTATATCATAATATATATGTAAAAATTATAAAAAAAATAATGAAAATAAAATAAAAATAATAATATACTAAATGTAAATATTGAAGCGTAAAACAAACAAAAAAATATAACATAGAAAAATTATTTGGGTGTATTTATTAATTTATTTTAACATATATTCATCTTTTTCTCCTATACCGAAACAAATTGAACTTATGCCCTTCGCACGACTGAGAAGTCTATGCTTTTCTTAGCCGTACTTAAAGTGATATACGCGAAATCTTTTAGACCTGATCGTGAGGGGAGCGGGAAGGAAAAAGGATAGGAAGAGGACAGGGGTATTGGGCATCCGGCAGTCTCACTCATCGAACGATACGCGACAAAGCTTTCGCTTTACGTCGGTCTCCTGCAAGACAGTGGCACCACCCCGGACGAGCCTGCCCATTCATGCTGAGTCATGTCTAACAACAGCGTGGCTCTACAACTATACAAAATAACTATGAAGTTAAACTCACATTTGTAGTATGCTTAATTATCCTCAATAGGTTTGGACTCGTCTTTTCCTTGTCCTTCTTGGTCCACACCGCTCCGACCAGCTCGGAAGGTTTCACCTGAAAATATAACATAATCCACTTAATAATTTGTATTTAGATGATATACATATATATATATATACATACATAAACTCACGCATTTTCCTAGAGGGAGCAGACAGAGGTGCTACCAGGATACTGAAGCTCCGTCTTGTGTGTTCCGTCCCACGATGTGATAGAGGGCCTATCGCCATCAAAATGCCCAATACCCTTTTCTTGTTCCCATCTTTTCTTCCCACACCCTAATCTGATGGGCAACACATCCACGATCCAGCGTTGTGGATGTTCATGTGCAGTGATCACTTACCATCAGGTGACCTGCTTGCTCGTTTGCCGAACCTATAAAAAACCTGACGTTATAAAAATAGGGAAGCTGAAGGGGAACGCGTTATATGCACGTTTCACACCTAGAGTTGCCCAATATCCCCTTTCCTCTGTCCATTCTTTTCTTCCCGTTCCCCACACGATTTGATGGACCGGCAGGCGGCAACACATACAGGGTATATCCAGACTGCGACCGACAACAAAGCCAGGTGATAGTGTTAGTGACTTCAGACACAACGCAATTAAATATTTCGCAAAAAAAAAGCGACAATTTTATTGTTGTTATTTTTTACATCGTTTTTCCAAAATGTTAATGTACACTTTATTATTTTTTAAAGACACAATAGTACGCAAGGGTTTAAATTATAATTTTAGCAAAAACTAAGAATTCACCATCCAAATACGATGATATACAAAAACTCGCAAAAAAAAAAAAACCTGTCACTTTTTTTGAGAATTTTTAGTTGAATTGTGTCTGTAATCACTAACACTAGCACCTGGCTTCGTTTTCGGTAGCAGTGTTGATATGCCCTGTATATGGTCCAAGGGTCATCGTGGGTCGCTCCAGCAGTACATGGGTACACACCTGTCGATAGAGCTGGAACTCGAGCAGCGTGAGTTGCCTGGCCAGCTCGAGCGGGTGCAGCGCCAGCGGGTGCCAGGCGTGGCGCTCCGGGGGCTCGGCCACGTGGCGCAGCACCCCGGGCGGCGCGCTGTCGAACACGTGCGACACGCCGCCGCACTCCAGCTCCGTGCTGCTGCCGCTCTGGGGACAACACGCCAACCACATTCATCATCATCATCATCCATCAGCCAAAGGAAGTCCACTGCTGAACATAGGCCTCTCCCAATGATTTCCACAGTGACCTGAAGGCAGCCTGCATTCAGCGACGTCCCGCGACCTTCACCAGGTCGTCTGACCACCTAGTGGGTGGACGTCCTACGCTGCGCTTTCCGCTTCGTGGCCTCCATTCGAGAACAAGTTATGCCAGCTTGCCCGAAATTGGATATAATATTGGTACTGTCTCTCATATTATGTGAGAGGCCGCCTGAGCCCACCGCAATGTCTATTTCTCCCACCAAACACCGGAGTAAATGCACTGTTGTGTTCCGGTTTGAAGGACATTGTAGCCAGAGTAACTACTGGACATAATGAGATTTAAGATGGATGGCAGCGCAGGGGAATACCAAGCATTGGTTTGTAATTCATGGTGTTGTTTGGTTTTGCTACTGTCCATGAGCGGTCGTATTGCTTACCATCAGGCAAATATCATGCCCGTCACGCCATTCATTTCATGCATGCAGCAACGTCCTGCTGTAACCACATTCACCAGGTATCATATGTGAGCTAGAACTATAGAACATAGAACTAAGAGTGTTTTGATCCTAAATCATCATAGTTTGATGTATCTCCTGTTGCCATAGTATCATTGAAGTCTTCGACAACTTCACATGGGTATGGAATTTGACGAAGTATTGTATCAGCCCATATACGTCCCACTGCAGGGCACGGGCCTCCTTTGCAATCGAGAGTACGATTAAGTGTGGTTTGACAAAGTAAATTTAATATTCGATCCGCGTTATGGGCTATGGGGATATCAGATTTCAAGAGGCACCGGATCAAACAGGAGTTCCATTAAAATTTCAAAAAGGTTCAATAACTTTTTTATGTAATTTATCACGTCAGTATAACACCATGGAGACCCCACCTTCCTCTGCAGCGTTTTGAGCACGCTCTGCACCCATCTCCTCATGGGCTTGCCGTCCACCGACTCCAGGAACTCGCGCAGTCGCGACAATAATGCCGGCTCCCGCTCGAAGTCGTAGAAGTGCTGATCCACCCAGTGACGGATCACGTTTATCACCCTGCAAATATCATCATCATCAATCAGAAATTCATAAACATTGTTAGGCACAATTACATCACCTTCATCAATGACAAATTCATCAACTCCATCACCAATTAGAATTTCATCATCATCAGTAAGAATTACTAAAAATAAAATTTACAACATACGTTAGAAATAAAAAAAAATAATTAAATGGTTGGGATTCTACCAGATTATGATTGAATTCTTTGCAGATTAAAGACAAGTTAGACATTCCCGGAGACGCGCTGAGCTTCAATGCTCGGTGTCATTACAATGCGTGCTGTTGATCCTGCGACACAGGAGTTGCAGTGGCGGGTGTGAGGGTGGGACAGCCTTAAAAAAAAATCCAAAATTAAAATAACACTAACCTGAATTTAACCGGTTGTTCGAATTCCTTCCTATACCGCTTCCAGTCCTCTCTCGCTGTGTTCTTGCTGAGTTTCTCCGCGTCGCTGCTCGCCACGCTCTCTATACTCTCCGCTGTAATTATCAATGACATCATCATCATCATCAGTCCGTTGCAGTCCACTGTTGGACATAGGTCTCTTACATGGAAAGCCACAGAGCCCAATCTGCTGCTTTATGCATTACTGGATGCATAAAGTAGCAGACCAGATCCATCATCCATCCATCCATCAGTCATAGGAAGTCCACTGCTGAACATAGGCCTCACCTAATGATTTCCACAGCGACCAGTGGCTGCCTCCAGCAGGTCACTATGGAAATCACACCCAGTAATATTCAATAGTATTAATTTTTAGTAATATTTTCCATCAATATTGGTACAGCATTTTTATTAACATTCCCTAAGGTATTTAATACAGATACACCTTTTTGAAGTGAAATTATTTAGCAATGTTGTGATTTGAAAATTCGATGAAACGAAATAGCGACACCAAAAAGAGACAAACATATGTATAAATAGGATTTAGCTGGCGAGAGAATGAGACAGAATACAAGTATACAGTGTATCCTATAATCTTCCGATTTTGGACCATACTACATTAATCATTGGGTAAAATCAAATAAAAACATTCTCTAAATACACAGGCCAACCCGCACTAGACCAGCGTGTTGGACTAAATGACTTAACCCCTCTCAAACGTACCCTCAATTGTAGAGGAGGCCCGTGCCTTGCAGTGGGTCGTATATGGGCTGATACAATACAATACTTCTAGAGAATTCTACTAAGTACTAATACATTACCTATATCGATCTCGAGGAGAGACGAATTAGGACTAACGTCCTTTTTTGGGCTCTTGGTCCTTGTGACTGGCGTGCGCACACAAACATTACATCATACAGAAATCTTATCGATATAAAATTAATAAATACACCCAACACTCACATACACAGTACTGACCCCACACTAACATCGAGTCTTGTGTCGTGGGTATCAGGAGCTACGAGCGACTTTTCGGTCTCACAAACACCCAGACCCGACACAAATACTTGTGGGCCACACAAACATTTGTGTTGGTGCGGGAATCGAACCCGTGGCCTCTCGTTTCACAGTCGGCGTCTTACCAACTACGCCACGGAGGCTGTTATCGATCTGTCGATATTAGTATCCATACATTTGAAAAAGATCGATTTTACATACATAATTTTTTACACTTTTATGGTATTGTCTGTGTACATCCTATTAATAGTATTAAAAGTAAAATAAAAAATAAATCAGATTTTGGATGTTCGCAGTATGAAAGTGTAAGAAGAGCCACGCTGTTGTCAGACTTGACTCCGCTTGAACGGGCAGGCTCGTCTGGGGTGGCACCACTGTCTCACAAGAAATCGATGTGAAGCGACAGCTCAGCTGTAGCGTTTCGCTCGGTGAGTGAAATTACTGGATGCCCAATACCTCCTCTCCCCATCCTTCTTCCTCCCCGCTCCTCTCCCAATTGGTCCGGCAACACATCCACGATCCAGCGTTGTGGATGTTCATGTGCAGTGATCACTTACCATCAGGTGACCTGTTTGCTTGTTTACCAGACCTATGCAACAATAAAAAGATACTAAAATAGTATACTGACCCGTCCTCGGCGTGTCATAAACCTCGCTAGGCTCCGGTATGTGAAACCTCTCTATCAGCAAGTCGAGTAGCTCGGAGGGTGAGCAGAAAGACCGGTACGTTGTGAGGAACGTGCGCACCAGGTTCAAATCCGCGTATATGTGATAAGTCAGGCGCTCCACTAGCTTGAGTAGCGTGGCGCCCTGGGAACAAAAATTATGTTATCATTAAATAAATAAATAATAAATAAATACATCCAACAGTAACATACATAGTCCTGAGCCAACATCAGGTCTTGTATCGTGTATTAGAAGCTACAAGCGACTTTTCGGTCTCACAAATACCCAGACTCGAAACAAATACTTGTGGTTCACATAAACATTTGTTTCGATGCGGGAACGAACCCGCGGCCTTCCGTTTCACATCGGGCGTACAACCAACTGCGCCACGGAGGCTGTCATTGAAGTGTAATGGAGAGTGATATTAATAGCTTTCTGTAGTTAAAAAATATACATACACAAACTCACGCCTTTTTCCCGGAAGGGGTAGGCAGAGGTGTAACCAGAACACGCACATTTCGCCTTGTATTTTCCCTCCCACCATGTGATAGGGGACGAGTTTATCGCCATATCGCGCACAAATTCCTGACTCCGGGCTGATAAAGAATACAAAAATCCAACATCACTTCGCCCGACCCGGGGTTCGAACCCGAGACGTCAGCTTTGCAATCATACCGTAGTACCACTGCGCCACCGAGGCAGCCATAATAATAATATTAAAAAAATATAATAGTTATGAGTGTTTAATTAATAAATGTATGTTGTATATTTAACTTTAATTATACAAGCACATCACACTCCATTACACAGCAAGAATACGCAAGAAGAAATCACAAAAGAGAAGCGCCATCTGGTGGCCACGAACAAAACAGCGTTACCAGAATTTAATTCTACATATTTTCTTTAATATATTTATTTTTTATTGCCGTTACAGGCAGAGGAGCTAGCGGCCCGCCTGATGGAAAGCGGCCAGCGCTGCCCACAGACCTTCGCAGTGCCAGGGGTCCAGCACAATAAAGTCGCTGCCTACCTTGAGGAAAGTATTCTCTTTAAGCCTCGTTTGAAGAAGGAAGAAATATAATATTACCTTAATGAGTGGGACGGGGGCGTTCCCCTGGTGTCGTTGACTAGTATTGTGATCCTCCAGGACTATGTTGTCAGGTGAGTCCGGGACCGCGAACCGGTACAGCGTCACCGGAGGCAGCTTCAATGGATGCCGCTTTTCCAGGTCCAGGAGTATGCTGGAAAAGGCAGATTTTACGTTTATTACTGGTGGATATGGCCCAACCAATATCAATCGTACTCTCGGTTGTAGAGGAGGCTCGTGCCCTGCAGTGGGATGTATATGGGCTGATACAGATACAATACTTTGTTGATATAGACAGGATACATATGATAATAATCAATGTTTACTTCTATAATAATATAATTCTTCTGTTCGTGTGTATATGAACTGCAAAACTTAATGTAATTTTTTGTGTTCAAATGGATTCGAGAGTGGTTTGTTTTGCAAAGTTCCGGCGAAGGCGATGGGCTGCTAGTATTCTATAATTCAGAATAGTCTTATTCACAATGACAGCATAGCTCGGTTGACAGATATTGTAACAAACAGCCAATGTAATCTAATCCAATCCATCAACCAAAGGTAGGCCACTGCTGAACATAGGCCTCTCCCAATGACTTCCACAGTGGCCTGTTGTAGGCAGCCTGCATGCAGCGACGTCCCGCGACCTCCACCAGGTCGTCTGACCACCTAGTGGGTGGACATCCCACGCTGCGCTTTCCGTTTCGTGGCGTCCATTCGAGAACTCGTTGGCCGCCGATGTAATAAAGTTGTTGAATTCAAAACAATGAGCGACATAAACATTAACTCACGCCTTTTTTCCTAAAGGGGTAGGTATGTGTGATAATAGATCTGCACTGCGCACCATCAGGCGCAGTGTAGTCACTTTGCCATGCCAGAATAACAAGACCTGGATTGAGGAGTTACAGTAGGATTGTATTCACCTGTCCAGCGTCCTATCGAGCATGGGCTTCGTGTTCAGCATGACGAGGTCGCACATCCAGTTTCTCTTCTCGGCGCAAGAACCGCAGGCCAGGACCACGGCGGGGCCAACGCGAGGCCATAGCTCTACTAGGTGACGGCCCTCTGTGAAATAATTTTGTGACAAGTCAATATACATGTAAAGTTAAATTGGTAATTAGAAACTTCTTTGTTGCACAGAGTGTTATTAGGTACTTGAACCAATTTTTTTTTTCTTTATCTATCTATATAAAACACTCCTATTTTATTATTTGTTTTTGAATATGGTCCTTCAAGCCGGATTGCGCTATACATATAATGCCTTAGGCATTAAGCCCGCCTGTATATTATTTAGTGTACGAATCTTAAAATAAATATACAGGGTGTGCAAACAAAAGGGGACCTTGCTAATATACATTTTAGTAAATCGTGATTGCGTCTAGACTAAAATGCATTTTCATAGCGTAGTCTGATAATAACAAAGATGGCAAAAAATTTACAATTACCAACACACGTGCTTCCCCTTAACGTATTACGCCGAATAGATACTTATTTACCTCTGTAACAAATGTTAAGGCGAAGTCTATGAAAGTTTTATTGTTGTTCAAAATGATGTTCACTGTTTATTTCGTTAACTATTTAATAAACGACGAAACGATATGTTGAAATCTTGTGCTTTACCCATCTCAACCGATTTTATTCGAAAAGGTGGTGGTAATTCTTAAAATCTTATAAGGTCATAACTCCAAAACGGATAGGTATTTTCCAAATATAATTTCTTTATTATCATATTAATATTATGCCCTTGTATCCAACTGAGCGAGTGCGCCTTTTTCCTGCGCTGCCTGTATACACAGCTGTACAAACGGCATTATTCACACTACTAATTGATCCTTCGAGCCGGATACACCTACATAAAGCTTCACTAATCTATACATAGTAGAAGCTGTTACATCAGTAACGGGTCTGTTAACGAGAGCTCCAGTTTAAATACACTGCTCTATAAGCCACATCATTCACTTACTAAATGGTCCTTCGAGCTAGACACAAATATATATACTTTTTGTTTTTTTGCAAAAATTTTCAGTTGCATCGTGTCTGTAGTCACCAAAACTACCACAATGAGTTACCGTCGGTGTCGGGTCTGTCGACGAGCTCGAGTTTCCTGACGTGCAGCTTCTCCTTGAGCTTGAGTTGTTGCGCGCCGCCCGACCCGCCGCCGCCCACCGCGCTGTTCACACCCACCTGGGACAACGAACATACATACATAAACACACGCCTTTTTCCAGGAGGGGTAGGCAGAGGTGCTACTAGAACACCCACGTTTCGCCTTGTACATTCCGTCCCACGATATGATAGGGGGCGAGCCTATCGCCATATCGGGCAAAAATTCCTGACTCCGGGCTGATGATGAATAGAAAAATCCAATATCACTTTGCCCGACCCGCGATTCGAACCCGAGAGCTCAGCTTTGCAATCGTACCGTAGTACAACTACGCCACCGAGGCAGTCGCAAACGTAGATTACTGATTATTTTTAAGCCCAAGTGTGTGGTGGCCTGTTGGTAAATCATTGGGAAAGGCCTATGTTCAGCAGTGGACTTCCTTTGGTTGATGGATGGATGGATGTATAAAGCAGCAGACTGGGCTCTGTGGCTTTCCATGTGAGAGGCCTATGTCCAGCAGTGGACTGCAACGGACTGATGATGATGATGATGTCATTGATAATTACAGCGGAGAGTATAGAGAGCGTGGCGAGCAGCGACGCGGAGAAACTCAGCAAGAACACAGCGAGAGAGGACTGGAAGCGGTATAGGAAGGAATTCGAACAACCGGTTAAATTCAGATTAGTGTTATTTTACTGACTGCCTCGATGGCGTAGTGGTACTACGGTATGATTGCAAAGCTGAGGTCTCGGGTTCGAATCCCGGGTCGGGCAAAGTGATATTGGATTTTTCTATTCATTATCAGCCCGGAGTCAGGAATTTGTGCCCGATATGGCGATAGGCTCGCCCCCTATCACATCGTGGGACGGAATATACAAAGCGAAACGTGGGTGTTCTAGTAGCACCTCTGCCTACCCCTTCTGGGAAAAAGGCGTGTGGTTATGTATGTATGTATGTATGTAGTGTTATTTTAATAATCGTTATGTTAAGTGCGTGGTGGCCTGTTAGTAACGGACCAGACGCGGCTGCCTACATGTTCACGGTGGTCAATTCAATCAGGGCACACCTCTGATACAAATACTAGTCTGGATTCGTACAGGGAACCTGAATGCACTTTTTTAATAATTGTGTCACAGAAGGTGTCGTACATACATACATAAATATCACGCCTTTTCCCAGAAGGGATAGGCAGAGGTGCTACCACGACACCCACGTTTCGCCCTATGTGTTCCGTCCCATGATGTGATAGGGGACGGACCTATCGCCAAGGCACAAATTCCTGACTCCGGACTGATAATGAATAGAAAATTCCTATAACTTTGCCCAATCCGGGATTAGAAACTGAGAAATAAGCTTTGCAATCGTACCGTAGTACAACTACGCCACCGAGACAGTCACCAGAGGGGGTGTCAAAATTAAAAAAATACTATTAAGTATTATTTAATTTGTATGTGTTAACTCTTCTTAATTTTAATTTTTAATTCATTTGTTTTTATAGTTACAACTCTACGATAATCTATTGTACTAACACCTTTGTAATCTCCTCTCTCGATGGCCACGTGACAGGCATAGCCTAGTGTGGGCATCACAGTTGTTCCTACTTTGTAACTAAGAAAGTATAATAAAGATTTTTTTTTTTAACAATTAAATAAATGCAGTAGATACATACCAAACTGGTGATAGGTTTACAGAGCAGTAGAAGTCCATCGAAGAGATACGCTCGCCTCTCCGCTATCCTCTTGCCGGGTCCTATTTTCGATAACGTGTCTTCTGCAAATATAAAAAAATATATAAATCAGCCTATTACCATAACTGAGTACAAATCTTTTTAATAAATTTAACAACTTAGGAGAATAAACACACCTGGATTACGTGTTCATGATTTTCTTCCTTCCGGTCTAGAAGAGAGTGAACGGTAGAGGAACAGAGAGGAGGGAAGGGAGGGGGACTTGAGAGGTCGAAAGAGACAGATGTGTATGGAGCAAGCCATAAAGTGCTAAAGTGAGAAAAAGACAGAACGATACAGAGGGACGAGTACCATGCGCAGCAGTGAGGGCATTTTTTTTATTGCTATCAATGGCGAGACGAGCATGCCATTCGCCTGATGGTAAGCGATACGACCGCTCATGGACAGTAGCGAAACCAAACAACACCATGAATTACAAAGCAATGCTTGGTATTCCACTGCGCTCGCCATCCTGAGACATAAGATATTAAGTGTAATTATGTCTAGTAGTTACTCTGCCTTCAATGTCTTTCAAAAGGGAACACAACAGTGCGTTTACACTGCTGTTTGGCGGGAGAAACATACATTGCGGTGGTACCTACCCAGGCGGCCCCTCACATATGAGGGAATGAGGGAGAAAGACCTACCATCGTGGGTATGCAGTGTATTTGTTATACAGTCTCCCCCTACTCTCTATCTGGACTCTATTTTACTATCAGATACACTACAGTACCCTTTCTCCACCCTGAACAACTAGTACATCTGATTGAGTGGAAAAGATCGCTCTTAGCAATAAGACCGTCGATTTTGAACACTTAAATTTTTCTGTTCAGCATGAATGTTTTCTTTGTGTAGATGTTTTAAATGCAGTGTTGATGATGATGTACCTCTGATGAACTCGTTGCAGCACTGTCCGATGTCCCTGTTGTCCCAGTTGTCGACGATCCTGGCCAGCTCGTTGCACTTCTCGATGGCGAGCTGCCGCCGCGCGCGCGCCGCCATGCGCAGCGTCGCGTCCCTGCACATGCACACATGTTGCACACCTACACACGCGCACGCATGCGCACGCACACGCACGCACGTACACGTACACACGCGCACGCATGCGCACGCACACGCACGCACGTACACGTACACACGCGCACGCACACACGCCCACGCACGCACGTACACGTACACACGCGCACGCACACACGCCCACGCACGCACGTACACGTACACACGCGCACGCACACACGCCCACGCACGCACGTACACGTACACACGCGCACGCACACACGCCCACGCACGCACGTACACGTACACACGCGCACGCACACACGCCCACGCACGCACGTACACGTACACACGCGCACGCACACACGCCCACGCACGCACGTACACGTACACACGCGCACGCACACACGCCCACGCACGCACGTACACGTACACACGCGCACGCACACACGCCCACGCACGCACGTACACGTACACACGCGCACGCACACACGCCCACGCACGCACGTACACGTACACACGCGCACGCACACACGCCCACGCACGCACGTACACGTACACACGCGCACGCACACACGCCCACGCACGCACGTACACGTACACACGCGCACGCACACACGCCCACGCACGCACGTACACGTACACACGCGCACGCACACACGCCCACGCACGCACGTACACGTACACACGCGCACGCACACACGCCCACGCACGCACGTACACGTACACACGCGCACGCACACACGCCCACGCACGCACGTACACGTACACACGCGCACGCACACACGCCCACGCACGCACGTACACGTACACACGCGCACGCACACACGCCCACGCACGCACGTACACGTACACACGCGCACGCACACACGCCCACGCACGCACGTACACGTACACACGCGCACGCACACACGCCCACGCACGCACGTACACGTACACACGCGCACGCACACACGCCCACGCACGCACGTACACGTACACACGCGCACGCACACACGCCCACGCACGCACGTACACGTACACACGCGCACGCACACACGCCCACGCACGCACGTACACGTACACACGCGCACGCACACACGCCCACGCACGCACGTACACGTACACACGCGCACGCACACACGCCCACGAAAGCACGTACACGCACACACGCGCACGCACACACGCGCACGCACGCACGTCCACGCATGTACACAGTTCTTTGGACACCCTGTATCTCAGCCCATACACGTCCCACTGCAGGGCACGGGCCTGCTCTACAATCGGGAGTACGAGTGAGAGTGGCTAGATATAGTCCACCACGCTGGCGCATAGCGGGTTGGCGGACTTAACATACCGGAGAAATTCTTTAAAATCGCTATGGTATGCAGGTTTCCTCACGATGTTTTCCTTCACCGTTATAGTGCATGATCGACTATCAATACACACATGACTCCGAAAAGTCTAAGGTGTGTGAATATTTGAACCCGCGACCACAGTGAACATGTTCGCAGTCCCCTCTGGTATGTTACCAACAGGCCAGCACGCACTTTGCCAATTTATAATGGCTACAAATTCTAACTATGAAAATCATTTGAAAAATACTCACATCTTTGGTCCGTTCCCTAGTGCCTTAATTAATAATTTCTTTATCGGATGCAGGTTGCATTCCACCTGGAAGGAAAATAAGAAAATATTTAGAAATATCACGTGATATTCCTTTAAAGTTTAAGTACTTTGTCATATCAAGCTGGTGGTCAGTTGTGCCAATATTCCACAAAAAAATATTTATAGCGTTTTACTTACACAAATATTTGGGCACTTAAGCCCTATTCACACGGGGAGAGTTTCTCGCAATGAAGATACTGTTATCGTAAGGATATAAAAAGTGATATAAGGATATAACAATGCGATAATCTATGGCGGTTATATCGAGCGATAATCGCATACGATTCTCGCTGCGAGAAACTCTCCCCGTGTAAATAGGACTTCAGTCTTGTTTTCAGGTTTATTCCATAAATAAAACGAACAAATTGCATATCGCCATAAACTCTCCAGCAAACATACATAAACTTAATAAAAAATATAAGAACAAGAATTACTATTAAAAATTAAACAAATCAAAATTGTACCTTGGTATACTTCACAATGGTCTTTCCATAAAATATATATACATTTGTATGTAATAGGTTCGGTAAACGAGCAAACAGGTCACCTGATGGTAAGTGATCACACGCACGTGAATAAACACATGAACATCCACAACGCTTGGAACATAGATGTGTTGCAGGACTATGAAATCGTGAAGGAAAAAGGTCGGAAAGAGGAAATGGGTATTAGGCATACGGCTATCCCACCGAACGTAACACGACAGCATAACTGTCGTTTCAGATGGACCTCCTGTGAGCCAGTGGCACCACTCCGGACGAGCTTCTCATTCATGCAGTCATGACTGACAACAGCATAGCTCTATCACTCCGATGATAAAACCTCACCTGTTTGAAGCTCTCCCTGTCATCAGAAGCGGGCGCGATCTGCAGCAGTGCAAGTACGTAGTTGTGGTAGAGGAACACGTGCGCCACCGGAGCGAGGAGTAGCTTGGGCAGGTAGTACTTCACCGCCAGGCGGAACCCGTGACCCGCCGTGTCCAGCCGCTCTGATAACTAACAAACATATGGGAATATTAATACGTAATACATATAGCTACTGCGTAAAGACCCAATTACACCTACAAGAATATCTCGCCTCAAAGATACGATTATCGTAATTATATAGAAAAAGTTAGTGCGTGGTGGCCTGTTGGTAACGGACCAGACGCGGCTGCCTACATGTTTACGGTGGTCGCGGGTTCAAATCCCAGGGCACACCTCTGACTTTTCGGAGTCATGTGTGTATTGATAGTGAATCACCACGCATTGTAACGGTGAAGGAAAACATCGATTTGCATAAATCTCTATGGTATGTGAAAGTCCGCCAACCCGCACTAGGCCAGCGTGGTGGACTATATGGCCTAACCACTCTCAATGTACTCTCGATTGTAGAGGAGGCCCGTGCCCTGCAGTGGGTCGTATATGGGCTGATACAATACAAAAATAGAAAAAGTTTGCATCGTGTAAACATTGTCAGAACACGACAATCTATAGCGGTTATGTCATGCGATAATCGCATACGATTCTCACCGCTACAAACTCTCCCTGTGTAAATGGGGCTTAAGAAAGCTTTACTAATGAGAATTTGATTGAAAAGATCTATATCCGTATCAGCCCGTATACGTCTCACTGCTGGGCACAGGCTTAATCTACAGTCGAGAGTACGACTGAGAGGGGTTAGATATAGTCCACCACGCTGGCCTAGTGCGAGTCGGCAGATTTTACATTCAATAGAAATTCTTACAAATCGCTACGGTATATAAGTTTCCTCATGGTGTTTTCCTTCACCGATATAGTGCGTGGTGATAGACTATCAATACACACATGACTCCGAAAAGTTAGAGGTGTGCCCTGGCATTTGAACCCGTGACCACCGTGAGCATATTGGCAGCGCCGTCTGGTCCGTTACCAACAGGCCAATAGGAAAATATTTTTTTAAAATTTCATTTACTTGTTCAACTCAAACAACAAACCGCCTTAGAATTATTAGGAACTACTGTAACACCGTGAATTTATTATTCCAATCCAATCCATCAGCCAAAGGAAGTCCACTGCTGAACATAGGCCTCTCCCAATGATCTCCACAGTGAGGTGTTGTAGGCAGCCTGCATGCAGCGACGTCCCGCGACTTTTACGAGGTTATTATTAATCAATTTCAAATCTAGACACAAGGCAATAAGGTCTATTTTTGCCCGAGCCTCACTCGTGGACAGTCGTTATATTAAGTCTAAAGGACATTTACCACTGGGTCATCAACAATGTTCTGCAACGCTTCCCTCGATTCCTTTCTGGTGACGATGTTCGCGTACCGCACGTACGCACGGAACTCCTCCACCTCCGCCAAATCTATATACAAATAATTATAACAATTACACACATTCAAATACAGCCGATAGTCACATACATAGTCCTGACCCCACACCGACATCGACTCTTGTGTCTTGAATTGACTACAAGCAAATATCTAAAAACATACGCGCACGCACACACGCACAGACGCACACGCACACGCACAGACGCACACGTAAATTAAACCATAGTACAAACAAGTAATAAATACAGCCAACACTCACATACATAGTCCTGACCCCACACTGACATCGACTCTTGTGTCTTGAGTGGAGTACAAGCAAATATATAGTAACACATGCGCACGCGCACACGCACGCAGACGCACACGCACAGACGCACACATAAAATAAACAATAAAACAAAAATAATGAATTATTTTGTTATTTTTTTTTTGTTTTGTTTAAATGTTTCACTTTTGATTGTTTTATTAAAATTGTTTACACTGGCAGTACTTGTATCAGGATGTGTGCCCAAGATACGGGCTTGCCTACTTTGGGACGCACATATTTGATAAACAAATTACTGTAAAATGTGAATGTGTACATTGTATTTTCTTGGGAGATTTTTCACAATAAATTTATTATTATTATAAATACACCCAATAGTCACATACATAGCCCTGACCCCACACTAACATCTAGTCTTGTGTGGTGTATCAAAAACTACGAGAGACTTTTCGTTCTCAAACACCGAGACCAGAAACAAATACTTGTGGGTCTCACAAACACTTGTCTCAGTGCGGGACTCGAACCCGCGGCCTCTCGTTTCACAGCCGGCATCTAACCAATCAGCCACGGAAACTGTCAAATGTTTCGATAAATCTTTCACTCGTTTAATTTCTGGGCAGATCCTTATAAAAATCAAAATAATTTATTAATATTGGCCCATATTAACTACCTCGGTGGCGTAGTTGTACTACGGTACGATTACAAATCTGAGGTCTCGGGTTCGAATCCCGGATCGGGCAAAGTGATAATATATTATTCCATTTATTATCAACCCAAAGTCAGGTCACACAAGGAACACACAAGGCGAAACGTGGGTTTTCTAGTAGCACCTCTGCATACCCCTTCTGGGATAAAGGCGTGATGTTTATGTATATATATAAATAAGTAATAATTAGTATGTACCTTCAAAACAGCTGCCTATGTACGGCGTAGGCGAGTCCTGCGACATCTCCATGGCGTCCTCCAGGTTGCCTAGCAACGTCACTGTGAGCTCATAAATATCCACTATGTTGCCGAATATTAAAGATATCGCCTGGAAATAAAACATATATATATAATATTATATATAATAAAACATAAACACACGTCGCGAGTACACGCCTCACGTGTCCAAACTTCAAAGCACAGAATACTAACAGAAGTGAAGCTCGTGTATGTACTTCACTTGTAGCTACACTCACTACGCTCGGCCGCGCTAGGGTTGTTCACTTTTATGCGAAAACAAGTATCGTGGTAATAGCACGAGTATCGTTTGATTGATTGTTGAGAATAAAACGTGAATAATAAATAATATACATATATAAATAATTAAATAAATACACCCAACAGTCACATACATAGTGCTGACCCCACATTAAGATCAATTAAGTCTTGTGTCCTGGGTATCAGAAGCTACGAGAGACTTTTCGGTCTCACAAACACCCAGACCCGACACAAATATTTGTGGACCACACAAACATTTGTGTTGATGCGGGGATCGAACCCGCGGCCTCTTGTTTCACAGGCGGCGTCTAACCAACTGCGCCACGGAGGCTGTCGAAATGTATTTATTTATTTATTTATTAATAATAAATAAAATGTAAATGTTTTTGCTCCATGTTAGCACAACAAGATGTGTATGTGCGTGTCGGCAGCGGGTGCACTGTCGCCCGCCCTGCTGTGGATGATGGAGCACGGTGTCGCTGAGCGCTGCGTGTGTGTGCGTTGATCTAGCGCGGTTTGTATGGAGCTTCACTCCTGTTAGTATTGTGTGTCCAAAGGTAACTATCTTACTTCAACGGCGGTTCATTTAGTCGCGTTCCGATTTTTTTAAATTTACACATTCTATTGCGATGCGGTTCATCATTCATCAGGTTCTACAGAACATAAATAAATATAATAAATATCAAATTGGTTTCACGCGAACATACAATTTCATCACTTAACCGGCATAGTAAAAAATTTACGACTGGTGTGCATACATTTAAAAGAACTTACATCATACATTTATCTGATGTTTAACAACATCTGTACGCATTTACTACTCGCGAAACAGAGCGAGAGAGAACACAGTGCGTTTGCATAGGAGTGACAGAGACAGAAATACCGCAATGTTTTGTTCTCGCTACAAGAGTGACAGAGACAACATTCTGGTCTCAGCCTTCCCTTTATCAAACCCACTCGACCATCCCAGTCCACTGTCTTCTCCAGTTCATCCTAGAACACCTGAATGATGACGTCTACGCCAGAACCAGACTGTCACTAACTCAGTAAAGCGAGAGCAAATAAATATACTGCACGAAATCTATGTGCATATAACCGTCTGCAATTATAGAGCGAGACAGAGATAGAGCGACTGCGTACGAGTGACAGAGACAACAATAACGAAAGTTTCTGTTGGAAACAAATTTAACTATTAAACGACAACTATTATTAGAATGAGAAGAACATAGCAAAACTGTGTAAGAGTGAAAGTGACACAATTACTGCATTTTTCGTTCTTGCTACAGGAGAGACAGAGACAACATTGTGTCCTCAGCCATCTCTTACACCCACCCGACTATCCCGGTCCAGTATCTTCTCCAGCTCATCCTTGAAGACGCGGATGATGAGGTGCAGGTCCCTGAGGAAGTGCTTCTCGTCGGTGAGCAGGTCGCGCACCAGCTCTGCGTAGGACAGCGAGCCGCGGCGGCCGCGCCGCTCCGTGCTCGTGGCCTCGGCCGCCGCCAGCTCCGACTCTTGGTAGAACATGTCCATCAGCACCTGGGGGGAGGGGGGGTTCATATAACTAGCAGTCCAGCCCAGCTTCTCCTGGATGCAATTCAAATAGGATCTTAGCGTAGTCAGACTAATTATGACGAATTATAAGGATTTAGTATTTTTATGTTATAAATGGGTGTATGGAGGAAAATTGTTGGTAATAAAGTAATTTCAAATACAGCGTATATCAAGACTGCGACCGAAAACGAAGCCAGGTTACCACCTAAAACTACCGTTTTAGGGTCTACAGACACGATGCAACAAATCATTTTGCAAAAAAAATGGACAACTTTTTTTGTAATGTGGGTAGTAAATCCTTAGTTTTTGCTTAAATTACAATTTCAACTCTTGCGTACCATTGTTCTTTAGAAATAAAACGGTGTACATTATTATTTAAAAAAAAAGATCGATTTTCTACCCAAATACGACAAGTAAAAAATTACAACAAAAAAATGTTCGCTTTTATTTTTGCTAAATTTTTAGTTGCATTGTATCTGAACTCGATAGTAGTACCACCGAAAATGAATTTCGGTAGCAGTCTTGATATACCCTGTATGTATATGTATATATATATATGATACCTTATCAGCACACATAGCAGTCTTGATGTCTCGACACGTGATCGTCTCGTAGCCGGACTTCTGCGAGATCTTCTTCACGAAGTTCCCCGCCAACTTCAATATGTCTGCACTCACGTACTCTAATATGGCGGTCATGAATATCGACACGGACACGTCGATTTTGTACAGCAGCACCTCCTGGAAATTATTGGGGATAATTATACAGGGTATATCAAGACTGCTACCGAAAACAAAGCCAGGTGGTAGTTTTAGTGACTGGACACAACGCAACTAATCTTTTTACAAAAAAAAAGGGACGATTTTTTTGTTAATTTTTTTCCTATCATCGTATTTGGGTGATAAATACATATAATTTCCAAAAAAAAAAAAATATTCACCCGTTTTTTTTTAAAGACACTACAGAATGCAAGGCTTTAAATTATAATTTTGGCAAAAACTATGGGTTCACCAGCCAAACACAATGATATTTGAAATATTACAAACAAAAATCGTAGCGTTATTTCGCATAATTTTTAGTTGCATCGTGTCTGTAGTCACCAAAACTACCACCACATGGCTTCGATTTCGGTAGCAGTCTTGATATACCCTGTAGAATATGGAGACTGTCCCGCCCTCACACCCGCCAGTGCAACTCCTGTGTCGCAGGATCAACAGCACGCATTGTAATGACACCGAGCATTGAAGCTCAGCGAGTCTCCGGGAATGGACAACTTGTCATTAACCCGCAACGAAATCAATCATAAAGTTATATTAATAGGAGGAGTTGGAAATATGTTTGTCCACTTCGCGGCCTCTCGTTTTACTGCCGATGTCTAACCAAATGCGCCACGGAGGCTATCGAATTGGTCCATTTCTACTGTACTCCTGAGTAATTGGAGTGTTGCATAACCATTATTTTTAGTGCAGGGCCCTAAAGGCTAAAATAGCAGTGAACACATACCTTCTGCAGCATATGATGGATCCTGTCCAAGGGCAATAGAGCTCTTCTTCGTCGCGAGGCGGCCGCGTCCCGTGCGTCTGTCAACGCCCACTTGTCCAGCGGAGTGGGGAAAGTGCGCGCCACGCGCTCCTCCACATCCTGACGCAAATCATCATGACATCATCATTACCATGGGCTCTTGCAAACAATATTATACATTGTGGTAGATACACGCTGTTGTCAGCCATGACTCGGTATGAATGAGCAGGCTCGTCTGGGGCGGTACCACTGTCTTACAAGAGATTGACGTGAAGAGTTAGCCCTGCTGTCGCGTTTCGTTCGGCGAGTGAGACTGCCGGATTCACAAAACCCTTCCCCTTCCCCTCCTTTTTCCATCCCACTCCCCTACCAACCTGATGCGCCGGCAACGCAACCGTGATCCAGCGTTGTGGATATTCATGGGCGGCAGTGATCACTTACCATCGGCTGACCTGTTTGCATGTTTGCCGGACCCATGCTTTTAAAAAAACTGCCAAGCTATAAAGCTTCATATACTGAATAGTATAGGTACAAAAGATAAACTCATATGCAAGAGGTCGCCTGGGTAGGTACCACCGCAATGTCTATTTCTCCCGCCAAACAGCAGTTAATGCACTGTTGTGTTCTGGTCTGAAGGACATTGTAGCCAGAGTAACTACTGGACATAATGACACTTAACATTAAACATGACACAAGTTTGTTATAGCTAGTATACAGATCGACACATGGTATTTAATTTAAACCTGTTCCTAGCCACCCCGGGTAACATTGTACCAAGTTTGAAAAGGAACTGCCTAGTAGTATTGTCAAAACTCGCGATTTGAGTTTCCAATGCCCTTGATCAACCCGCATATGTAGGTACGATTCTTTTTACGGCTCAGGTAAGTTCCCGAACCGAACTGAAGTTCAGTTAAGCGGTAAAAGTACTCGCATCTATACAGGTGACCAAAATCGTAAAAACTAAAATCACGATTTTTGACATAAAAACATCTCCAATTTTTTTCAAATTTTACAAAATGTCCCCTGGGGTGGTGAAAAACATGGGGGTTAAATTAAGTAACACATGTCAAAATCACTCTGTAGATGGGATATACAACCTGTACTGTGAGCGGGGTGGGCACCGCACACAGCATGGCGAGGAGCCGCAGGCACAGCGATTCCACATACTCCAGGGCGCTTTCCTCCGCGCTTAATGTTGGGTGGACTTGCTCTAGCACCTGGGGACAAAAATATATATCATTATATATTACTCACCAAAGGCGACCTGTTTGCTTATCCATAGACAGTTTTAAAACCCATATTAGTTATCGAAGGTTTTGCCCCTTTCGAACGACTTTTGAATTCAGTTTGAGCGAAGACAAAACATTTGATAGCTAAAGTAGGTTTTAAAACTGTATTTGAATAAGTTTGTTCAAGATATTTTACTGCCTTGGTGGTGCAGTTGTACTACAGTATGATTGCAAAATTGAGGTAGCGGGTTCAAATCCCGGGTCAGGCAAAATGACATTGGATATTTTCTATTCATTATCAGAACAGAGTCAGGAATTTGTGCCCAATATAGCAAAAGACTCGCCCCCTAACACATCATGGGAGGGAAAATACAAGGCGAAACGTGGGTTCTTGTTTGCGGCTCTGCCTACCCTATGAATGAGGTGCTGCCAATGGTAACAAATAGTTTTTACTTTATATATTACAAAATTGGTTAAAAAGCCTTTTAGTAGAGATAGTTGCTGTATTAAAAAATATCTGCAGTTATAATTTTGTCAGTTTTACAAACATTGTGCGGTCAGAGAAGCATGAAATTTGGCACAGATGAAGATTACATGGAGGGTATTGTGTATTGACAGATAGTAATAATAACTTATAACTTGTTTGACGCTTTTTTGTGTAAAAAGTACAACTCAAGTGAGTAATGTCAAATAAATTCACATTGTCATTTAGCTACCTAGCTGAAAACATGTGTTCGCCTTTATAATGTGTTTCCCTAAACATAATAGAGGAGAAATGCAGAAACCTAATATTTAATTAAAATGTATGCTGGCAATTCATTAAATAAAATTAATTATCCAGCATGAGGTGTCTAACTTATACAAGATGGTCTGTTTTTGGTTGACGGGAAGCGTAAAAGAAGTTGCAGCTTGAAGGACCAACCAAGGTAAAAACTTTTTGTTCTTGTTGTACTGAGCATATACTATTAGAAATATTAAGATGAACATAAAAAGTATGTAATAATGTATAGACATTTAGGTAATATTGTATTTTCATGACTGCTATGCACATATTTTATGGATTTAAGAAATTAATTTGTTATTTAAATTACCATAATAAGTCTCATACTCTTTATTCATTAAACACCATTCACACGTGGAGAGTTTCTTACGGCAAGAATCATATGCCAATATCTCATGACTTAACCACCATAGATTATCGTGTTCTGACAATGTTTACACAATGAGACTTTTTTAATATCCTTACAATTATCATATCTTCAGAGCAAGAAATTACAGATTACAGAATTATAGTTAATCGTTTATACATACATACATACATAACCACACGCCTTTTTCCCAGAAGGGGTAGGCAGAGGTGCTACTAGAACACCCACGTTTCGCCTTGTATATTCCGTCCCACGATGTGATAGGGGGCGAGCCTATCGCCATATCGGGCACAAATTCCTGACTCCGGGCTAATAATGAATAGAAAAATCCAATATCACTGCCCGACCCGGGATTCGAACCCGAGACCTCAGCTTTGCAATCATACCGTAGTACCACTACGCCACCGAGGCAGTCGTTTTTATTTATTAATCGTTTATCTCATAAAATATGTATCAAACTTGGTTCTTTTACTGCAAAAGTACCATTGTGATTCAAAAAACCTAAACTTCAAAATACAAGAATGTGCTGTTCACCTATTTTAAATTGCAAGATTTTTTCCTCATAGACAAGGATTTAAATATTAACAAATTTTCTTTATTTCTGAGAAATTCAATCACTTGCAATCTGAAAAGCACTTAGAACTTTTTGATTAATTATAAATCTCTGATTATAATTCTAACTTGATATATTATTTGTAATATTCATTTGGAATAACATAGAAATGCATTATTATAATAAAATCTACTTGAATACTTTGCAGAGGAGATTCATAGACACAGCCAGTTTAAATTTTCTAAGTAGGTTATCGGACTTTTTTTCGCATCAAAACTCCTTACAACAAAAATTAAAAAACTCATTATTCTAACTTAAACATGGCATTGAAACAAAACCAGCGGCATTATAACGACGCGAATTGTAAAAATCAATCGTTTACTATCCAAACAGGGTGCTACACACAATGATAAGATACAAGGGGACCTTGACTCCGTTACGAGAGAATGGAACGACACTACACCAAAATATTTACTAAAATCACTGCCCTCCCATTAAAAACAACCCTTTTAATTAACAAAAATAATGTTTAGTCACTCTATCACTGTGTTCTAAGAGGACTTAGAGCGAGAATCATAGATATTTCGCAACGACCCAACAAATCATCAAGCATACACACTAACCTTTCGGAGAGAGTTTACGAACAATCCGCGCCATTTCTCAGCGTTATCCGGGTCCTGGAAGTCGTACCCTCTCGTCTCCTCCACTGTCGGCAGCATCTTAACCAGCTAACCCGCTCCGGATTCATGTAAACACCTCTGTTATCAATTCGACATAACATATGAATCCATACCGCTTTTTGGGCGATTTTTACACTTTACACAATCACTTAAAACGATAAAAACACTTTGAAATTAATAATTGTATTTTAATGTAAACGTTTTGTGTAATTAAAGCGTAATTTCGTATGAAATCAATTGAAAAATAAACTCTGATTCATTTGGTCGGATAAACGACGCCATTTTCAATTTATAAATCATTGGCTTGTTCTCGCTGTTCGGATTGACCATAGACAATAATTCCGATACAATACACATGAATTTAAATCAGCCCACGTCAACCCACTGCTGGGTCTAAGTTTAACAATAGGCCAAATTTTTCTGTCCTGTGCCCAGCGAATTCACTAGCACTACTTCTTGTTAGTCTGTAACTACTTTTCTGCGACTCTCATGATGTCATCGCTCCATAAAAAAGTATATGATTATGGGAACTAAATACTAATAATGTTCGCCTTTCCAATAATTAAGTCGGTTATAACAAAATGAGTTAGTACCTATTGATTCAGAGTAAGAATCGGAACGCATAATCTTATTCTTCCATCTGAGAATAAAATTCGGAATCAGAATAAATTCGGTTTCGTCAACGATTGATTCAATAGGACCTTCTTCCATCATAATGAATAAATATGAATAAATGACGGAACTTTGCTCAAGTTTAATAAAAAAAAAACAATATTTTTTATAACTTTATTACTTTACAATTAGATTAAAAAATACACATTTCCATTTCATAATTGTATGGACATTCATTGAATAAAAATACCTATCAAAAATCCAATTACTGATCTAGAATAGTGCATTTATGTCTGTGATTTATGTATACGAGATGACCTCTTTGCTATTATTTTAACGAACTATAAGTGATCTGTCTGAACGATGGCCCAAACTAGTCGTAAGTTGTAATCCCAGGGCATCACATATGTATTGATATCTGGTTAATTACCTGTCATATAGATTGTTACAAAAAAAATATGCTTGTGAAGTTCAACCAGTAGACCTAAAAATAATTGTGGTGGATTATGACCAAAGCTCTTTCAATTGAACTTTCGAAAGTTGAGGAGGCTCGTGAAGCTGTTGAGAAATGGGCGATTGCCGATTATGGGCATATACAGTACAAAAGTAACAATGGTGGAATTTTTATGGAGTTCTAAGCAAATAAACTTAAATTTATGCAATTAATTATTACAATCCTGGTTCAAATTACCAGTAAAATTTTTAACTTTGTATTTCATTCATTTGTAATTTTATTCATTTGGTGTCGTATTTAGCTGAGTGATCTCGTAATTATACGAGTCCGACAGGATGTATGTTCTGATATATTCAATGTTTATTCAAATATTGGATGTTTTCGAACGAAATTATGTCAAACTGACAAGAAAACTGTTATTTTTAGTAAATATTTTGAGGTCTTTTAGAGTGCACAGATGAATAAACAAAGAATATTTCACGCATATTGTGATGCTAAATGGAATAAAAATAATGCAATATACCCAAGTAGATCTTTATTTAGTTAATATAATTTATTCTTTCATAAAATAACTTAATTTAACCTTTTGAATCATGCAATACTAATCGTCGATCGTGTATAAATAAAGAACCTTCAGTTGTATTTTGTAATCGCCCAGTGATGAATGGTTCACTATTTTGTTCTTGATAAGCAAAACAGTAAATAAATACAATGTTTTTAGTGTTATTGTTAATATTAACATTCGAAAATGCCTATTGTATGCAGAAAAATGTCGCTTTGTCACCGAACAGGACTTTTAATTACGGATTGTAAGTTTGACGCAGATTTTTATGATTATTTTTTTAACATTAAACATTTTCTCCGCATGTTTCGAAAATACACTTTCTCCTATCTTTCATGCACTTATTTCGTAGGTAGAAATGTGCTATATTTTATGTTTTTTTACTGTTTCTATGTTATTGTGTATATAATTATAAATATGAATGTATATGAATCTGGAAATCCCCTGGCTAATATTAAAATGCTAACGTCGTGTTCAAAGACTTTGATAACGAATTCCTTTGTCCAAATATAGTTTTTACTTAATTTCATAATATATTATAGATATAATCTGATCTTAGATTTTATAATTAAATGAATAAGGAAAATAATAAATTTCGAATTACAGCTGTTGTATGACTTATTGTGGTTTAATTTTGTAAGCCGACATTCAGTCATGGATATGAAGTTTATTTTTAGTCAAGCTGCATTAAGTAATTAATAAATACATATTACAGTCACACATTGTCCTTCACCCCATACTATTGTGCCTTTTATCTTGGATGTTACAATGTAGAAGAGGCTTATACCCAGCTGTGAGACTCTGTGCCCAGCTGTGGGACTCTGCTGGCTGAGAATGATGATAAATACAAAAATTGCAAGAGCCATTTTGTTCTAACACCCAGAACTGAAACAATTATTTGTAGATCATACAAACATTTGTATCAATGCAGAGATTGAGTATGCAGCCTCTTTGGGTGAGCTTCTAAAAAGCTACAGAATACAAATGAAAAAGTTAATAATGAATAGGCCCTCAATATGTGTCCTTCAGCCTACACTAGGCCAGAGCAGTGGACTACGGTCTAAGCCCTCTCAATCAGAAATTCAGTTGACTATGATTTTCTACAGTGATTATGTATAGACTGATACAGCCCTGCTTACCGGCCCCATTCATGCAAAATGTCACATTTTGTCCGATGAGCGAGATTGCTGGATGCCAAATACCCCTTTCCTCATCGCATCTTTTTTCCTTCTTGCTCCCCTTCCTATATGATGGGCCAACATATTCATAATCCAAGTGTTGTTAATGTTCATGGGTGGCAGTGATCATTTATTTTAACTGGTATAATCTCATTTAGTTAGTAGGGGGAGGGGGAGGGGGGGTCCAGCCAAAATGAAATTTAGGAATGGTTAAGACACCAGGGGAATACCCTGCTTGTATAATAATATTATTACAATATGCACCTTATGTTGTCAACATAAGGTCTGAATTTCTACAGAAAGGAATATTGAAAGTCATTTACTCTAGAAGTTCAGACTTGTCATTGTTGATATAATACCCAATATATGCTTTATTGTATTGATATAAGATCATAATTCCAATAAAAATCTAATCAAAGATTAAAAATTATCAAAGTGGCATTCAGGGGAATACCCTACAAATAGTATTACTCAATAATACACCTTATGTTATAAATATAAGGTCTAAATTTCAATACTAAGCGAATAAACCAACTTTGTATTAAATTCTCTGAAACTTGTAAAATGCTTATTCAAGAAATTTAATCTAAAGTGTAGCGTTACAGCGCAACTACCATAAGCTGGTAAATGCCAAAATGAAGAACGACAATTAAAATTAAAAAAATATCTGTTTAATGCATTGTTAAATGTTAAAATAATAACCCAACAGTCACATACATAGTTCTGACTCCACATGAAGTTGAATTAAGCCTTGTGTCATGGGTATCAGAAGTTACGAGAGGCTTTTCGGTCTCGCTAACACCTAGACCCGAGACAAATATTTAAATATATGATTTCTTATACAACGACGACCAAAAATACAAATACGACCTGGCGACCTTCAATAAACGAGGGCATCCACACCTTAAAGGCCGGCAACGCATCTCCATGCCCTATGAAAATGAAAATAATTTATTGAATCCATTAAAATGTTCAACATTATTTCGATTCAGTCATTTTTTTTCTACCACCCGATTCGGAAAGCGGTTTTCACCAGAGAAGAACGGGCAAGAAACTCTAGTGTAGCTCTTTTCAAAACCAGTTTACAATATCGTGATTGTTACAAAAGTTACAAGTTGGCCTAAATCAGAGCAGTTCATTGATAATTTGTTATGGTGGTGCAGATGTTCATGGGCGGTGGTGATCACTTACCATCAGGTGAACTGTATGCTTGTTTGCCCCCTATTATATACATACAAGTGTATATAAAAATAACAACGCACATTTATACTTGTAATCTAATAACATGTCCAATGTAATACAATCTGAAGAGAGATAATTGACATTGATTATTGAGAATTTGACAGTCTCCGTGGCGCAGATGGTTAGACGCCGGCTGAGAAACTAAAGGCCGCGGGTTCGATTCCCGCACCGAGACAAATGTTTGTGTGAACAACAGGTATTTCTTTCGGGTCTGGGTGTTTTCGTGAGAACGAAAAGTCTCTCGTAGTTCCTGATACACGACACAAGACTCGATCTTAGTGTGGAGTCAGGACTATGTATGTGACTGTTGAGTGTATTCGTGTTTCATTTGTTTCAGTTATGAATATGACCAGAGGATAAATTTGACTTTGAACAGCTCTGTGGAACACATATTGGACTTTTATGAGGTATGTATGGACTATAGATAAGAGACCACTCTCTCTCTTCAGGGAGTCCACTGAACATAGGCCTCCCCCAAAAATCTCCACATCGACCTGTTGGAAGCGGCCTGCATGCAACCACAACAAACCATTAATGGTCAAAATAATTAGTGATCTTAATCACCATGTAAAGATTTATTTCGAAGTTAAACCAATCAGGTCAAAGATTTTTTCGATACGTCCATATTTGTCTGTCTTGATTCGTCTATTATCAGAAAAGATTTTTAAATAGTGATCAGGGTCGTTTATTAATAACGGCCTTGTGCCTAAGGGTTTTTTTGTGTCAAAAGGAAAAGCTACAAAGCTCCCCTTTTGGTACAATTTCAGTAAAATTTCATGACGATCGGTTGATTAATTAACGCCTAAAACGTATTGTATTGTATTGTATCAGCCCATATACGACCCACTGCAGGGCACGGGCCTCCTCTACAATCGAGAGTACGATTGAGAGTGGTTAGGCCATATAGTCCACCACGCTGGCCTAGTGCGGGTTGGCGGACTTACACACCGTAGATTTTTTTTTTTTAAACCTAAAACCTAAAACGTAACAAACATAATATTTGTCAACAGACGTCAGACTTATGGGCCGGCTACCCGACACGAGTCCACGTGTCCACGAATGATACGGTTAGCAGCGATTTTCCGGTGTTCATCACTGCGACGCAGCAGAAAGGTTAGATTTGTTTGCTAACGGTACCAATTGCTTTTGTTTTTTTAGACAGCCTTCGTGGCGCAGTTGGTTAGAAGACGACTATGAAGAGGCCGCGAGTTCAGTCCTCGCACGGAGACAAATATTTTTGTGGTTCGACGCCGACTGTGAAACGAGAAGCCACGGGTTCGATCTCCGCACCAACAGAAATGTTTGTGTGGCCCACAAATATTTGTGTTGGGTCTGGGTGTTTGTGAGAGCGAAAAGTCAGTCGTAGTTTCTGATATACGACACAAGACTCGATATTAGTGTGGGGTCAGGACTGTTTAAATAAATAAATAAATACACCTAACAGTCACTTACATAGTCCTGACCCCACGTTAAGATCAATTAAGTCTTGTGTTGTGGGTATCAGAAACTACGAGAGACTTTTCGGTCTCACAAACACCCAGACCCGAAACAAATACCTGTGGATCACACAAACATTTGTGTTGGTGCGGAGATCGAACCCGCGGCCTCTCGTTTCACAGGCGGTGTCTAACCAACTACGCCATTTTTTTTTTTTTTTTTTATTCTGGCACGGCATGATGACTGCACTGCACCTGATGTTAAGCGCAAATGCCGTCCAGACAGAGTATCGAATGGCTTCTTATCTGGCTTGCGAAGCCACAGCTTGACGGTTTAAACCATCTCGGCGCGAACAAAAAAGTTCGCAAATTATTTTTTGTGCCGCACTGTGAAGCTGTGGAATTGTTTGCCGTCACACGTGTTCCCTCCTTCCTATAATCCTGGGTCCTTCCGCCGTAGTGTGAAGAAGCATCTCAGCAGGCCGGCATAATTGTGTCGAATGGCATGGGACCGCCGTCTGATGCTATGGAGGCTGTCGAAGGACTTGTATATGACTGTTGGGTGTGTTTATTTATCTGCCTTTATTATGGATGAGTTTTTGTGTTATTCCCAAGGTGTGTCGTCATGGGAACTGCCGCTAATAATACAGACGAGTCACTGGATCCTGAAGTTCACCAACATGGCCAGAACTCTTTGTCCACACGACGCTGGACCGGGTGAGTAGGGCTTCTTTAGGCCGGCATAATTAGTTATATTCGTTGGGATGTTATTCCAAAACATACATACATACATAATCGTCACGCCAGTATCCCATAGGGGTAGGCAGAGACTATGTATCGCCACTTTGCTCGATCCTGACATACTACTTTCGCTGCATCCACTTTCATGCATTTTCATGCATGCTCGTCGGTTCAGGGTACTTTTGACCTGACCCTTGTTGAGGGTATCACCGATTTGGATGGCGTAGGTTCGATGAGGTCGACCTCTACCGACTCTTCCACCCACCCTCGCCTTGTATATTTACTTCTTACAAAACAATTTGTGATATTGTCCGACCGCTTAGCTATACTATAAATCTACGTACAATAAAATTAAATTGGGGGTAAATAGGGAATAAATTAGTTATCTGTTCATCTTGTTTTAAGGTTAAAGTGTTAATATTTGATGTTTGCAATACATAGTCTTACTGGAATTTGAAAAGAAATTGCTATGTAAAAACGTGTGTCATATTCTAGTTAAGCTAGTTAAGTCCCTTTTCACCCCGTTTTTTTGTACAATAGTTAACTAGGTTTTTGTACTGAATTATTACTAATGTTATCTAATATACAGGGTATATCAAGACTGTTACCGAAAACGAAGCCAGTTGGTAGTTATAGTGACTATAGACACGACGCAAATAAAATTTTTGCAAAGTAACGCGACAATTTTTTTTGTAATGTTTTAAATGTCACTGTGTTTGGGTGGTAACTACATAATTTTTGCTAAAATTATAATATAAAACCTTGCGTACTATAGCGTCTTTTAAAATGAAAGGGTGTACATTATTTTTTTAGGAAACTGTATGTATTTACCACCCAAATACGATGATAGGAAAAAAAATCAAAATAAAATCGTCGCTTTTTTTTTGTTTTAGTTGCATTGTGTCTAAAGTCACTAAAACTACTATTTGGCTTCGTTTTCGGCAGCAGTCTTGATATACCTTGTATAAACATATTTGATTCCAAAAATAATACGAAAATTCACAGATATAAAAAAAGAAAACAGGCCGACCATACACCTGGCGACGTCGAATCCAAACGATGTATCAGTTGACATCAAATTACGAAGAGTCATGGATTTCTTCATAGAAGTCAACAAGGTAACTATTACTAAAAACATTTAAATAGACTATTTATAATATGGGACTAGCTGCTCAGACGACCTGGTGAAGGTCGTGGGACGTCGCTGGATGCAGGCTGCCTCCAACAGGTCACTGTGGAAATCATTGGGAGAGCCCTATGTTCAGCTGTGGACTTCCTTTGGCTAATGGATTGGATTGGATTGGTTTTATAATGTAGAGGGAGAGCTGTTATACATTTGCGTATGCAAAAACGTAGATATTGTTTTGTTCGCAATGTTGGTAGCCTTGCTATATTAGTGAAAATTGAACTAGTTATAATTTAACTACAAATTGCTGTAAACTCCGTTGGTAACCGAAAGTATGTTTAATTATTATACGTTCAAAACGAATTTGAGTGAAGTTCAATAGCCTTAATTTTTTTTTGTCAAATAGCTCATGCATGTTGGACAACCTGTCAAATGTCAGCCAATAGGAGGGCAGAAAAAGGTGGCCCGGCACCGCCATTTTTATTTAAGTTTTTGAAGTATTAGCGCTTCCTCTGTATTATAAATACTCTTAGACCTCAATCCAATCCATCAGCCGAAGGAAGTCCAGTGCTGAATATAGGCCTCTTCCAATGATTTCCACAGTGAGTTGTTGGAGGGCAGCCTGCATCCAGCGACTTCCCGCGACCTTTACCAGATCGTCTGACCAGCTGGTGGGTGGACCTTAGACCTCAATGATCTCAATATAATATAATATTTAATTTCTTCCTCAGGAAGTAAAGCTGGACACGATGCCAAGCACTCCAAAATATTATTATTTCTCATTTGACCAGAATCCTTGGAACATCACCGATTCACAACTGCCCGGATTTTCTACGTAAGTAAGGAATACATTTTTATAACACGACATAGTGACTACAATGCCACCTCAGTGGCGCAGTTGTACTACGGTACGACTACAAATCCAAGGTCGCGGGCTCGAATCCCGCGTCGGGCAATTGGATTTTTCTATTAATTACCAGCCCGGAGTCAGGAATTTATGCCCGATATGGCGATAGACTCGCATATCACGTTGTGATACACAACAACACACACACGGAACACACAAGACCAAAAGTGGGTGTCGTGGTCGCACCTCTGCCTACCCCTTTGTGACGAAACCTGCATACCATAGAGATCTTAGCAAGGGTTTCTATATGTAAAGTCCGCCACCCGCACTAGGCCGGCGTGGTAGACTAAATGGACAAACTACTCTCACACTTTAAATCCAATATATGTGTCTCTTTTTAATGTCGCTTTTTCGTTTCATCGACTTTCGATTTACGAAACCAAAGTATTACTTTAGAAGAAGTACATTTATGTATGTCCAAATATCTGTAAGATGCTTTCCGTGTCCAAAGCGCTAACTATTAATTGTATCAGCCCATATACGTCCCACTGCAGGGCACGGGCCTCCTCTGCAATCGAGAGTACGATTGAGAGTGGTTAGGCCATATAGTCCACCACGCTGCTAACTATTAATTACATGTCGTAAATTAGACTAAGCCGCACTAGGCGGTAGACCAGCGTGGTGAACTATATGGCCTAACCCCTCTCAATCGTACTCTCGATCTTAGAGTAGGCTCGTACCCTGCTGTGGAACGTATAATTGCCCACATAACCAATAAAAGAATTTCATTACATTTCATATGGGCTGATAAAGGCATACCGAATTATCATATTATCACAATACAACTTGTCATTCAAATTTGAATCTTCTGCAGCAAAAAATAATGTACGTTTTTAACAGTACACGATCATTATCATATTTTCAGAATGTAACCTTACATTGAAATTTGAATCTTGTGCTGCAATAAATAAGTAAAAAAATTGTTCGCAGTTTCAACTACACCATACCAAAGAGCGTTATATTGACGATAGAATCGGACGACGATTTATGTGCAACAGTGTCTATACAGAATAATTCGGTGAGTTAAATGACAATGAAAATGAAAATAATTTGTTTAATACTTAAAAATGATTTTATTTGTTCTACCACTCGTGTCGGAAAACGGTTTTTACTAGAGAAGAACGGACAAGAAAGCTTAGTATAAATAGTTTTGAAGGGATTACGTCTCCCCTTCCTTCCTTTTCTGCTATCTCTAATTTCCCTTACTATATATCTCAGCAAGAATCATGTTTGATTTTTTATTTTTAAGTTTCAGTTAAATCTGACTAGAAATTATTGTGATATTTTACTAGAGGGGATATTGTCTAAAAAATGTTCCCTACAAAAAAGTGGTATCCTTCCGCCATGGTTTGTTTCTGTCCTTGTCACTTCTTCGTAGTAGTACCATCTTCCCTCTTACTTTACTGATTTTGCGCATGCCCACTACGTGATCAGATTTTTTTCTCATCAAACTTTACTATCCCCTTTCTCCCTCGGGAAATATAATTTTAAAACAGCTTATGTCCCTCTCCAGGACGCAGGCTGTATATCACCTAAGTTTCATCGCAATTGGTTCAGTAGTTATGAAGCAAAATTGTAACAAATACTCATTATTTGGTTTATTCCAGTGTCCAGTTTTTGACAATGAGAAGGAGATACAATATCAAGGGTATCATTTAACTATGACTACCAAAGGTGGAATTACACTAACGGTAAGTTTAGTAATTTTATTACAGAACATATACATGGTGCGTGCGTGTATGCGTGTGGGTGTGAGTGTGTGCTTGCGTGTGTGCGTGGTGGCCTGTTGGTAACGGACGCGGCTGCCAACATGCTCAAGGCGGTCGCGGGTTCAAATGAGGCACACCTCTGAGTTTTTGAAGTCACGTGTGTGTTGATAGTCAATCATCACGCACTATAATGGTGAAGGAAAACATCGTGAAGAAACCTGCACAACGTAGCGATTTTCAAGAATTTGTATGGTGTGAAAAGTCCACCAACCCGCGCTAGGCCAGCGTGGTAGACTATATCTAACCCCTCTCAATTGTGCTCTCGATTGTAGAGGAGGCTCGTGTTCTACAGTGGGACGTATATAGGCTGATACAGATACGGAGACAGCATTAACAGCCCATTTGTATTAAATATTAATCTCGCAGCAATCCATGTTCCCGAACGGGTTTTACGTGGTGTTCATAGTCCGGGAGAGTGATGATGAGTGTACTGGGAGGAAGGAGGGCAGCGGCCTACAGGAACCACTGTCGTGGGCTGATGGAAGGGTCAAGAATATTAGGTGAGAACTAACATACTTTATTAGAGGAAAACTTATAAGGTTCGATTTTTGGGTAACGCTAATTTTTTTGGAAATTTGTCAATAAAAGTAGCACTAGACTACAGCATTTCGCGGGTAGTGTTAAAAATAATGTATAGCACATTTCATCCATCCATCCATCAGCCAAAGGAAATCCACTGCTGAACATAGGCCTCTCCCAATGATTTCCACAGTGACTTGTTGGAGGCAGCCTGCATCCAGCGACATCCCGTGACCTTTACCAGGTCGTCTGTCATAGCACATTTACTTGAACATTATTCATAAATCCACTGGTCCAGAGTTCCGCCTTTAACCCCTTTTTTACGACGGGAAAAGCTAGTCACGGCTACCTTCAACAGAAAGAAAAGAAAGGAAAGGGATATCTAAAATGGACCCGTAGATAATAAAAATAATTGATCAATGAAAATGGATTATACGTATGTATATAAATAATTGAAGTAAATATTAGTTAGAACTTAAAATAGACTTAGAATAGACTGCCTCGGTGGCGTAGTGGTACTACGGTACGATTACAAAGCTGAGGTCTCGGGTTCGAATCTCGGGTCGGGCAAAGTGATATTGGATTTTTCTATTCATTATCAGCCCGGAGTCAGGAATTTGTGCCCGATATGGCGATAGGCTCGCCCCCTATTACATCCTGGGACGGAATATACAAGGCGAAACGTGGGTGTTCTGGTAGCACCTCTGCCTACCCTTTCCGGGAAGAAGGCGTGAGTTTATGTATGTATGTATGTAGTCTTATTTTACAATAAAAAATCAAAAACATGTTCTTTTCTATCTATGTGTAGTCATCAGACTACACAACCAAAATTTAAATTCCCTTTTTTTATACAATTCTCATTCTATATTACACGCTGAAACAAATAAATAGCTTAATTAATTCTCATCACAATATCCAGGTGAATTTGTAGTCTCCACATTACAATACTACAGCTGTGGAATTGTTTCTA
Source organism: Theretra japonica (assembly GCA_033459515.1). Classification (NCBI taxonomy): domain Eukaryota; kingdom Metazoa; phylum Arthropoda; class Insecta; order Lepidoptera; family Sphingidae; genus Theretra; species Theretra japonica. The sequence goes on from CM065952.1 coordinate 5,308,841, forward strand.
TACGTATACCTTTGCCTACCCCTTCTGGGGAAAAGGCGTGTGTTTATGTATGTATGTAATTTAAAATAATTAAATCATCGATCAGGTTCAAGGTGATGGCGACCATCTCGTACTCGGAGTACGTGGTGGGCGCGCTGGTGAGCCTGGCGCTGGTGACGCTGGTGGCCGCCTTCGTGCTGGCCACGCTGGTGCCCTGCAGCTTCCGGTGCTCAGGTCAGTGGTGGAAAGAGTTTGGACATCCGTGTACCTAATACAATGTCTAGGTTCAGAAGACAAGAGACTGCTTGAGCCAATGTTTGATCTTTTTTTTTTAAACTAGGTCCGGCAACCGAGCAAACAGGTCACATGATGGTAAGTGATCACTGCACATGAACATCCACAACGCTTGGATCATGGATGTCTCGCCGACCCAATTGGGAGGGGAGCGGGAAAGTAAAAGGATGGGAAGAGGAAATGGGGTATTGCGCATCCGGCAGTCTCACTTACCGAACGATACGCGACAGCAAAGTTGTCGCTTCACGTCGGCCTCCTGTTTGACAGTGGTACCAACCCGGACGAGCCGGTCCATTCATGCTGAGTCATGGTTGACAACAGCGTGGCTCTACTAATAAGCTGTACTAAGATAAGAATGATCTGATGCTAAGTGACTATCGTTTGTAACAATACTTGAATTTATGGTATCTGTTGAAATGCGAGGGAAAGGGAAGGAAAAAGGAGGGAGGATGAAAATAGATACTGAGCCTCTGGTAATCTCACGGAAGAAACAGAAAAGTCGTCCCTACACGTTGGTTTTTGGGAAGAAAATGCTATCTTTCTGGAGAAGCAGATACATTCCTGCCATAGTTCAATGTCATAGAATGTTAACTTCAAGAAAATAGAGAAAATAAGGCCTAGGTAGTTAGGCGGTGTGAATGTGTGCAAAGTGACGGATGAAATATAATTGTGATGGGAAATAATTGTTCCCGATCCAGCGAGTCGGTCTAAACTTTGGGCGTAAAATCAAGTGTCTTCATTTTATTCGCAGAAGAAGTGGTGGTGTTCGATGAGGAAGTGATAGCTTCGACATCGACAGGTAGCAGACACGCTGGCCCCAGCGTCAGCGAGACCAGGCCCATAGTGCAGGATGATGATGACGATGATGAAGCAGGTAGGTCATTACACATAGATACGCTAGATTAAACGTGGCTAGCTTCCACTAGGACAGTAGACACGCGGGCCCCAGCGTCGGCGAGACCAGGCCCATAGTGCAGGATGATGATGACGATGATGAAGCAGGTAGGTCATTACACATAGATACGCTAGATTAAACGTGGCTAGCTTCCACTAGGACAGTAGACACGCGGGCCCCAGCGTCGGCGAGACCAGGCCCATAGTGCAGGATGATGATGACGATGATGAAGCAGGTAGGTTACACATAGACAATAGACTGTTTATTGGATAATAATTATACAACTTATGTAGTTGTCATAAAGAATTGGTGAAAGAATAAAAATATCAATCATTAATTATAGCAGAGATGTTGTGCTTTGATGGTGATGTTGGTGATGTCTTCGGGGCTGGTTGGTTAGACGCCAGCTGTGAAAAGAGAAGCCGTTACGATTCCAATCAGACACAAGTTTGTGTACGCAAGTATTTGTTTCGGGTCTGGGCGTTTGTGGAGCGATAAGTCTTGTAGCTTCTGATTTGACATAAGACTCGATCTTAGTGCGGGGTCTGGACTATGTATGTGACTGTTGGGTATATTTATATATATTTTATTTATCGCCAGGTGTTTTGTCTTATTCAGCAGAGGCCAATAATTGGGCGTGCGTTCCTCCCTTAACCGTGGGGAGGTTGACGCAACTACCGCCGGGAACGCTAGCTCGAAGGTCCAACAGGTTAGTGGGATTTTACACATATATTTATTGTTTAATCATATACCTCCTCTTTTTCTTTGTTTATATTCAAACGTAAAGGGGTAATATCGAAGATGCGGTGAAAATACGAGTTGGATGCATTCGAAACAGAAGTGTTTAGTATATTTTAGTATAATCGAATGATGATATAATATTTTTCTAATTTCAGGTATTTCTGGGGTGCACTTACAGTCGCCGTTGTTTACGCCTTGCCAGTGGTGCAGTTACTGTTTACTTATCAAGGGGTGAGTTAATCATACAGGGGTGAATCTTTATACTCAAGACTACAAATTCACCCGCTTTTACAAATGTGTATACATATTGTAACATCAAATGTAAATTATTGATAATAAGTTTTGTTTGTAAAGAAAGCAAAGTAATTAAAGTGTTTTAAAATAACTTTGCATCTAAGTCCCAAAATACATACCTAAATGTATCACTAATGTCACGCTCCTATTGATGTGATTGATTACTTTCATTCCAAATTCTGATTTAGTGGCTAGCCTATTTCAATGCTGACTGCCTCGGTGGCGTAGTGGTACTACGGTATGATTGCAAAGCTGAGGTCTCGGGTTCGAATCCCGGGTCGAGCAAAGTGATATAGGATTTTTCTATTCATTATCGGCCCGGAGTCAGGAATTTGTGCCCGATATGGCGATAGGCTAACCCCCTATCACATCGTGGGACGGAATATACAAGGCGAAACGTGGGTGTTCTGGTAGCACCTCTGCCTACCCCTTCTGGGAAAAAGGCGTGTGTTTATGTTGTTATGTACTATTTCAATGCCGGTCATAAAATCATATTACATTTATGAAGTTTTGCATACTGAAACACTGATACCGAAAGTGCTATGCCTACCTTTACGATCAAGGCCTCAAAATCCACTGCTATTTTATCATTTAGGTTACAGTTTAATGAACCTAAATAGTCACAAAAAATAGATTTACTAACTAGGAAATGATTTCGCGATCCACACCTCGTACGTGCTGCCACTAAACCAACAAACCATCTTTCCAGCTAGTGTTCCAAACCGGAGACCAGGATCTGTGCTACTACAACTTCCTGTGCGCGCACCCACTGGGTTTCCTGTCAGACTTCAACCACGTGTACTCCAACATCGGCTACATAGTCCTGGGGCTGGTGTTCATGCTGCAAGTCAGAGTCCGGCAGGTGAAGCGCCGCGCGTACCCTCACGTGAGTATTGTAGTCTACATACTACGGATTCACCGAAGACTACAGATTCACTCGAAGACTACAAATTCACCCCGAAGTTGGTCGGAAAAGTGACCGCATTGAACTTCATGGTAAACGCAATGTAATTAAGATGCATCATTTAATACATTTATGGCGGCCCACTCAGCTACTTCTTCGCGCTATAAAAGGATCCAAGATTATAGGAACAATTCCACAGCTGTAGCATTGTAGTGTGGAGACTACAAATTCACCTGGATGTTGTGATAAGAATAAATCAAGCTATTTATTTGTTTCAGCGTGTAATATAGAATGAGAATTCTATAAAAAAAGGGAATTGAAATTTTGGTTGTGTAGTCTGATGACTACACATGGATAGAAACGAACATGTTTTTGCTTTTTTGTTGTAAAATACGACTAAATAAATTAATAACACATTACATTTTATTGTTATATTACTGCGTATAATATTAAATAACAATTAATTTCGTCAGGATATGGGCATACCACAGCACTACGGGTTGCTGTACTCCATGGGGCTGGCTTTAGTAATGGAAGGGGTGTTGTCAGCCTGCTACCACCTCTGCCCCAATAAGATGAACTTCCAGTTCGGTGAGTTAGCCAGGTTTTATATAGGGTAGTATTAGGGGTAGTAAAAAAATACTGCTTGCTTTTTTTATTGCAATGAATTATGAGAGCATGTTATTGGCCTGATGATAAGCGATACGACCGCTCGTGGACAGTAGCAAAGCCAACAACACCTTGAAATACAAAGCAATGCTTGGCATTCCACTGCGCTCGCCATCCTGAGACACATGTTAAGTCTCATTATGTCCTGTAGTTACGCTGGCTACAACGTCTTTCAAACCGGAACACAACAATGCGTTTAAACTGCTGTGTGGCGGAATAAATTAATACAGCCTTGTCTGTTAATACAGACCGATAATAAGCTTAAAATGAATGAAATAATTTTAAAGTTTTACTATCAAGTGATGGTATATCTTACGTTTTATTTGGATTCAAATACCCACACTTACACTTAGGCTCCTTTTTATCCCGAAAAATATAGTGTTCCCGTGGGATGAAGAAGGAATTCCGATATATTTGTTACTTTTTTGTACTCAAATGGATGGGATGGGACTGGATTACTTGAGTGAGAATGAGATGGGACAAAGCGAGATATATCAGGACGGAATGGGATGATTTTGCTTATAAAGATAACCACGCAAATGAAGTTGCGCGCAGAAGCTAGTTGAAAATAGAAATCACGATAAAACAAAGTATCAATATTTTCAATTTTGCCCCAGACTCGTCGTTCATGTACGTGATAGCTGTACTCGTGATGCTGAAGTTGTACCAGAACAGACACTCCGACATCGTGCCCAGCGCTCACTCCACGTTCATGGTCCTCGCGCTCATAATGACCTTGGGTAAGCCTTGTTAGCGAGAATCTCTCGTAGTCTCTGATACATAACAATTGTATTGTATTGTATTGTATCAGCCCATATACGACCCACTGCAGGGCACGGGCCTCCTCTACAATCGAGAGTTCGATTGAGAGTGGTTAGACCATATTGTCCACCACGCTGGCCTAATGCGAGTTGGTGGACTTTTACATACCATAGAAATTTATACAAATCGCTATGGTATGCAGGTCTCCTCACGATGTTTTCCTTCACCGTTATAGTGACGCATAACAAGACTCGATGTTAATCAGGTCAGGGCGTTACTCTATGGTCCGAAATGAAACTCGAAACTTCGGACGTCGCACGTAAAACTGTACGAATGTGCCTAGGTAGTGGGTACTCCACAAAATGTTGGAATCCTCTATCGTACGTCCTACCTATAGACTTAGTTCGGAGTGAATGATAAGTATCATAGAGAATAGTGTTGATTTTTAGAAGTGGAAAATTATAAAACGTACTGCAGACGTCGAACGTTCAAACATATGAGTTTCGTTTCGAAGCATAGAGTAACCCCCCAGGACTATGTATGTGACTGTTGGGTGTATTTATTATTTTTGTTTTATTGTTTATTTTACGTGTGCGTCTGTGCGTGTGCGTCTGCGTGCGTGTATGCGTGCGCGCATGTTACTAGTTATTTGCTTGTAGTCAATTCAAGACACAAGACTCGATGTCAGTGTGGGGTCAGGACTATGTATGTGACTGTTGGGTGTATTTATTGTTGGCAGGTCTGTTCGGGATACTGTACCCGAGCGTGTATTTCTCAGTGTTGTTCACGATTTTACATCTTGTTACCTGTTTAATATTCACTCTCAAGATATACTACACCGGAAACTTTAATTTAGGTGAGTGTTACTTATAATTATTTATACCCATATATTTTCCCGCATTTAATAATTTTTATCTTTATCAATCATCAAATAAACATGACAAATTGAAAGAAATTTCTGTTTCCCTCTTTTAGAGTTTTAACTTTGAAAAAAAAGTTTTACGTACTTTAATAATTGGCTAGTTTACACACGTCATATTTTTTAAACTCTTAAAAAGGTAACTGACTAGAATAAATATCAAAATAAGGTCATAATATTATTTAAAAATTTGAAATTCTGTACATGTCCATCAGAGTGGTCGGTGCTGGGTCGCGGATGGCAAAGCGTCAAGTCCCACGGCCTACGAGCCTTCGTCCCAACGCTGGGCGCTCGGGCCTTACTGCTGGGCCTTGCTAACTTGGCCAACTGGTCCTTCGCTATATACGAGTAAGTAACTTGTAGTCACAGGTTCAAGTTCGGTTAGGTGATAAATTATAGTTCATATTTGTAAGTATTTTTTTATAGTAAGACAGTCGGCGCAGTTGGTTAGACGCCGGCTGTGAAACTAGAGGTCGCGGGTTCGATTCCCGCACCGAGACTAATATTTGTGAGGGCCACAAGTATTTCTCTCGGGTCTGGGGGTTTGTGAGGCCGAAAAGTCTCTCGTAGTTCCTGATACCCGCGACACAAGACTTAATTGATCTTAGTGTGGAGTCAGGACTATGTATGTGACTGTTGGGTGTATTTATTTATTATTGTTATAGTGGCGGGACAAATTGTAATAAATTTGATGGTAAATAAAGATCGCTATCGGAAAGGTTAGGAATAACCTTTCGGCAGCGGCGTGCACAGGATTATGACACTGGGTATGCGGCGGAGTACTCGGTCACACAAACTTTTTCTTTTATATGTTTAGCATAGCCACAGCCACGCGACAGATCTCTTAAGTCGGAAACCATGCCAACAGAACAAGTCTTAGATGTACTACTATTCATGTACATTTTCTACGGCAACGCAGACAAAACAGCGATCAATCGTCGCGGCAGAAGAAATTGTAATAAGTAAAATTACTAGAAATTACACTGTACTAGAATTACTAAACAATATGCAAGGAAAACAATATATAATATAATCGTGTGTACACAACCACACAGCCAGTTATACGTTTCATAACTTTTAACATGAAACTTTCGAGTTACATTCCCTTTTTGCTAGTTTAATTGTTGTAACTCGGGTACACACCAACCTTTAGACACAATTTGAATCTTTTCACTGAATGACAATTGTGAGAACTTGTTATTTTAAATTTTTAATAAACACACATTTTCAACACAAAGCTCACAATCAAATAACATTTTAAAAAAATCAACAAACGCACTAGTAAAAGCAAATCACTACAATTATTATAAAAACTCAGTAATAAACTGTTAAATGTACACACTTTCAAATGTTAAAATGAAAAATCTTTTAAGAAAACTATAAATATACTGGCGCAAACAAAATAGTAAACAATGCTTATCACATGAAAAAAGGCAAAATGGCCTCCGCGAAACACAAAACATTTCTGCTATTTAAACAAATAAAACCTTACTAAACAAAAATGCATAATGCGCATACGTGATTCATTAGATTTCCGTCTATTATTTTTACTCGGATTATAGGACCCGAACATTTCCGATTACTCCCGACAACTGCCGAACACCCGTAGCCTGCCGCTGGAGTCGCGGCTTTCGGATTCATGGGTGTGTGCGTTTACGCACTGTGCACGGACACTAAAATTACTACGCACACGCGAACTAATGTCCTGCGGGACGCGACGGCAGGAGTTGGTTGATTAGGCACATTATTTTTTGTTTGCGCTTGCAAATAATTGCTATTAATAAAATATTAGGCGTTTCTAAGTTATTATATTTTGTTTATTCATTTATTTACTATTAATTATAGTCATCTAAAACATACGAAAGTTTTATTAAAATATCTGTGAATGGCAAGTAAAGCAATGCATTTCTGCCTATAAGGAGCGCACGCCCCTGCCTTTCGGCTAATGATAAATAAATAAATACACCCAACAGTCACATACATAGTCCTGACCCCACACTAATATCGAATCTTGTGTCGTGAGAATCAGGAGCTACGAGAGACTTTTTCGGTGTTACAACACCCAGACCCATCACAAATATTTGTGGGCCACACAAACATTTGTGTTGGTGCGGGGATCGAACCCGTGGCGTCTCGTTTCACAGTCGGCGTCTAACCAACTACGCCACGGAGGTGGTCAGATATGGTGATGGTCAAATACTTGAGTCTTCAAACTCCTGTCTCCAGCATCCTAGAGCACAACAAGGACTTCGCGCGCCAACTGCTGGCCATCCTGATGGGGAACGCTATCCTCTATACGCTGTTCTACATGGTGATGAAGCTCGTGCACCGCGAGCGCGTGCTGGCCCACACGTGGGCGTACGTGGTGTGCGCCCACGTCGCCTGGTTCACCGCACTGCAGTTCTTCCTCGACTCTAAGACAAAGTGGTCGGTGAGTGGAGTTGAAGATGCTTTTGGTCCCAATTATATGTTTTATAATTTTTTGAATTATTTATTTATTTGTCACATACAGGTATGTCTTTTTTTATATACATACATAAATATCACGCCTTTTTCCCAGAAGGGGTAGGCAGACGTGTAACCATAATAGAGGGGAGCCTTTCGCCATATCGGCCACAAATTCCTGACTCCGCGCTGAAAATGAATAGAAAAATGCAATATCACTTTGTCCGTACCCGGGATTGGAACCCGAGACCTCAGCTTTGCAATCATATCGTAGTGCAACTGCGCCACCGAGGCAGTTAATAAAAAAAATTGGGTCAAATACCTCATTATATGACTGAATTAGAAATACACACATAAAGTACCTACTCGTATATAGGGAATTTGTTGTGTTACTGAAATTATATTAAAGTACCAACTAGGCTTGTGCGGACATCGCGGATAAAATATGCGCGCACTAGACACGTACGTATGAACCAACATCGTGGGAACACACGAGGGAGAAGGGACATAGAGTCATTGCGTATGAGTGACAGAGACAAACTGAAACAGCTGTAGAGGCACCATTCTCGTTTTTTTTATTGCACAGGTCAGGCAAACGAGCAAATAGGCCACCTGATGCTAAGTGATCATTGCACATGAACATCCACAACGCTGGATCATGGGTGTGTTGCCGGCCCAATTGAGAGGGGAGCGGGGAGAGGAAAGGATTGGGCATCCGACAATCTCACTCACCGAACGAAACGCTACAGCTGAGCTGTCGCTTCACCACGATTTTCTGTGAGACAGTGGTACCGCCCCGGATGAGCCTGCCTTTCAAGCTGAGTCATGACTGACAACAGCGTGGCTCTGCTTTCAAAATGTTCGCAGTGTCCTCTGTATAACATCTCAATGATGCCTATTTTGTTGTCGTTTCTAGGAAACACCAGCCCAATCCCGGCGGCACAACGCCCCGTGCTCGTCCCTCCGCTTCTTCGACACCCACGACGTGTGGCACGGAGCCTCCGCCGCCGCCCTCTACCTGTCCTTCAACATGCTGCTCACCATGGACGACGCGCTGCTCACAACGCCCAGGGAATCCATACCCACCTTCTAGAAGACCAGGTATTGTGGCCAAAGACCAGATACTCCCACTGCTAAGCACGGGATTCCAGAACTGAAGTCGTGAGAGGAACGCGATATTCAACCTTAATAAATGTTACTCAACTTCTAGAAGACCAGGACCACTGCTGCACACGGGTCGCTACAACTAATTGTTCTTTTAAGAGGAGCGCAATGATACCCAACATAAAGAGTGTACAGTTACCCAGCTTCTAGAAGACCAGGTCCCTCTGCTGGGCACCCTGACATAACTGGAAATGTTATTAAGAGAGGGCGAACCAGCATCCAACTTTAATAGTATACTGACCTCCCTTTGACAGCCTCCGTGGCGTTGTTAGTTAGACGCCAACTGGGAAACGAGGGGCCGCGGGTTCGATCCCCGCGCCGAGGTAAATGTTTGTGTGGACCACAAGTATAGTTTGTGAGACCGAAAAGTCTCTTGTACCTTTTGATACCCACAACACAAGACTCGATCTTAGTGTGGGGTCAGGACTATGTTTGTAACTGTTGGGTGTATTTATACATACCTACATATAAGTATAAACTCACGCATCTTTCCCAGAAGAGGTAGGCAGAGGCGCCACTATGAGACCCACATTTCGCCTTGTATGTTCCGTCCCAAGATGTGATAGGGGGCGAGCCTATCGCCATATCGGGCACAAATTCCAGACTCCGGGCTGATAATGAATAGAAAAATCCAATATCACTTTGCCTGACCCTGGAGTCGAACCAGAGACCTCAGTTTTGTAATCGTACCTTAGTACGAGTACAATTACGCCACCAAGGCAGTCTTAGAAGTCCATATAATAAAATGCATCCTACCTTTGTCTAGGTGCTTCAAAGATGCTGCAACATGGAGGCTGTCATGAAGGAGGACCACGTCACGTCGGTGGAAACTTTATCTTGACGCCCTGCGCTTACAAACAGGTGGAGTGTTTGGTTTAATTTTGATAGAAAATTGACATATTATGAAAATAATTTCATATTTTCTTGGTGATTTGTATTAGTGCTTATGTTTTAAAAATAAAGATCTGGTTTTATTAAATTGAAGTTAGGATATTGCATTAATTTGTAAGTGAGTAAAGAATTGCCGTTTTAGTTTTAATTATAGTTTGAATTTTGAATTTTGAATTTTAAACTTTATAGCTTAATAGCTTATTTAAGCTTTACGGCGTAGAGAAGCTACGTACAAGAAAAGACACATTGAAAACGAATTCTTACGGATTTTATCGCGAATTTGATTTAATTTTTACATTTTTTAATTTGCCGACGTTTCGATCACTTTTCAGTTTTCGTGGTCGCGGGCGTATGTGACTGTTGGTGTATTAACATAATTATAATATACAAGGTATGTCAAGCCTGGTACCGAAAATGAAGCCAGGTGGTAGTTTTAGTGACTACAGACACAACACAATTAAATTTTTTGCAAAAAAAAGCGACGACCTTTTTGGTCTTTTTTTCCTATCATCGTATTTGGGTGGTAAATACATAATTTTTCCTAAAAAATAATGTACACCCTTTTATTTTTAAGGACGCTATAGTACGCAAGGCTTTAAATTAAAATTTTACCTAAAACTATCGATTTACCACCCAAACACAATGATATTTAAAACATAACAAAAAAATCGTCGCGTTTTTTTTTTGCATCATTTTTAGTTGCATCGTGTCTGTATTCAGTAAAACTACCACCTGGCTTCGTTTTCGGTAGCAGTCTTAGTATATCCTGTACAATATATGATCAATTTTAATTCCATAATTTAATGTTGTGCTTATGACCAAATATCTGAATATTTTATTTCAATTATAATAGAACAAATAGCGTGAATAGATCACATATCACACCCACAAAGGCCCAATTCATATGAATATATTGTCCCATTACAGTATTGTACGCCACGCTGGCCTAGTGCGGGTTGGCGGTTTGACATACAATAGAAATTCTTATTCAGAATCTTTACTGTATCAGCCCATACACGACCCACTGCAGGGCACGAGCCTCCTCTACAATCGACAGTACGATTGAGAGTGGTTGGGCCATATAGTCCACCACGCTGGCCTAGTGCGGGTTGGCGGACTTTTACATACCATATAAATGTATACAAATCGCTATGGTATGCAGGTTTCCTCACGATGTTTTCCTTCACCGTTATAGTGCGTGGTGATTGAGTATCAATACACACATGACTCGGAAAAGTCAGAGGTGTGCCCTGGGATTTGAACACGTGACCACCGTCAACATGTAGGCAGCCGCGTCTGGTCCGTTACCAACAGGCCACCACGCACTCAGAATCTTTAAGTCATGCTGATTTCCTTATGATATTTTTATCTTTTAAGTGCGTAATTATTGACTTAAATACACGTATATTGGAACATTTTGAAGTCAAGGTTTTTTGATATTTTTCTTCACCGTTAAATGCATTAATTAACTATTATACACGTTTAATACTTTAGACACGTTTAGACTGCCTCGGTGGCGTAGTGGTACTACGGTATGATTGCAAAGCTGAGGTCTCGGATTCGAATCCCGGGTCGGGCAAAGTGATATTGGATTTTTCTATTCATTATCAGCCCGGAGTCAGGAATTTGTGCCCGATATGGCGATAGGCTCGCCCCCTATCACATCGTGGGACGAAATATACAAGGCGAAACGTGGGTGTTCTGGTAGCACCTCTGCCTACCCCTTCTGGGAAAAAGGCGTGTGTTTATGTATGTATGTTATGTATACACGTTTAACTGAAAATTCATAAGTGTGCTTTGGGTTTAAACCTGTTTAATCTAATTTGATCAAAGTCAATAGTTATTTTCAACTCGTGATTAAAGTTTGGGTGCTTTTCTATTTATTACGTAATTTTTTATCAGTATTTTCTTTATGAATTAGTTTAAGATATTATATTTACTCAAATAAGGCTTTCCTGTAATGTGGTGAATTATTCAATGGTTTACCGTATTAGAAACTCATATTTATTAAAGGCCCGGTTTTAATCGTCAAATTTAAAATATCCGTGAATTAAGTTACCTGACCATATATAAAACTAACACAATTGAGGAATTTTATGAATATAATTCTCATTGTTATTTCTTCATGTTGTAATTCATTTGACTGCCTAGGTGATGTAATTGTACTACGGTATGATTGCAAAGCTGAGGTTTTGGGTTCGAATTCCGGGTTGGGCAAAAGTTATATTGGTTTTGTCTATTCATTGTCAGCCCGGAGTCAGGAATTTGTGCCCGATATGCCGATAGGCTCGCCCTCTATCACATCGTGGGACGGAACATACAAGGCGATATGTAGGTGTCCTGGTAACACCTCTGCCTCACCCTTCTGGGGAGAAAGCGTGAATTTATCTATGTATTTAATTAATTTGATGATTAAAAGTCGAGCTTTAGATATATTTTTTATTCGGATATGTAATGTAGCTTATCATCTTATGTAATTTGAATTTGTATGACTATATTTATTCATACGAGTTGTATACTCATTGTGACTAAACTAAAAGACATTATGACACATCGACCAGATCGCCAGTGTTTCGTGGAAAACCAATGGAATGTAACTTTGTTGAAGCCTTTCGTATTTTAAACTATCTCTACTTTTTTTCCTTTTCATTGCTTATTTCCACTCACATTTTTACGCTTGGGGCATGATTAATAAACTCGGATGAGCGAAAGATTAACTTTAGTCCAAGGCTTTAGAATTGACTCGATTGTTTTTACTATTAATTTGACTATAATATTGAATAATGTAACTACAATAAGATGGTTGCCTAGTCCTCTACACAATTTTGTGTTTATTAATAATGTGAATACCTCGCTATTCAAAATAATTGAGTCAATTATAAAGATTTGGACTAAAGTTAATCCTTCGCTCATCCGAGTTTATTAATAAGACCCTTGTAGATTAAATAAAAAATACTATTCTATGCTTCCCGTAGCATATCCACAGTTTCCATCTTCTAATGCCATTCCTCGTGTTAATTAGGAATTTTATACTCTTCCATTGTCATGTGAGTCGGTTTTTAAAGCGGAAACATGTATAAATTCAATTAAAATTATAACAACCGCTCTAATGTTGATAAAAAGGCATACAACTTGAAATTACTCTAGAAATTATATATAAATGTAATTTATAAGAAGTCTGTGATTCTCGGATTAGAGACAAATATTTTTATGACGAATTATGAGTGCATTTAACGACTATTCTTGGACTCAAAATAATACATACTTAGTGTAAATAAGGCGCTACATCAGCCAGTATATATCCAGCTTAATACAAACACTTATAATTATATAAATGGGGGAAAAATTGTCATCTCCTACCATTAATTACAGGTCACGGTGCAATGTACGTATTATCCAGTGTATATCAAGACTGCGACCGAAAACGAAGCCAGGTGGTAGTATTAGTGATTTCAGATACAATGTAACTAAAAATTTCACAAAAGCAAAAGCGAAAATTTTTGTTGTTGCAATTTTTTACTTATGGTCGTATTTGGGTAAAAACATCGTTTTGCCTAAAATAATAATGTACTCCTTTTTATTTTTAAAGACACAATGGTTGAAATTAAACGCAAGGATTTAAATTATAATTTTAACAAAAATTAGGGATTTATCTAATCATGATGATGTTTAAATAATTGCAAATAAAGTCTTGTCGCTTTTTTTAAATTTTTAGTTGCATTGTGTCGCAATCACTAAAAGTACCGCCTGGCTTCGTTTTCGGTAGCAGTCTTGATATACCCTGTATACTATATAATCACTTTCATAGTAAACAAAATGAAAGAAGAAACGATGAACGGGTGTGTTGTATGAAAGACTAAAAATGTGGATTATAAAAATATTTGTCTAAAGGATGTTGTTTGACAACATTTCGTAAGGTATCTAAGGTGCATATCACTGGGACCAAGTTTGGGTCCAAAATTATGTTTAACATATCACTGGTACAAAAACAATTAATTTGTTATTTATACATTTTTTGTACACGAAAGGAATATTAATTACAACTTTTATACACAAACGGATATATATCATGGGATGTATATAAGAAAAGGAGAACAAAATGCAGTCAAAGTTTATAACAGTTCATATTTTAAATTAAAAAATATATTTTAATATTCTTAATTTACTCCGTCTATTCTTCAAATAAAAGACTAGTGATTATTTTATCAAGCATCCATAAGTATTTGGATTCAGTGCTATTCTCAACCAACTATTTGGACCAAAACTTGGGTCCAGCAATATGTGATATCGTGTGTTGGGTTTGTCTAGTTTATGAATCTTTATGCTTAGTTACCGATTGATTATTTATGAGTATTTAATGACTATAGTGTTAGAGCTAAATGCACAAACTAACTTTGCAAATACCTTTAACTTTGAAAACGTCAATCTCATACATTAGCAATGTCAGTTTAGTTCTTGTTTAAATGGCCTTTGCGATGTTGCCACCCCGAAATTCTGCCGGAATCAAACAAAAAGTTACATTTGACAAATTATTTATATAAATAAAGGGAAATTAAGAAGTCTATTTTCCAATTTGACATAAATCTGCAACACAGAGACCTTCTATGATTACGACACAGAACAACACAATTTTGACATAGATAGAATTGATAGATTATATAACTTTTAGTATTAGACAAGGATTGAAATATTAAAAAGCATAATATATAATATTATTATTGTTACTTTAAATTTTAATACCGTTAACCTTAATACATTTATCCAAAGAGTTTACAAAGCTATGTCAAATATGTTTCAAATGTATGGTAATGACATTGTCAAAGTCAAAGTTACAGACAAAGTTAGTTTGTGCACTTGAGCCTTAGTATTTGGTTAGTTATAGGCAGTACCATATACATTTTTAAGAACTTTTGCTCCTTATAGTTATTCCTAATATTCCTAAAGACCTACGCAGACCGGGACTATATGACAAGGGATTTCATTTTTTACCAAAGGATATTTAATCTTATTTAGTTGGAATACGACATAAATTCCAATGTTTTACATTAATCCGATTGTCCCGGTCTACGTAGGCCCTAAGAGATATAAATATTTAATAGAATTAAAATACTTTAATGGAGCAAGCCAATTTCTAAGATGCGTCTAAACTGTTACTGAAATAAATAAATAAATATTATTTATAGAAACAAATATTCCTGGAACCAACTTTAACTGTTCGATGTGATTTTTTATTCCATTGATGTATTGTTCTGAAGCGGATATCGCGAATAAATTGTTTATAAGAGAAATAACTACTTGAACATCCCGACCTCTATAGCGGTTTGTCAATGCAACGTCAACTTAATGTCAGTTTAAATAGGGTACATTTTAACTGTCAATGTCAATGTAATGACAGCCTTAATGTGAGTATAAATAGGGTATATTTTAAAAAAGCTGAACTCAGTTTGACAGACTACTATAGATAGTGGACTTTAGGTATTTAAATAGGCACAAAATAGAGTGGGAAATAAAGGGAGCGAGAGGGAAGATAGTGTGATTACGTAAGAGTGACAGAGAGAGCAACAGGTATACCGGTATGATACCGGTCTTTTGTTACAAATATTTAGTTCGTATGTCCCGTTCTAGTATACTATTTTAATTGTTTTTTTTTGTGATAAATTTTGTGAAACTAGCGCAATTCATGATAAAGACCTCTGTCGAATAACAATATAATGACTTTTAAAAATTATTTTGTACGTAATGAATACTAGTCTTTTAATCCAGTGCTGTAAATTGGTGCTGCCAGTAACAAAATTACCAGTGTTGCAAGCTTTTATAAGACATTGTTTAATTTATTTTAATTTAAGTGAATTTAAAGTATGACAGTATAATAAATATGATATTCCTATATGTTTTGTTTTATTTATTCCTGTGAAAATATTAAAAAATTGTAGATCACACAATCACTTGTCTCAATGCGGGGATCGAACCCGCGGCCTCTCGTTTCACAGCCGGCGTCTAACCAATAGTACCTTGGAGGCTGCAACATAATATACACGGTACATAATATACCCAACTCCTCCTATGAATGTTACTTTATGATTAACTTGCGGGTTAAAGACAAATTAGATATCCCCGGAGACTCGCTGAGCTTCAATACTCGGTGTCATTACAATACGTGCTGTTGATCCTGCGACACAGGAGTTGCAGTGGTAGGTGCGAGGGCGGGACGGTCTCCAGTATTGATTAGGCCATATAGTCCACCACGCTGGCTTAGTGCGGGTTGACGGACTTTTACATACCATAGAAATTTATACAAATCGCTATGGTATGCAGGTTTCCTCACGATGTTTTCCTTCACCGTTATAGTGCGTGGTGATTGACTATTAATACACACATGACTCCGAAAAGTCAGAGGTGTGCCCTGGGATTTGAACCCGCGACCACCGTGAACATGTAGGCAGCCGCGTCTGGTCCGTTACCAACAGGCCACCACACACTTTTTTTAGTAGTTCAGTATGTCAGCTTAAATGACCTAAAGCCTGTTTCCTTCTAGCCGTACATATTTTTTATTTCATCGGTCCGGCAATCGAACTAACAGGTCACTTGATGGTAAGTGATCACTGCACATGAACATCCACAACGCTGGA
This sequence comes from Theretra japonica, assembly GCA_033459515.1. Classification (NCBI taxonomy): domain Eukaryota; kingdom Metazoa; phylum Arthropoda; class Insecta; order Lepidoptera; family Sphingidae; genus Theretra; species Theretra japonica. The sequence continues at coordinate 5,325,427 of CM065952.1, forward strand.
TCATGGATGTGTCGCCGACCCAAATGGGAGGGGAGCGGAAAGGAAAAAGGATGGGAAGAGGAATGGGGTATTGGGCATCCGGCAATCTCAAAATGGGCTGAAAAGTACGGGATATAATTACCTTGAAAATTTAAGCATCACTATTAGTTCGAATTTACGACCTTCATGTCGACAGGCTGTCGCGTGTAATGCAGTGTTTTGTACAGGATAAACAAGTGACCTCCATAGATTAAGATAGCGGTGGACCAGGCCGTGACCCATATAATATTATCCAGCCTCAACAGTCTCCGTGGTTGGATAGACGCCGGCTGTGAAACGAGAGGCCGCGGGTTCGATCCCCATCGAAACAAATATTTGTGTGAACCACATGTATTTGTTTCGGGTCTGGGTGTTTGTGAGACCGAAAAGCATCTCGCATTTCTGATACACGACCCAAGACTCGACCTTAATGTGGAGTCAGGACTATGTATGTCACTGTTAGGTGCATTTATTTATTTCTTAACGACTTCCGTAGCACAGTATCTGTATCAGCCCATATACGTCCCACTGCAGGACACGGGCGTCCGACACAAACGAGAGTACGATTGAGTGGTTAGGGGCATACCTATAGTATGAGGTCTCGTTTCACAGCCGGCGTCCAACTGACTGCGCCACGGAGGTTGTCGGAATACACAGGAGGAACCCGAAACACATCATTTACTTGGTTCATTATAATGGCTTACCATTAGCACTGAACGGTGGTCGCTCTGTGGATGAATACGACTAAGCTAGTGCAAATCAAATCAATTTTGTTTTTATGGAACATAGTTCACAAAAGATGTTAATTACATAATGATTATTTCGAAATTTCTGATACGACACAAGATTCGATCTTAGTGTGAGGTCAGGACTATGTATGAGACTGTTGGGTGTATTTATTTATTTATGATGCGTAAGGTACGGCTGCTCAGCAATCGGCCTAAACATGTGGAGACAAAACTTTGTGAAGAGTGTACGATTACGAAGGAGAAAGGGAAGATACGCCAGATAGGCATGCAATAGGATAGTGGTTAATTAAGGTATATAACATAATGATTACAAAATTAGATAAAACAAAAGATTTAGTAACAAATAATAAACATAAAAATACAATAAAAAGCACCAATTATTGATTTACACGTGATAAATTGTCTGCCTAGTGTGTGTGAAACTGAAACATGACTTCATGACTTCATGATGACACTACATTTTTTATAACTTACATCATCGACGATAGGAAAAAATCCTTCATGAATTGCTGAATGAAATTTATAAAACGTTTTTTTCTGATTTTATAAACGATACCTCTATAAGCTTACGAATAAACCTATTTAAGTATCCTCGAACGCATTTCAATCTCAAGATGCAAAAAATATGTGAGATTATTTGGCTTAAGTTCTAGTCCCGGTGAACTTATATTAAATTTGTTTATGCAATAATGAGATCCATAACTCACTGGAACTCACAGAACTTACGGTATAATAAATTTTAATCAATATTTTTCAAATTATATCTAGGAGTGTGTGGTGGCCTATTGGTAATGGACCAGACGCGTCTACCAACATGTTCACGGTCATCGCGGGCTCAAATTCTAGGACAAACTTCTGACTTTTCGGAGTCATGTGTGCATTGATAGTCAATCACCACACACTATAACGGTGAAGGAAAACATTGTGAGGAAACCAGCATAGTACATACCATAGCATACCATATTTGTGAGAATTATTATGGTATGTAAAGTCCGCCAACCCGCACTGGGCCAGCGTGGACTATATGGCTTAACCCCTCCCAATCGTACGATGGTAGAGGAGGCCCGTTCTCTGTAGTGGGACGTTAGGCTGTTATAGAATACCTAGGAGTTTTATTCCATAAATGATGCTTTTTATTGAGAAATTAGTAAGAAAAGCTTTTTCTGCATATTAAAGCTTCTTGGGACTTGAAGATTTAAGTTAGGATATTACAGAAAATCCCTTTAAGACTCATTCTTCCTAGGGTGTAAGATAGTTTGTAAATACTATCGAGTCCAGTATGTAGGCGTTTGTTTACGTTTGCATATAGCTTACGATCGTGACGTTGCACTTAATTGCAACCGTGATGAAGTCAGACCGGTTTAACAAAGGAGTTACACTGACGCAAGATATAATTTTGGTCAGGACTATTTAAAGATATTGCCTTTTTATAGTATAATATAAATGTAATGGGTAATAAATTAAAGATAAAGGATGGTCAAACGGCTATTTTGGTGTTTTTTGAGTTGTAATTTATTACCACAGCCCGTAATTATCCACTAGGAAATAGTAACTAGGTTGTAGAATATTCAAAATTAACAAAAGGAAGAATATAGGGAAACTATTTTTGATGCTAGAGCAATCTTAGTCATTATGCGAAATTCTGTAGTAACACCAATCTGTTGTTGATTTTCAGGTTTTCGACTTTTTACGCATTCATTCAACAAAATGGGCTATATTAAATTACTTAATAGTAAACCGTTTTTATGGTATAGTAGGCCCGTAAATTGTACTTAATCAAAATATGTTTCATCGGCAAATATTTTCAATTAATTCGATATTCTCAATAATGGTCAATTTCGTATTGAATTGCGAGAGCTTAGACTCCACCCCCATTATGTCTATGTGTATATTGTATATGTTTTGACCTAGGAGGTGGCTGGCAGGGCCAGTCGATGCCCTAGTGCCCTAAATCGGAGGCAGGTCGTGTACCGCGCATGTGCACTCCACAGCTTCAATGAGTGCGCTCTGTGACAATACCCTCACGTGTAGAACAAGAAGAAAACACCTTTTTATTCGGGAAATTCATTTTCATATGAATTTTTGAATAATAACTTCAAGCGTTGCCAATTCTCGCTTCAGTGGCTCCTATCGGGTTGTATGACTCAACTAGCGATGATAAAGAAATCGCGCACATTTCAAAACTACGGATCTGTCGAAACGATACAAATTAAGTAAATAATAATTGCTTTATCTTGCATTTATCTTTTGTGCGCGATACCGTAATAATAAATTAAGAAATTACGTTGATCGTGGAGAATTAAACGATTTATCTGGCAACACTCCCCGCTTTTGTTGTCGCCAAAAGAAAAATGGCCGATTCATCTAATGTCAAAACTCGTAGGGCGAGATATTGCATTGAAAACGTGTTAAAATACGGCAAAAACGCGACAAAAGTGCTTGTGCAGTGTTAGTGAAGTGTTATTTGTGGTTGCGAAATATCGACACTTGGTACATGTAGTATTTTTTGTATGGTGTACTGCGATTTCATAAAAGTCTATACAAGGATAAATCAATGCACAGTAAGTATATTTTACGTGATTATCCTTCACCAACGACCCTTAATTACCTATACAACACCTTTTTCCCGTATTCCAATCAATGTCGAACATGTACATAGAAAAAAATCACCTCCGAAATGCTTAGGACGAAACTGTCATCCACATATTTTGAAGGTTTAGTAATCACAAAATATCGTTGAAAATCGTCCAAACACACGACGACAGCCTTGATTGTGCTTTTATAACGAGGTCGGGCGGTATACGTACGCGATAATAATAAAATTAACGTTGGAAATCATATTTTTTTATACGCCATACAGTGTGTGTCAGATCGACATAAATAGCACTAAAAGTTTTATCAAAACCATATCGCGGTTATAAGGTTTGTGGATTTTTATCGGTCAATTGCTGTTGACCGTTAGGTCGTGGGTTCGATTCCCAGGCCGGGCATAACACTTATGAGTTTTGATTCGATAAATAAGATCTGAATCATGATGGGATTTTCGCAAAAAGGTTCATGGCAGTTAGATGACTCTACAACTTCGTAAAAACCTTTTCTAATATACATTACAGTCCATTTGTGCTTATTCCACACAGATATGGTAGGTAGGTGGTAGGCGTGGTAATAGGCTTCTTATAATATGTGGGAGGCCTCCTGGGTAGGTCCCACACTAATGTCCATTTCTCCCTCTAAACAGCTGTGCAACTGCACTATTGTATTCTGGTTTGAAGGATATTTCAGAGTATCTACTGGGCATAATAAGGCTTAACATCTTATGTCTAAGGATGGTCTCAGAATGCCAAGCATTTGATTGTAATTCATGGTGTTTGGTTTTACTACTATCATATCGCTTACCATCAGGTAAATGGCATGCTCGTCATACCATTAATTGCAAAAAAAAAGTGGGTTGAAGACTGATTAAAGAAGATGCTGTAGGCTTTGCTTATGTGTATTTGATAAACTTGTAGTCAGAATCCTTTAGTAGGTTGAGTTTGAACTCGTAGTTACACAAGATTCTACATTTGTATCAATATTTGGGTTAATAACTGAGTTTCTTGTTTAATCTTTAGTTACTACTTGAGTATGTTATAAAAAAATATTTTAGTCACAGAATTTCATTGCCACATGTGTTTAAGATATAGGTACGTAATGATAATGAAATTATTTAATATAACATATTTCAAACTACACTGATATGTATCTAGTCGAACATCCCCACTGCAATAGTGGTTTGTACCCAATAATGCTTAGTTAATAAGTTCATTTAAGTTTATTTGTACATGTATTTTTATTACTGGGACGGCATTTTCACTTTGTGAAACAGCCCTAAATTGTATCAGCCCATACATGTCCCACTGCAGGGCACGGGGCTACTCTACAATCGAAGGTACGATTGAGAGTGGCTAGGCTATATAGTTGCTGTGCTAGTGCGGGTCTGCGGACATTACATACCACAGAAATTCTTCTACACAAATCGCTATGGTATGCAGGTTTCCTCACAATGTTTTCCTTCACCTTTATAGTGTGTGGTGATTGACTATCAATACACACTTGATTCCAAAAAGTCATAGGTGTGCCCTGGGATTTGAACCCACTACTACTGTGAACTTGTAGGCAGCTGTTTCTGGTTCGTTACCAACAGGCCACCAATCCCATAAATTTATAAATTAAAAATTTTTTTTTTAATAATAACGACTCTTATACCCAAAAATTACCATCTATACAGAGTTCAATGATTTTTTTTCACTAATTCTACATTTATCCATGAGTAAAGGCATGAGCAGATGATAATTTAGAATTCATGAATAAAAATATTCAGTTTGGATCAAGACTTATCAATATGTATACATAATATAATAAATTTGTAACTGATCTATGTCTGCACATGGAAGACATTTGAGAAAAACTATTATGGGAGGAACTGTATATATGTAATAAAATCCTAAACAATGGTTTTTAGAATTTTTGTCTGTGTGGTTGTGAGCGATGATCTTAGAAACGGCTTAAAGGATTTCGATAAATTTTGGTTTGGAGATAGCTGATATCCTGAAAAATAAAGTGTTTCCGTAGGATGAGCATGGAATTCAAATATATTTGTTACTTTTTAATCTCAAGGGATTTGACATGATTACAGCCTTGAGTGAGAATGAGACAGGATGGGGTGGAATAAAACGAGATGGGACAGGAAAGGCTGTACAGAGGTTAGCATTGAGTTTGAATATTAAAAAAAAAACAGTATGAGAAATGAAATGTTGCTGATGTGGGCTGGGCTCAAATTAAAAATTCAGTTTCTTATTTATGTACTAACAACAAAGTAACTATATTGTACCTAACGGTATGTGTATAGCAATCCAAATATTCATTTGATGTCAAACATTAATCATTCATTATCAAATCAAAGTCAGTCTCTGTGGCGCAGTTGGTTAAACGCCGGCTGTGAAACGAGAGGCCGCGGGTTCCATCCCCGCACCGAGACAAATATTTGTGTAGACCACAAGTATTTGTTTCGGGTCTGGGTGTTTGTGAAATTAAGGTCGAGTCTTATGACTCATACACGACATAAGACTGGATCTTACAGAGTGGGGTCCGGACTATGGATGTGACTATTTGGTGTACACCCAACAGTAAATAAATATTTATTTATTTATTTAATTACTATGATACAGAGGGTTCTTCACAATGCAAAATGAAAATGAATGTAATGCAATACTTGTGCTAGTATTTTCCATGCAAAGAAAAAGTCAGGTTATTTAGAAATGACAAGTACACTATTTGGAGAAACCTACTTTTTGTGTGTGGATGTGTAACTATTAATTAATGATTCCCACTTGAAGCCAATGATACAAAGATATAATTGTATTTTGCATCATACAAACTGGTTGTGACAAGACAACCAACTTTGATTTTTCCCAGAATTAAACAAAGAAAATATGACTTTCGCTAATTGCTCTTAATGAGTTTTATACAGGGTAATTTTGATCTGAGTGTTCAAATTATTACAGGAGGTTCGGAATCATCAATATAGTCCATTAGTAATTAAAATTGTTTTTTTTTTCAAAATATTCCATAATTTTTATCCTCACAAAACAAAATACTTAGATAATACACACGACCATAAGAAGCCCATTGATAAACTATAAAAATATACAACAAACATATGCACACGTGCGCGCGCGTCTGTGTACAAAAATGACCGGCGACTGTGCTTGTAGCAGACATTCAGTATAGTTTGAACATTGATTAAAATGTTATTAAATGGAAATGAATGACTTAATAATTGTATTTTTTTTTCCATCGTGTGTTAATTAATATAATTCTCCAGTTCAATAAAAAAAATAGGTCGGGCCCTGAGAAATAATCCTGTATACAGGCCGCGACTGCCGAGACGATGGTCGCGGGTTTGAATCCCAAGACACACCTCTGAATTGTTAGAGTAATGTATTTATTGCTAGTTAATCACCACGCACTATATAAAGGAAAACATTGTGAGGAAACCTGCATACCATAGCGATTTGTAAGAACTTTTGTGGTATGTTATGTCCGCCGACTAGTACTGAGCCACTGTGGTGGCCTCTGTGGCCTAACCCTTCTCAATCGTACTCTCGATTGTAGATGTGGTCCGTGCCCAGTAATGGGAGGTATATGGGCTGATACAGATACAGAAAGTGACAACAATGCTCGTGAAGGTAAGATGATTGCAGGTTGCCGGATGCCCAATACCCCTTTCCTCTTCCCATCCTTTTTCCTTCCCGCCCCCCTCCCGATTTGATGAGTAACACATCTATAACCCAAGCGTTGTGCAGGTTCATGTGCAGTGATCACTTACCATCAGGTGACCTGTTTGCTCGTTTGTCGGACCTGTTTTATACAAAAAGACTTTCCATCGATGCTATTATATCGACCTACTAAAACATCATAAGGAAACCTGCATACCATAGCGATTTATATAAATTTCTATGGTATGTGAAAGTCCGCCAACCCGCACTAGACCAGCGTGGTGGACTATATCTAACCCCTCTCAATCGTACTCTCGATTGTAGAGGAGGCCCGTGCCCTGCAGTGGGTCCTATATGGGCTGATACAATACAATACTAAACACAGGTGTACCAGTGTCGCTTGAAATGCGCGCGAAGGCCACCGAAGGGTTTTTAGTCAGTATGCTGGCGTGGGTTCTTGTTAGGGACCCGACTCGGCCAATATCCGTGCCGGGTTGGTAGGCCAGCGACACTGACATACCCCTTCCGGCCTCCTTCGGGATACCGAAAGGGGAGCTTTACAGCTTTTCCTCTTGACACAAAAAAATACAGGATGTAGCTATACAAGCTCAACCCGCAACGAAACGAAGTGTCGGACGCCTGCCTACAAGGACCTGGCTAAGGTTGCTGGAAGTATTTTTTGTATTATTTACATACATACATACATAAACTCACGCCTTTTTCCCAGAAGGGGTAGCCAGAGGTGTAACCAGGACATCCACGTTTCGCCTTGTATTTTCCGTCCCATGATGTGATAGGGGGTGAGCCTATCGCCATATCGGGCACAAATTTCTGACTCCGGGCTGATAGTGAATAGAACAATCCAATATCACTTTGCCCGACCCGGGATTCGAACTCGAGACCTCAGCTTTGCAATCATACCGTAGTACAACTGCGCCACCGAGGCAGTTTTATTATTTTATAAAAAAAAACAATCCATTTTAATAGGAACATTTATAGTGCCTGTAAAGTAAAAATCAGCAATCAAAATTGATGACAGCCCGTCTTTATGTGCATTGACAGCCTCCGTGGCGCAGTTGGTTAAGACGACGGTTGTGAAACGAGTGGCTGCGGGTTCGATCCCCGCGCCGAGACAAATGTTTGTGATCCACAGGTATTTGTCTCGGGTCTGGGTGTTTGTAATGAAAAGTCTCTCGTAGTTTCAGATACACGACACAAGACTCGATCTTAGTGTGGGGTCAGGATTATGTATGTGACTGTTGCTGGGTGTATTTATTTACTTATTATTTTAAGGTCTTCATGTTCACGGTGGTCGCGGGTTCAAATCCCAGGGCACACCTCTGACTTTTCGGAGTTATGTGTGTTTTGATAGTCAATCACCACGCACTTTAACGGTGAAGGAAAACATCGTGAGGAAACCTGCATACCGTAGCGATTTAAAAAAAAAATTCTACGGTGTGTAAGTCCGCCAACCCGCACTAGGCCAGCGTGGTGGACTATATGGCCTAACCACCCTCAATCGTACTCTCGATTGTAGAGGAGGCCCGTGCCCTGCAGTGGGTCGTATATGGGCTGATACAATACAATACAATTAAGGTCTTCACGTGAATATAGAATGCAATACCACCTTTAAAGTCGCTGAATGCACTCCAACAGGTCTTAAGAACAGGTCGATGTGGAGATCATTGGAGGCTTATGTTTAGCAGGGGACTTCCTGTGGCTGAAGAGAGAGAGAGAGAGAGAGAGTTCTCGAATCGCGATATTTGTGACATTATGCCTTTCTTATGCACTATGCTTAGAGTATTAATAATATAGAGGGAGCGCTGTCATATGTCACTTGCAAATTATAACAAATTATCAATGAACTGCTCTGATTTGGACCAACTTGTAATTTTTGTAATAATCACGATATTGTAAACTGGTTTTGAAAAGAACAACAATAGAGTTTCTCGCCCGTTCTTCTCTAGTGAAAACCGCTTTCCGAACCGGCTGGTAGAAAAAAAATATGACTGAATCTAAATAATGTTGAACATTTTAATGGATTCAATAAATTATTTTCATTTCATACATTTGCGTCTTCAAAAACGTAGATATTTTCTTGTTCGTAATTTTGGTAGCACTGCTGTATGTATTAGTGAAAATTTAACTGATTATCTAACGACAAAGTTCTACATATTTCGTTGGTAATGGAAATTAAATTAAATTGTTATCCGTCTAAAGCGAGTTTGAGTGGAATTCAATAATCTCTTTTTTTGTTTGTTCTTTTTTAATTTTTTTATATATTTACACTATTGCACACACAAGAAAGAATATAATTATAAAGAAAATCAAATACATAAAAAGTACAATTGGCGGTCTTATTTATTTACAGAGGGCAGTTTAAAGTGTAGGGGATAGAAGCTAACACGTTAATTAACGCATGTTAGACAACCTGTCAAATATCAGCCAATAGGAGGGCAGGAAAAGCTGGTTCGGCACCGCCATTTTTATTTACGTTTTTGAAGTACTAGTGCTCCCTCTGTATCATAAGTACTCTAAGGCATGATGATCGCTACCCGTATAAGTATATCCTGACGATAAAATTTACAAGTGAATTAATTATTTCCTTATAAGTTTTTACCGTATGCCGACCTCGGCTACAAGGATACACATATGTAAAGTTATTAATACGTAATTATTTAAATATTTATGTAGTGTTTTCCTTTATATGAACAATGACCTTCTTGTGTACATAATAATACGCCGTATATACGTCCCAGTGCAAAGCACAGGCCTCCTCTACAATCGAGAGTACGATTGAAAATGGGTAGGCGATATGTTCAGCAGTGGACTTCCTGTGGCTGAAGATATATATATAAATACAGGGTATATCAAGACTGCTACCGAAAACGAAGCCAGGTGGTAGTTTTAGTGACTCTAGACATTGCAACTAAAATTTTTGCCAAAAAAAGTGACGATTTTTTTTGTAATGTTTTAAATATTGTTTTTGGGTGGTAAGTAATCTTGCCTAATCTTAATCTAAGTAATCTTGGTTCTGAAGCGTATTTCGATATTCCTGATTTGGTCTAAGAGGCTTATATAAAATAGGCTCCATAGCTCGCTGGCAAACCAAGGCTAGATTTTTGGACTTTAGTAAATGACCATGTAAGTAAGTTTATTATGTAAGTCCGTCAACCCGCACTAGGCCAGCGTGGTGGACTATATGGCCTAACCACTCTCGATTGTAGAGGAGGCTCGTGCCCTGCAGTGGGACATATATGGGCTGATACAGAAATTACCACGTCTGGGCAACGTATGTGACAATGCGACGAATGCACAAGCCCATAAGTTTGCGCTTTAAAAATTGTTTTAATAAACAATAATAATAAAAGTTGAAGGTATCGTGCTCACTCGGTTGATTGTGTCATCAATGACGTGAGTTTGCGTGTTAAGAGGCGATGACTCGGCTAAATTGTCTCAGAAGCTGCGTTGTAAGTCATTGGATACGTAATATAGCGATATTTTAGTTATTTTTGAACAGGTTAGACAACCGGACTTTTCGGAGTCATGTGTGTATTGAGAGTCAATCACCACGCACTATAACGGTGAAGGAAAACATGGTCAGGAAACCTGCGTAAAATAGCGATTTGTATAAATTTCTATGGTATGTAAAAGTCCGCCAACCCGCACTAGGCCAGCGTGGTGGACTATATTGCCTAACCACTGTAAATCGTGGTCTCGATTGTAGAGGAGGCCCGTGCCCTGCAGTGGGACGTATATGGGCTGATACAGTACAGTACTGTACAGTAAACAGACGACCAAACGGCTCATCATACAATCATGTACATACAATCCTTGGATTATAGGTGGTTTGAAGTCTCTTAGGATTGGTGGAAAAAGAGAAAGAAGGAGGATATGAGAAGAAATAGGGATATTTGACCTCCGGCAATCTCGACTGCCTCGGTGGCGTCGTTGTACTGCGGAACGGTTACAACGCTGAGGTCTCGGGTTCGAATCCCGGGTCAGGCAAAGTGGTAAACAATTTTTCTATTCATTATCAGCCCAGAGTCAGGAATTTGTGCCCGATATGGCGATAGGCTCGCGCCCTATCACATTCTGGGACGGAACAGACAAGGCGAAACATGAGTGAACCTGGTTGTAACCAGGAGAACCTCTGCCTACTCCTGGGAAAACAGGCGTGAGTTTATGTATGCACATATGTATGTATGTATGGCAATCTCACTTACTGAACAAAACACGACAGAAAAGCAAGTATTTGTTGAGGCTGGTACTATCCCGATCGAGTCCATTTCAATACTAGAAGATAACTGTAGTGTTGCCCCACTTTTAAGGTTTATATTGATATGACAAAGTTACTAGTGGACCATGATAAATGGTTGACTGATAGAAAAACCGAAGACATTAAGTCCGCCTGTACGATTATATTGTATAAAGTTTAAATAAATAAATGCAGTGCAATCCAGATAGAGTGTATTCTTCAGTCGACACAATTATTTTGACAGCCTTTCTGGCGCAGTTGGTTAGACGCCGGCTGCGAAACGAGAGGCCGCGGGTTCGATCCCCGCACCGAGACAAATATTTATCTCGGGTCTGGGTGTTTGTGACAGCGAAAAGTCTCCCGTAGTTTCTGATACACGACACAAGACTCGATCTTAGTGTGGGATCAAGACTATGTATGTGACTGTAGGGTGTATTTATTTATTTATCATTTTATTTATTTGCCGTGTCTTCTCTACGCCGTAAAGCTATAGGTATAAAGTTTAAAATTCAAAATTCAAACTATAATTAAATCTAAAACGACAATTCTTTACTCCGGCATATTTATTAATTATGCCGGATGTACACAGGCGGACCCGAAACGTGAAATTCACGCGCGTCGCTATGAAGAATTACCACCAGGGCTTACGGTGGTCGATGGTACGATTCCCTTATTAATCCAGTAGCCATACTTAACATCAGGTGCAATAAAATTTTTCAGTGAAAATATAAAATTACATTCCACAAAGGAACTTGCAAATAAACGATTGCTAAAACGAGTCTCTACAAAAGGGTTCGCTGACTCATCAAACCTTGTGTAATGGGTAGAAATGACGTGTCACTTTCCACCCTCGATGATTAATATTGTAGTGCACTGACACACACTCATTAGTACTTCGTCACTCGTGACACACAGCTGCGTGAATTAAACTTTAATATTCCTATGAAAATTGGTTTAAATTCCATTCTGAATTTAAAATTTAAAAAGAAACAATATTGTGTCGACATCTGTGGACAGTGGTGTTTGAACTCCATTCTAAATTCAAAATTTTAAAGTTTAATTTTGTGTTTAAATAAACGGTATTCGAATTCCATTCTGAATTCAAAATTCTAAAAAGGTTTTATTTATAAAGTTGTGAATTGTGATCTCAGTGAAGTGAAACAAAAAGATTTTTGAAGAAAGCTTTGGTTGTGGCAATTGAGATAATATTTAGTATTATGAGAAGTGCTGTGTTTATTACTGTGAGAAATGAAGGACATGAAACAACAAATTATGACAGATTTGTTTATCATATCTTTAAAATTGTGAGTATATATTTTTATAAACCGTCAAAGCAGTCATATAGTCTCGATTTGTGCAGTAAAATATATTTTTCGTGTCTATGGAATATTTGCTAACGGATCTATGAGATACTTAAGCCCCATTTACACGGGGATAGTTTCTCGCCTCAAAGATACGATTATCGTAACGATTAAAGGTGCATCGTGTGAACATTTGTCAGAACACGATAATCTATGGCGGTTATGTCATGCGATAATCGCATACGTTTCTCGCTGCGAGAATATCTCCCCGTGTAAATAGCACCTTAGTTGGACCTTCAATAATAATTGTTGATAAATGTATTTAGATTGATAAAAAGGCTGTCTACATTGTTTTGAAGATAACAGTGTGATAAGAAAAATAATTAAAATATTTTAATATTGCACCACGATAATATTTATCATGCGTCATGACTATGTTTACAAACAAAAATGTACGAAACAAATATCTGTAGGTTTTACAAATATTTGTGTAAGCTACATACATACATACATAACCACACGCCTTTTTCCCAGAAAGGGTAGGCAGAGGTGCTACCAGAACACCCACGTTTCGCCTTGTATATTCCGTCCCACGATGTGATAGGGGTCGAGCCTATCGCCATATCGGGCACAAATTCCTGACTCCGGGCTGATAATGAATAGAAAAATCCAATATCACTTTGCCCGACCTGGGATTCGAACCCGAGACCTCAGCTTTGCTATCATACCGTAGTACCACTACGCCACCGAGGCAGTCAAGGCAGAACAAAAATGTACGAAACAAATATCTCTAGGTTTTACAAATATTTGTGTAGGCTATTGGTAACAATATGACAAACATGACTTCCGGTCGCCGGTAGTTCAAGATTCTATTACCAAATGATGATTCAATGATCTGTTTAATTCAAATACTTACACGACTGCCTCGGTGGCGTAGTGGTACTACGGTATGATTGCAAAGCTGAGGTCTCGGGTTCGAATCCCAGGTCGGGAAAAGTGATATTGGATTTTTGTATTCATTATCAGCCCGGAGTCAGGAATTTGTGCCCGATATGGCGATAGGCTCGCCCCCTATCACATCGTGGGACGGAATATACAAGGCGAAACGTGGGTGTTCTGGTAGCACCTCTGCCTACCCCTTCTGGGAAAAAGGCGTGTGTTTATGTTTATGTATTTAATTCAAATATTTCTTGTTAAATTGCCTCTTTATTTTTATCAATTAAAATTCGTCACCCGACTAAAAAGTTTAAATAACCCTCACTGTACAATTATTAAACACTATATTCTACGAGTTGTTGGAAAATGTTCAGTTGTTTTCTGATTGTGAAGCTGAGCAGTAGGCGCCTTAAGTGGTTTGTGAAGACAAGTAAAAAAAGGAAAATGTACATACATACATAAACACGCGCCTTTTTCCCAGAAAGGGTAGGCAGAGGTGCTACCAGAACACCCACGTTTCGCCTTGTATATTCCGTCCCACGATGTGATAGGGGGCGAGCCTATCGCCATATCGGGCACAAATTCCTGACTCCGGGCTGATAATGAATACAAAAATCCAATATCACTTTTCCCGACCTGGGATTCGAACCCGAGACCTCAGCTTTGCAATCATACCGTAGTACCACTACGCCACCGAGGCAGGCATAAAAGGAAAATATAACTCTTGGATTATTTTTCTTCATTATCACATGTCCGCCGTTGTAGAACCAATGTTGGAAAACATTCCCCCATCCCTCGTTTATCTGCTCTATACAATAATCTTGCTAGTAAGTTAATTAACAACCTAGATATTTACCATGATTCGTTGTCGACATTCAAAAAAAGTATTCATAAGAATATCGAAGATTTATAATTTCAAATACCTGTTACCCTGTATAGCATTCTATTTTTTTTATCAGCCCATATACGTCCCACTGCTGGGCACGGACCTACTCTACAATCAAGAGAATCGATTGAGAGTGGTTAGGTCATATAGTCCACCACGCTGGCCTAGTACGGGTTGGCGGACTTACATACCGTAGAAATTCTTTAAAATCGCTGATATTAAAAATACCGTTTAATTATGTTTTTTTTTGTATATGTGTTTGTTCTTAATTGGTTGTACAATTTATGTAAGAGTGTTTTTATATCTTCTTATGTAAAATTTAATTGTATAATTGTTAACAAACTTAATTAAATAAAAATAAAAAAAATGTCAGGTAGGAGGTCAAACCCTATTAACGATATGCTTAGTTGCACCAAATAGTCATTGTATTGTGAAACAACAAATTGAATGAGTAACCGATTTTACTCAGACATGTCAACCTCTGTGGTTGGTTGATTGGACGCTCGCTGTGACACAAGACGCTACGATTACTGTGCCAATTGTCGTGTGATCCACAAGTATAGAGCCACCAAGTTATCTGTTCACTCGGAAGTTCGGAATCGTCGCTAGTGAGGAATTGAGTATTGCCACTTTAAAAAAGTCTTGAATTAGATTAGAGTAAGTTAGAGAATTATATACACAGTTATGTATCTTATAAAATACGGTAGAAACGACACGGTAATATAACATTACCGTTGGCAGTGTTTTGGTAAAAAAATAATGTGCATCTGCAGTAATTACTGTATATCTGATAACACTGGTTTAGTTCCAATTATGGCCACCTGAACAGATAAGTTGGTGGCTCTGTATTTGTTTCGGGTGCAGTCAGTTGGACGTCGGCTGTGAAACGAGAGCTCATACTATAGGTACTAGCTCCAAACCACTCTCAATCGTACTCTCGATTGTGTCGGACGCCCTTGTCCTGCAGTGGGACGTATATGGGCTGATACAGATACAGTGCTACGGAAGTCGTTAAGAACTAATACAAATAAATCTGGTACGATTACTATTACAATTGTTTGTGTGTTCCACAAGTATTTGTTTCGGGTCTGGGTGTTTCTGACTGGATTTATAAAAAAATACACCCAACAGTCACATACATTGTCCTGACACCACTTTAAGATCGAATCTTGTGTCGTGGGTTTCAGAAAATACGAGACTATTCAGTCTGTCGTAGTTAGTTCCATCTTTTTGACTTCAAAACGGATTATAATGCACTTTTGATCCACTTATGCAGTGATTTAAGAGGAGTTTCAGTCACTAAGCGGATGACTAATACCTCAGTCCGCCCCGTGACCACGGAAACTGTAAAGTGATCGAAACGTCGGGAAATTAAAAATTAAATCAAAGTCGATAAAGTCCGTAAGAATTCGTTTCATTGCAATGTGTAACATTCGCGTAAACCCAATACAACATTGAGAGGAAAGTTAATACTTTGTACGTATGGTTATGTTACACAGCCTCCGTGGCGCAGTTGGTTAGCCGCCGGCTGTGAAACAAGAAGCAGCAGGTTCGATCCCCGCACCGAGATAAATTTCTATGTGATCCACAGGCATTTGTTTCGGGTCTGGGTTTTTGTGAGACCGGAAAGTTTCTCGTAGTTTCTGATACACGACACAAGACTCCGTCTGAGCGTGTCAGAACTATGTAAGTGACTGCTGGCTGTATTTTTTTTTTCAAACCACCGATATTTGTACCGATGTTTCCTCTCACTCTCTCATAGTAACACTATCGATTATTAATTTAGAAAGAGATTAACAATATTGATTTTACAGTACAATTTGTACACACACATGACTCCGAAAAGTCGATAGTCTGTGCGTATTTACTGATTGCCGCGTTGTTACAGATGTGAGGGCGGTGCGATGTGGGGCCCCGCGGCGGGCTGGTGGTGCGGCGCGCTGGCCGCCGGCGCGCTGTTGCTGCTCGTGCTGGCGCAGCGCTGCCGACGCCGCAAGCGCCCGCGCACGCTGCTAGCGCCGCACACGGTAACTACCCGCAACAATCATCATCTATTTAGCAAATTCGCGATATAATCCGTAGTAATTCTGTTTATTTCAATGTGTAACATTCGCGTAAATCTCAGAAACCATTATTATTTTTTAAATATTAATATAAAAAAGCTCTCCTCTATAATCCTCATATTAGAACACCCTGTACCATGCATCAAACACATTTATGTGAATAAAAACAAATGTGTCATACACGTGTAATCACGACGGATTTGCACATCGTCTCATAAAAATTCACATTTCGCGCTAAAATGTTTCAGAAATCCAAGAAAAACCGTTCGTTTTGCTAGTTTTTTTTCTGATCTCACAATTGAGAACACGTCATCGTAATGTTCCGAGTAACAGTCATTCGTTTCCAAAAATAAAACCGTTGAAATAAAGTACGCGTGATGGTAAATGCAGTGCAGTTTAGATATCCACCAACGTGAAAACGCTATCTCTTATCGACACAATTATGCCGGCCTAATTGTATTTAGACGCAAAAGCGAAACTCTTGTATAAAAAAATCGATTGGGTCACTATTAGGTGTCCATAACAGCTGTATTCTCTGTTCCAGGTGCACATAGTTCGCGACGTGTTCCCCGCCCGTACCGCGCAGCCCCCGCGCGTGACTCACCCCTCCCTCCCCTTCCCAGTGACCCCTGTGCCAGCCCGGAGGACCCTCGCGACTCTCGCAGGGGCCCCAGCAGACGACCCTCAAAATCCACCACCACAGATCGTTATAGTCCAAAATTCCACACAGAACACCATTGCCCAAAATTCAGGTCAGAACCCCGAACCCTCCAGTTCTTCGCAGGCTACTAATCAAGAGTTTAAAGGGATACCTAAGTTACCCCTTCCGGAACAGTGGATACATAAGCGGCCACTGGATTGCAAATACACGGCGACCATACCACGCCCACTGGCTCAAATAGTCAATGCTGATTTAGGAAGCGACCTCACCCAGGAGAATCGAGCCAAAAAGTTCAGTGCCACCAGATCCCCGTCTTTGGAAAAGGACGATAAGTCTCCCTTTGTCACCAGCGCTAAATCAGACAAAGTTTTCGGGTTCGACACGGATATTGTTAATAAGTTCAACGAGTCAGGCGAGATGAGTGATAGGCTGATGTCGCCGAAGGATGCTGGGGAGCGGAGTCAAGATCCATCTCTCAGTAACTTGAGGAGGTTTAGATCAGTGAGTACCAGATTGAACATGTGCAGTGCCAACGATACCAATATAGAGGTAAGAGATCAGCAAGAAAGACTTGAGATGCAAAATTCCCCAAGAGTGCTAGAATGTAGCTCCGCCAAAGAGAAGTCCAGTGTTCCCAAATTCGATTTCTCGCCTAAAAGACTCGCCGATTCGATAACTTCGCCAAGATTCTTTACTCCGCCAGAAACTGTATCACCCATGTTCTTCGCCGAGCCTTCTCCAAGATCAGTTTACTACGATTCAGTGAGATCCCCCAAGTTTTTTCCTGAAACACCTCGCGATAACGAAGTACCGCACTCTCCGCGAACTCTCGGTGACCATCTTAACAGAAACGGTTTAGCGGAAAAGCCTAGTTCGCCGAAAGTGTTGAGCGCTCGGCCGAGCCCCAAGGTCCATAGTTACAATAAAGAAAACTACTTCACTTTTGACCAGTCTAGTGCGTATAAAGAGGATGCCCCCAGGATGTCTCCCAGGCCACGAAAATACGGTGGAAGGAATTCCCTAGAGAAAGAAAGGTTTACCCCGCCCGCTGATAAAGATGTAAGGAAATACAGGAGACATAACAGTTGTGATATAAATTATAAAACGGTTGAAGTTAATATAACTAATGATAATAAGCAGGAATTGAAAGTTTTGGATAATGATGTAGTCGATAGTTGCGTTAAGATGGACGCTTTACAAATCGAAAGTAAGATTGAAGAGAAACCTAATGAATTATTGCCTAGTCCTTCAAGCACAGCTCAGGCGAGACGACAGAGGTTAAAGTCGATCTCGTTGGATTCTGATAATGCTAAAATTATTGAACAAAATTTGGGTCTGCCGATAGCAAAACAAATGAAGGATCAGATGAACGAAGCTTACAAGAATCAGGAAGTAAGTGCGTCTTGCGAGAGCATGGAGAGATACCCTAAAACTCCAAGCAAAGAGAGACCAGTCTTCAAATTCGAGGACAACAAAGAACGAGAGCCAGAGGAAGCGAAATCCCCCGTGAAGCAGAAAAAGAGTCTTCGGCAAAGCTCGGACACCCAATCTTTCCTCGACATGCCTAGATTCTCGCCGAAAGAGTTCGAAATAACAGTCACGTCGGAAGAAGGCGCGACCACAGCAGCCGATTTCCAAACGAAACCCAAAACGAAGAATCTACGAAACCTTACCATTGATCTGACGAAACGAGACAGCGATTTGGAAAAGGAATTGCTGGAGTTCGAAAAGTTGTACACAGATGCCGAAGAGAAAAAGGTCAAAACACCCACTTTGAAGGTCAAAGCCACGTCATTGGACTCTTCAGAGACTGTCAATCTGTCTTTGCCCCAGAAAAAGACCTTGGAAGTCCCCCAAAATTCTGTATCTGTCCCTAACACGCCGAAGAGGCAGCTCAAGCGAATTTTAGCTCAAAAGTCATTAAAACACGATCCGTGTGGCGCTAAATTGGGTTGCAACTCCATCCAATCGAACGCCGAGCAGCGAAGATTCTTCATGAAAGCCCAGGACAGCGGTATTTACCTCCGAGAGAACCATGCTAGTCTTATGTTATACCAACCGGGAACTTCTCGTATGGGCTCGCGTACCATGGGGTCTTTCGACGAAAACATGACCGATTTCGCCGAAAACCCACCCGAGATTAACATATCAGGGTCTGATAATAGATATCACATGGACTCCGGGCAATCGTTAGGCTCAAATTTGCTTAACTACAAGCAGAACTTGAGCGTATCTAGCACCAATTTAAAGACCCTTCCTGAAGGTGTGCCGTCAGACGATTTTGAACCTAGTGTGGAGGATGAAAAGGTTATAAAGAAATTGCATAGACGAAACTCCAATCAGAGCTTAATGCTGAGTACACACAGTCTACAAGGGTCTAACTGTTCCCTAAACAGTTCTGGAGCATCGTGTCACAATCTAGCCACAGTCAGGACTAGCCTCTCTAACTTCAGCCTGAACTCCGATCGTCAGAAGAAATTGTCATTAGAACGGAGAGATTCTAACGCATCCCTAATAAATACTGAACATTTAACCCCCACTACAAGGGTTATATGCTCTTCAAACACCAATTTATCAGGGGAAGTGTCTAAAAATTGCCTTTTACAACGCAGAGGCTCTAACAATAGTCTAACACTAAATATATACTCTTCAAATAACCTAAGCAGGCATTCTAGTAACAGCTCTTTGAATAAAGACGCGAAACCTGGACAGAAGAAAGGATTGCTCGAACGCAGAAGCTCAAATACCTCCTTAACTCTCAATATAAATACCTCAAACCCTCAACTATCAGTCAATAGGGGTCTAAGCGTCTCAAATTACAACTTAAACGGTTCAACGTGCAATTTAAGTAGATATAACAGTAATCTTAGTATAGATAATCCTACCACAGAGCCTCGAAAAGGCATTCTCGAAAGACGAAGCTCAAATACATCTCTAACTCTAAACATTCAAGCACAGGAGCCGAGAGATTTAGAGATAGATGAGACTCTTCTAGAACCTAATCTGAAAGATTTGCCTCATCGCGATAAACATAGGAAGTCACTCAGTACAGAGAATTTAATACCAAAGTCGTACAAACACAGGGCTAGGAGATCGACAGAAAAAGGCGTTGGTTTTGGCTCCCATGACAATCTTTGGTCTACCTCATTCACAGAGGTGGATTACCCTCAAAATCTAACTTACGTCTGCGGCGATCAGGACAACGAAATCATCTACGCGTTTGGGCGCCAAGACGACCCGAATTTCCAACCGGGTTTTGTCCGAAACATTACCACAAAACCTTTAAGTCCTCAAAGCACTTCCGAAGACTTCAGACTGTATTTAGCCAATATGCAGCACTTACAAAACGCTTCTAGCGTTCTATCTAGAAAACAACTGCGTGACTTGAATGAGGTTTTCCAAAATGGCTACTCTAAAGTCAAATGCCATAATACTAGTGAAGGACAGCATTGCTGCTCAGGCAGAGTTGAAGACATAGCGAAGGAGAACCCGCAGATGGTTATACCAGAACCGGTTATATCCCAACCGTGTTCAGAGTACCAGAAGATGTTACTGCGCAACCTACACCAGGAGTTTTGGGACATGCCCACGAACTTTCAGGAGAAACCCATTGTGTCCGGGTCCCATCCTAAGAATCGGTACAAGACGATACTACCTAATGAGCATTCGAGGTTCATATTGAGGAACGATGCAGGGCCCAATGAGGGATATATAAACGCCAATTTTATAAAGGTGAGAACAAATATAGTTTTCTAATAAATAATAATTATAACTCATTAACACAGATAGTATTCTAGGACCGCAACTGTATCAAATGCCTTTTTAAAAATGCTAAATATCTTGAGGGTTTTAACTATTTCCTTCGCCAAAGGAATAGCTTACATTCATTTTCTTTACGAGGATGGATTTTTTTTCTGTTTTCTATAAGCTAAAGCCGGAATCTTGCTTTAGTGATTTTAACATTTATTTTATTGCACAATTGAGGTAAATATAATATTCTACATACATTTTAAAATACCTTTTACATTCTTAAATGATATTTCTAATGTTCCAGGGCCATGAATACACAAAAAACACGTACATAGCCACCCAGGGTCCCCTGCAGAACACAATCTTCGATTTCTGGCTGATGGTGCACCAAAACACGATGGACTACCGCGCCCGACGACCCCCCGACCCGGGGCCCGTGCCCCCCAACTACGGCGTGCAGAAGATCGTCATGCTCACCAACTTCATCGAAAACAACCGGCAGAAGTGCGAGAAGTACTTCCCGCTGGAGATCAGCGAAGAAGTAGTGGTGAGCAACCCAGACGCGCCCGAGGAAGAAGAGAAATTCGTCATAAAGAATTGCGGAATGATCAAAAAGTCAGGATATACGATAAGGAAGCTGGATGTCAGATTCCACAAAAGAGTCAGTGATTTGTGTCAGGATAAAAGTGATGCGCGTCAGACAAATAGTGAATCCCGTCAGACAATTAGTGATTCTTGTCAGAGCGTTAGACGGCCGAGTCTCGCTCGCGACGCGTCTATAGACATTGACAATATCGCTGACGAAAGCGTTGGCACGAGAACTGAAGTGTTTGAGAGTGTTAGTGTTAGTCAAGAGAGTTTTAGTCATAGGACTGGGTCAGACCCGAGTCAGATAACAGTGTACCACTACTGGTTCCACAATTGGGCGGACCACAAGTGTCCCAAAGACGTAAACGCGTTATTAAACCTAAGTTTGGATGTATTAAAAAACAATGTTTACGATTTCGACAAGGTAACTGAGTATTGCGACGCCCTCTGCAAATGCGAGAGTCCAAAAAGCGATTCCAAGTTTCTTTTCCCGCCGCTAGAGGGCGTCGTGCCTTGTGACGTTAAATATGAGGTGTCCACGCCTTTAGACCTCTCCGTGGAGGTGCTGTGCCCTCCCACTATAGTTCATTGTTCAGCGGGCATTGGTCGAACTGGATGTTTGATTGCCATCTTGAACGGTATCAAGCAATTGACCAATGAGGAGAAAGTCGATGTGCTAGGTATTGTTTGTAATATGAGGTTGAATAGAGGGGGAATGGTCCAGAATTCGGAACAATATGAGCTGATACATAAAGTTTTGTGTCTGTACGAGCAAGCTTGTTTGCCGGAGTTATAGCTGGTGTAGGCTTCAAGGTTTTGAATGTTATCCCTCTTTTATTGAAGATTTGAAGTTCTAGGATTATGAGAGATAGTGATAGATTGCGTAAAACCTGAAAAAGAGATATTGTTTGTGTAAAAATATGTTTGGACAATACTTGCTAGTTTTTCCCTTTGATAAACTTTCACTGAACGTTTTGTGATTTGGAATTACAATGCCAAATTTTTCTAATTTTATATTTGGAGTTATGAAGGCAGGACAATTTTTATAGATTAAATTATTTTGATAAATTTTTAGTCAAATTTTATTTATTTACTGTCATGTCTTTTTTATTGATTTAAGTATAGAATATCAATGAAATAACCAATAAAAATAGTATATTTTACGGGTTATCTGGTTTTTAAAGTGAAAACGATATTCAAGGGATAACATTCGAAATTTTACATTGCTGTGTTGCGTTGTAGGTTAAAAACGGTCTTAGAAAAAGATATCTTATTATTAAACAAAATATGTTTTTTTGTTAATAGTTATAATTTGTGTTCCACTATATTATATTTTATTTATTTATTGTACATTTTTAATTTTAAATAAAAAAAGCAAGTACGGAATTACTAATCTTTGGAACTAAGGTCTTGTACCTTCGGCATTGAGATTACCAAAGGGGACACCAAGAACTAAATTTTTAGCACAAAAAGACAGCCGTCGTGGCGCAGTTAGA
The DNA here is from genome assembly GCA_033459515.1 of Theretra japonica. NCBI lineage: Eukaryota > Metazoa > Arthropoda > Insecta > Lepidoptera > Sphingidae > Theretra > Theretra japonica. Next base: position 5,348,390 of record CM065952.1, read on the forward strand.
CGCGGGCTGTAAGACAGAGGCCGCGGGTTCGGTCCTCGCACCGAGACAAATGTTTGTAAGGCCCACAAGTATTTATCTCGGGTCTGGGTGTTTGTGAGATCGAAAAGTCTCTTACATTCTGCTACACGACACAAGACTCGATCTTAGTGTGAGTCAGGACTTTGTGTAAAAAAATACACCCAACAGTCACTTTCAGAGTGATACTTGTACCGATGTTTTTATATCTCACTCTCGCACAGTAGCACTATTTTCCTTCTCTCTCTGTGTTCCCGCGGAGCTGGTTGGTACATAGTACATACTACATACGCTGCGCACAGGTTTTGTATAATACATCAATAGTCAAACCGAAATGGCGCGGGTAGTTTAAAAAGTCAGTTGTATCTTTATACAAATTATATCTTTAGAAATGCTTAATGTTTGGGCCTGTGTTGAAATGTTTAAATTATACTGGCAAAAAGTTATATTTTATGTCAAAAAGAAAACACAAAATATCCAACTTGCAATTGCGAATTTTATATATTTTAAGTGGTAAAAACTTACGACAGCATGTTCAAAAAACTTAGGGAATCGGTTTAATTTTAACTCCATAATATCTTATGAATGCAAGTGGGAGTCCAAATTGAGCATAATTAAAGTCGATTAATTATATAAATAATGAAAATAGTTTCGTATTGTCACGTGTCATCGTCAAAATGCTCAAAGATTCATAGAAATTGAGTATTCCCTATATAAAACATCATTTTAAAATGAAATTATAATAAACTAAATACTTTTTTTTAAAAGAATTGTGATCCGAGAATGTTTTACGTCATATCAATTACGTTAGTTAATTATACATTAAACTTGGAAGAACGGTGTGCAATATTATACAATTTAAAAGACGTTTTAGTAATCTATTCGTTTTAGTATTTTACCTTCTGAAAAGTGGTACCCGCATAAAAATCATTTTGTTCAGCGCCATCTATTGATGGGTATGAGAAACTCGGTTGCGCAAAATGAATAACAGATGCCGCCAGTAGCTATGGATTACATTTTCAACAACAAAGTAGAAGTTCTTGTTACGATTATAAAACGAGAGGCCGCGGGTTCGATACCCGAATCGAGGCAAGTGTTTACGATCTACAAGTATTTGTTTCGGGTCTAGGTCTGTCTGAGACCAGAAAAATGTTTCTGATATCGACGACTAGACTTGTGTGTTAATGTGGGGTCAGGATGTATGTTGCAGTTCTGTCTGTATCAGTATCAGCCCATATACGATACACTGCAGGGCACGGGCCTCCTCTACAATAGAGAGTACGATTACGAGGGGTTAGGCCACATAGTCCATCAAGCTGGCCTAGTGCGGTTTGGAGTTAGTGTGTTAATATGTGATTTATTATTCAGAATTTTACAATCCATACATAAAATACATATACATACATAAACACACGCCTTTTTCCCAGAAGGGGTAGGCAGAGGTGCTACCAGAACACCCACGTTTCGCCTGTATATTCCGTCCCACGATGTGATAGGGGGCGAGCCTATCGCCATATCGGGCACAAAATCCTGACTCCGGGCTGATAATGAATAGAAAAATCCAATAATATACCGTAGTACCACTACGCCACCGAGGCATTCACAATTTTACAATTTTTTACAATCCAGTTCAAAATATTTATACAAAATATTTCAAAATATTATAAATTTGCGTCTTCAAAAACATAGATATTTTACTGTCCGTGATTTTGGTAGCATAGCTATATGAGTGATTGACTCCGTGGCGTAGTTGTACAACGGTCTGATAACAAAACTGAGGTCTCGGGTTCGAATCCCGGGTCGGGCAAAGTGGCATATTGGATTTTTCTATTCATTATAATCCCGAAGTCAGGAATTTGTGCACGATATGGCGATATGCTCGCCCCCTATCACATCATCGGACGGAACACATGAGGCGAAAATATAAATAGTTTAAGGTTATAAAATAGTTTAAGGAAAATATAAATATCTGTAGGTACTTTGATGTGTTGGATCCTAAAAAGAATTTAAGACGGGTCATACACATACAATAATGCGCGATTTGAGGGTAGTATTGAAAGTTTGCGCCACTTCGATATATACTGAGACCACAGCTAACAAAATGTGTGTAGTTAATAAAGCGGTACCGTACCGATATTTCTATATCCGTCTCTTTTACTCCTATGTAGTAAGTATCTTCTCTTTCGCTCTATTACGTTCCTGCGGGCCAGGTAGGTATGTCGGGATGTCCGCTCAAATACCACAACGTCTCCAAAGAGTTTCACAGTGACCTATTAGAAGCAGTTTTCCGACTTCACATACATCATTTACACATATTTATGTAGCATATGACGCGAATCTATAAATGATTTGTTTACAAATATTTTATACGCGTCATTGTTGGACTTTCTACATTGACAGTACATATTTATGGATGACGATATCGTGGACAAATTTGCCCGTAGTGTTGCCAACGGAGAAAAATATTGTAAAATTCGGGAGAGTTGGAAACAGTGTAATAGGAATGGGTGATCTACATCAGCTACTGCAGGGGTTCTCAAATTTATTTGTAGTGCAACGCTCTTGAAATTTTGATATTTTAATGCAATGTCCTCAGACAAGCCCTCCACTTCCCTCCCTGCTATAATTTAATACTAGCCTAACAACAGGTTATTACGAAAACTAATTGGACATAAATATATTTAACTACAAAATAACAAAACCAAAAAGTAAGCATAAACACAAATATATTTATTTTACTTTTGGCTAACTGATAATGGGAACAACATGCTTGCTTTTTGAGCATAGCTTCCCAAAACGAGGCTCCAGTTTGGCTCACTAGATTTGGTCGCATCGACACGCAATGCCTTGGGAAGATTTTGCTACACCTCAGGGCGTCGTGACACATAGTTTGGGAAACCCTGTACTACAGCATAAATACTCCGCTATTAGGTATAAATCTTTTGGGTTAAAAGTACCTCTAACCTATAATCAATTTAAAATAAAAGACATTCTTACGGATTTTATCGCGAATTTGATTTAATTTTTACATTTTTTACTGAAACTGTTGAATTTGTAACAGTCACTAAGCGGATGACTAATACCTCAGTCAGCCGCGTGACCACGAAAAATGTAAAGTGATCGAAACGTCGGGAAATTAAAAAAATTAAAATTTAATTAAATTCGCGATAAAATCCGTGAGAATTCATTTTATTTCAACGTAAATCTAAGAAACCACTATTATCATTTTAGCTAGACTTTACATTATGTACCATACATACATACATACATACATAAACACACGCCTTTTTCCCAGATGGGGTAGGCAGAGGTGCTACCAGAACACCCACGTTTCGCCTTGTATATTCCGTCCCACGATGTGATAGGGGGCGAGCCTATCGCCATATCGGGCACAAATTCCTGACTCCGGGCTAATAATGAATAGAAAAATCCAATATCACTTTGCCCGACCTGGGATTCGAACCCGAGACCTCAGCTTTGCAATCATACCGTAGTACCACTACGCCACCGAGGCAGTCCATTACCTCATTACCTCATGTACCATTTACCTCATAAACTCGTGTGGAAAGCGGGTTAATGATTTTGATATGTATTGGCTTATGGTGTGCGATGGTAATTAACTACAAACATGAAAAAAATAACGCATGGTGAAAAACTGACGACACGGTTGCGTGTTTGAATCCGAAGGTTTCAAAGGCTACTGACTTTGTAGTCATGTCTGTATTGATTTTTATTCAATTACCAAGCACTCTAACGGAGAACTGTAACTCGAGAAGTTCATATGTCGTCCGCCAACCCGCGTGCCAGCTTATGTCAGTTTTAACAAAGGACTGAGTCTGTGCAAACTCTTGACTTGTCCCGTTGTCAGTGGCCGTACTTGGGCTTGTATATTCAACGGTAACTATATTTTTTACTAGAATCTTTTTAGACAAATACTTACTTCTAAATCCTGCATTTCTTTGTGATTAATTGTGAGCTAAAGAAATGTCTTTACTGTTGAATAAACAAGCCCAAGTACGGCTTAGCTCTAATAGAGCTAAGCTTAAGTGTATGGTGCAAAAAACAGACCAAGATTTTTTTTTCTCATTTAATTTTAAGAAAATATTGACTGCCTCGGTGCGTAGTTGTACTACCGTACGATTGACGCTGGGGTCTCGGGTTCGAATCGCGGATCGGGCAGTCATATTGGATTTTTCTATTTAATATCAGCCCGGAGTCAGGAATTTGTGCCCGATAAGGTGATAGGCTCGCATCCATCACATTGTGGGACGGAACATAAGGCGAAACGTGAGTGTTCTGGTAGCATCTCTGCCTACCCCTACTGAGAAAAAGATGTGTGTTTATGTATGTATGAAAATATTGATGAATTTCGATTGGAAATCTAATGTTACAAATTAAAAAACAAGCAATTGATTGTCGATCGTGCTGAAATTAAACAACGGAATGTTTTTAGCATCCTGCGTAAAACTAGAGCGTCATATTTACATAGTACTATGTTGCTTGTTAATATTCATAGTTGGCACACGCGTGTTAACTGTACGCGATATTTTCGACATAAACAAGTTTTTTTGCGATGTCAACGCATTGTCATGGTGTTTCAATGTTTTTCCATTGTATTATTTGATGAATGAATTAATAAATGAATAGACCCAACAGTCACATATGTACATAGTTCTGATCCCATACTAAGACCTCGGTCTTGTGTTGTAGGTATCAGAAACTACCAGAGACTTATCGGTCTCAGAAACACCCAGACCCGAAACAAATATCTGTGGATCACACAAATATTTGTCTTAGTGCGGGGATCGAACCCGCGGCCTCACGTTTCACAGCCGGCGTCTAACTAACTGCGCCACGGAAGATTTTTAATATTTGTGTTCATTTTCCCTAAATATTGCATTTGCAAAACATGCCACGTCACAGTAAACAGGTTGAAGTGTTAGAAAAACTAAGCATTCATAATTCGCTAAGTACATAGTCTCTAAGTGGTGTTAAAAAGAAACATTATTATAGCGAAGCGTAACTTTTTATTACTACTATGACAAAGTAGCTACATGCAGTAGTGAGTGTATTTCAATACAAATAACGTATTTACAATAGGGTATTTCACTCCATTATTTTTTGTATTTATCAAAAAGAATCCATGTCTAAAATCTACCAAAGAATAGAAAATATTTATCTGAAAATATTAGAATTAAATAAGTTAGAAACATTTTAAATCTCGCGGTCAGAGTAAAAAAAGGGATGGACAACAAAACTATTGACGTCACTAGTCTTTATATTGGATTGCAGTGTGCGCGTGTGAAAGAGACAGTAATATATTCCAACTACGCTCTCACGCTTCCTTTAAATGATAATATTTGCCTCATATTACATGCTATTTTAATACAGTTTTGATATAAATGTTTTATTTCAATAGTATTTGTGTTTGTAAGCAAATAAAAAAAAACTATTATAGTCAAATACCCGAAATATACTCGAAATTCGTAACCAAATATCCACAGGCTGAACTCGAAACATGGGCGGGCCACTATGTCTGTTTTTCTACCGTCGTTAATGGTGGTCGCAATCCGTATGGATTCGAATATTCTGCTAGTTAAATATCCAATATTTACAACCTAACTTTGCAGTTCTGGCTGTATGTACAGTATACCTTAGTCATATTTGTTGTCTAGTTCCTGTCATGTGTAATATTGGCGGGAAATATGACAGTTATGGCGGAAACGTTAGTGTAAATAGATTTCATGAAAGTCCTTGGAAATACGCTAATATGACGTGCAAAATAATATTTGTGTGTACAAAACAGTATTGCATTTTTATTACGTCAGGTACAAACAGTATTACGGATAAAATTCGCAAAATATTTTAAGGAATAAGAGACTATGCAGCTTTAATGGTAATCGATTAGATGCCCAAAAAATTAGGCATACCTATAATCCGAGTTGCTTATATTCTCACTAATTTCATTAAAATTCGATTTTATGGTATAAAACCATCATTTTATTTTGGAAGACAACCATCTCTAAGGGATATATACTCTATTAGGATTACACTGTACATCATCAAGAGTATTTTATTTTTAAAAACGTGCCAGTGTAAAAAAATGATTTCAAACTATTTTTCGAATTGTGGACATTTTACTTGCAAGTCACGAATTAGTTATCGTCATGCTACTTTTAGTTTTTACGCACGATTCCTAAAATATTTTGAATACTCAGGCGTGCAGTTCGCTACGTTGCTATATAAAAAAAAGATTTGGAACGGAATTCTACAATCAGCCTCTGTGACGCAGTTGGTTAAACGCCGACTGCGAACCGAAAGTACATCTGAAAGGCCGCAAGTTCGATCCCCGCACCGGGACAAGTGTTTGTGTCCCACTGAGGTATTTGTTTCGTGTCTGCGTGTTTGTGAGACCTAAAAGTCTCGTAAGTTCTGATACCAAGACTCGACCTTAGTGTGGGGTCAGGGCTATGTATGTGACTGTTGGGTGTATTTTATCTGTACCAGCCACGCGGGAACTAGAGTGAGAAGAAACATACGCATGAAAGAGACAGAATCATTACTGTACCGCAGATTTTCGCGACAAATATTTTCGTGGTGCCTGCTCTAGTATTAGGGGAAATATAATTGACGTCATAAAAACTGTTAAGTGTTTTGTTATGGATGACGCAAAGATCAGTAAATGTTTACAAATAATAAGTTTTAGTAATTTGTTTGCGTCAGTTAATTTTTTTTAATGTTTTGCTAATAGTTAAATTCGGTTGTTTTTGAATGAATGAGTGCATGTTTTATATGTGTATATACTGATTTGCGTAAATATTCGAGTTTTGAGGCAGACAGTTTAAACCTAAGGCAGTTTACAGGGAGCGCAGGAAAATGGCGCACTCGCTCAGTTGGATACAAGGGCATAGTATTAATATGATAATAAAGAAATAATATTTGGAAAATACCTATCAGTTTTGGAGTTATGACCTTATAAAGTTTTAAGAAATAGCACCACTTTTTCGAATAAAACTGTTGGGAACGGTAAAGCGCAAAATTTTAACATGCACGTATTTTTTCGTTTCGTTTATTAAATACTTAACGAAATAAACAATGAAAATAATTTTGAACAACAAAACTTTCATAGACTTCGCCGTAACATTTGTTACAGTATCTATTTGGCGTAATACGTTAAGGGGAAGCACGTGTGTTGTTAATTGTTAATTTCTCGGCATCTTTGTTATTATCAGACTATACTATGAAAATGCGTTTTAATCTGGACGCAATCACGATTTACTAAAATGTATATTAGCAAGTGCGCCATTTTTTTGCACACTGTATATGTCGCACATAAATTGTATGTCTGGTAAACCTATGCCTTTAAATCTCAATATAGGTATTTTCCTTTTTTTTTCTTTTTTGTTTGTGTTGGAGCTTGTCTCTTTTATATTTCAGACTGCCCTGTCTTCTTTTCATTGTGTTATATCCATCCAAAGGTTGTCTGTAAGAAATCGCCTAGAGCGATAAGACCGCCATCTGTACATTTTCTTTTTTTTTTTTTGTATGTTTTTCCTTTCTGTGTCCAGTTAGGAATAAATAAATAAATAAATATAGGTAGGCCAAACTGGGATTTAAACCTAAGACATCACTATTTTTGGGCCAAATCCTGGATCTCACGGTTTCAGCATATTATACTGACTAAACCAACAAAGCAATTACAATTCATATTATAACAATAGCTTGATTTTTTTCTGACACTTAGTCACAAAATACACGCAATTTTCTTTAAAACTGTAATTACGTCGTTTACTTTTAGGCTGTTTAGATATTTCCATAATTGCAAACGTTTTTAAAACGATCACTCCGCTTGTTTATGTAATGACATGGACACTGAGCATGAACCTTAAAAAAAACTAATTTTTTGGCGGGAACTTTGACAGGTATAATACAATATAAAACATACAATAATTTTCATTTTTTAAAACATTTGAATAGTTACTGTTTTAAAATTAAACAAGTATCAAATTGTTGACGATTCTGTATTAATAAAATAAGATTTTAAAATGCATTTTACGTGAACACAAGTCTGAGTTATTTATGCGACAAAAAAAAAACCCTTTAAAGATTTGACCCAAAACAATTATTATAATTAATCTTTGTATATAAATTGTTTAATGTAGCTTTTCTTTTACAAAAACAGTGTTGTATTGAGGAATTATTTTTATACTAGAAGGGAAAAAGCGATCAAAATTTAACGAAAAAAACCGGTGTTGAATCGCTATTGGAAAGCTTCAGTTGGTTAGATGCCGGCTGTGAAACGTGAGGCCGCAGGTTCGATTCCCGCACCGAGACAAATGTTTCTGTAATCCTAAGGTATTTGTTTCGGGTCTGGGTGTGAGACCGAAAAGTCTCTCGTAGTTTCAGATACACGACACAAGACTCGATCTTAGAATCTGTCACACTAACTGACTACGTAAGTATGTGACTGTTAGACGTATTTATTTAATGAACTGCTCTGAATTCAACTAAGCTGCGACTCCTGTATAATCATTGTATTGTAGACTTGTTTTGAAGAGCAACGCTAGAGTTTCTTGCCCATTCTCTGGTGAAAACAGCCTTGTACCGGGTGGTAGTGTAAGAAAAGTGACTAAATCTAAATAATGTATGACATTTTTTGGGTTCAATATTTTTTTGTATTGCCATGAATGGTGAAACGAGCATGTTATTAACCTGATAGTAAGCGATACGACCGCTCATGGTCAGTAGCAACACCAAACACCATGAATTACAAAGTAATGCTTGGCACACCACTGCGCACACCATCCTGAGACATAAGGTGTTAAGTCTCATTATGTCCAGTTACTCTGGCTACAATGTCCTTCAAACCGAAACACAACAGTGCATTTACACTGCTGTTTGACGGGAGAAATAGACATTGCGGTGGTACCTACCCAGGCGGCCTCTCACATATGACAGACCTACCACAGATAAAGTAAAATTCATTTTATTTCATTTATTTGTTTGTGTCTGTATCACTTCAACGCAGTAACACTATGTTCCCACTCAGTCAGTTTCCCGCGTATCTGATAACCGCGCAAATATTTTTTCGCGACGTCCTCTACAGTGCTTCTCAATGGTTCTATATAATTGTATTGTATTGTATCAGCCCATATACGACCCACTGCAGGGCACGGGCCTACTCTACAATCGAGAGTATGATTGAAAATGGTTAGGCCAATAAGTCACCACGCTGGCCTAGTGCGGGGCGGACTTTTACATACCATAGAAATTTATACAAATCGCTATGGTATGCAGGTTTCCTCACGATGTTTTCCTTCACCGTTATAGCCTATTCCGTACCTTCTATATTAAGATGTGTCATATCTCAAACAAAATTGTAATTCACAAACAAGACCCGGAACCAGCTTCAAAATATTTGTATTTGCTTTGTTTCACACGTTTTTTAAACAGACTGCCTCGGTGACGTAGTTGTACTACGGTACGATTGCAAAGCTGCGGCCTCGGGTTCGAATCCCGGGGCGGTTAAAGTGATAATGGATTTGAAAATTCATCAGCCTGGAGTAAGAAATTTGTGCCCGATATGGCGATAGGCTCGCCCCCTATCACATCGTGGGACGGAACATACGAGGCGAAAAGTGGGTGTCATGGTGGCACCTTTACCTACCCCTTCTGGGAAAAAGGCGTGATGTTTATGTATGTTAAGTATGTTGACCTGGGAATCGAACGTAGGATCTCACCCGATCTGTACTACCACCAGAGGCCACTTTTTGAGGCAAATTCTATCTTGGTTTGATTATCTGTGCAGTCCCTAGTCAAAACTATCTGAGATAAAGGCGTGAGTTTATGTAATGTAATATTTATGTTTTTTAAACAGCAAACGAGTAAACGACTCACCCAATGGTAAATTGTACCTAACACATATTTACAGCACCTGGATTGTAGATCGTTACTGGCCTCTCAAAATGGGCGGGGAAATGGAAGGAAAGTGGACGAGAGGAGAAAAGGGATATTGGAAATCTCACGCAACCAACGAAACGACAGCAAAGCCACTTCAGGTCATGGTGGGTTGTACAGGGTATATCAAGACTGCTACCGATAACGAGGCCAGGTGGTAGTTTTAGTGACTGCAGACACGATGCACCTAAAAATGTTGCAAAAAAACGCGACGATTTTTTTGTAATGTTTTAAATATCGTTGTGTGTGTGGTAAATCCATAATTTTTGCTAAACGTATAATTTAAATCCTTGCGTACTATAGCGTCTTTAAAAATGAAATGGTGGACATTATTTTTTTAGCAAAATGTATGTACTCACCACCTAAATACGATGATAGGAAAAAAAATACCAAAAAAAATCGTCGTTGTTTTTGCAAAAAATTTAATTGCGCTGTGTCTAAAGTCACTAAAGCTACAACCTGGCTTCGTTTTCGGTAGCAGTCTTGATATACCCTGTATGGTCTAACCCCCTCAATCGTACTCTCGATTGTAGAGGAGGCTTGTGCCATGCAGCCCACTGCAATAGGTATGAACTGATAGATACTGGCTAATGTCTGGAGGAGATCGCTCTTAGCGATAAGACCGCCGATTTTTAGGATTTAAAGTCTTAGTTTATTAATCACTTAAGTTACAATATTAGGTGCTAAATAAAGAGTTTTTATTATTATTATGTAACATGTGCGTGGTGGCCTGTTGGTAACGGACCAGACGCGGCTGCCTACATGTTCACGGTGGTCGCGGGTTCAAATCCCAGGGCACACCTCTGACTTTTCGGAGTCATGTGTGTATTGATAGTCAATCACCACGCGCTATAACGGTTAAGGAAAACATCGTGAGGAAACCTGCATACCATAGCGATTTGTATAAATTTCTATGGTATGTAAAAGTCCGCCAACCCGCACTAGGCCAGCGTGGTGGACTATATGGCCTAACCACTCTCAATCGTACTCTCGATTGTAGAGGAGGCCCGTGCTCTGCAGTGGGTCGTATATGGGCTGATACAATACAATACAATACAATGTTACATGTGCAAGCGAGACAGTCTGATGTCACTAATGTTTTTATCAACTGTACCATTTGGAATCTATCATGCATCATTTTACAACACTTAGGTACTAAACGATGTGCGTCTTTTCGCAAGAGCATGACAATTATTGCTAACAATCGCTACCGTGCAAGCTTCGCCAAAAAACATCTCGTGGAACTATTATAAACGAATAAACTACGCTTATGATGTTTGGACGATGACTCCGGAAATAAAAACGGCAAGTGCGAGTTGGAATTGCGCAGTTAAGGTTCCGTACCAGAATTGCAATTGTAAATGTAAAATAAATTTGTAACCGATCGATGTATTTACATGGAAGATATATGAGATCTTATATGGGGGGTCTGTATTAAGGTAATAGAACTTAAAACAATGATTTTTTGTTTCTTTGTCTGTTTGTCTGTCTGTTTGTGCGGTTTTGCGCGATGAACTCAGAAACGGCTCAATGAATTTCGATGAAATTTGGTATGGAGGTAGCTGACACCCTGGATTTACACATAGGCTACTTTTTATGCCGAAAAATATAGTGTTCCCGCGGGATGAGGGAAGAATTACGATTTATATGTTACTTTTTTGTACTCAAATGGATGGCATGGGACTGAATTACATATCTTGAGTGAAAATGAGACGCAAAAGGCGGGATAAAGGGGCGGGGCGGGATGGAACTTTTTTATAATGATAACCACGCAAACGGAGTTGCGGGTAGAAGCTAATTTGTAATAAAAAATAATAAACATAACCACTGAAATTTCGAAATTTTGGATTAATTCCTATACTTGGATTATGATATTGGCCTATTGCCAAATTTCATGATTTAGGTGAATGGGAAGGACCATATTAAAGTCATATGTTCTTGACAGATGGACAAGGAAGTGATGTTTTATCAGAGGCGGATTATCCCTAAGGCAAACTAGGCACGTCCCTAGGGGCGCACGATTTCAGATATCTTCGTGTCATGCAAAACCATCGAATGCTATAATTATGATACTTATTAGAAACATCTTCTGCGTCTGATCATTTGCCTTTTATCATGGTGTATTTCAATCCACAACATAGTACAATCACCAAATATGCAATAAGACAATTCCTCGTTCTATAGAAGTTAGTATTTTTTTAAGTATGGCTGCTAGAGGGCGCTTTGAGGTGCTTGCCTAGGGCGCTCTCAACATTTAGTCCGCCTTCGTGCTATATGCGTTCCGTTTTTCTTATTCCGTACGGATTCCTAAAACACTGCTCATTGCTAACAATGTTTATACTCCGTTTTTTATTCTGTTTAAAAGGTGACAACGGAAATTTTTTGTACATAATGGCACGACAAAGTGCCTTAAATTAGCGGTAAAATTGATGTAAATGTGTGGCGGAAATTACTTATAATTAAGTGAGCTGTTTACTTTGATAATATTAATAATTTCGCCAATTGTTTACTTGGTAGATATGTGCAGCTTCCAACAGGTCTATTTAGTGATCCTTAAAGGAGGCCTATGTTCAGCAGTGGACTTCCTATGGCTGAAGAGAGAGATTGTTTTCTTATTTCTAAAATTCCTCAGTTATATTAATTAATACGAGTATTTCGTGGTGTTTAATCAAGTATAATATGTCAGCATCTGTATAAACATACAATAATAAATAAATACACAGTTATTTGCAGTTATTTTACTTTTAAGTTTATTATTACATACATAACCAGTAACCACACGCCTTTTTCCCAGAAGGGGTAGGCAGAGGTGCTACTAGAACACCCACGTTTCGCCTTGTATATTCCGTCCCACGATGTGATAGGGGGCGAGCCTATCGCCATATCGGGCACAAATTCCTGACTCCGGGCTAAAAATGAATAGAAAAATCCAATATCACTTTACCCGACCCGGGATTCGAACCCGAGACCTCAGCTTTGCAATCATACCGTAGTACCACTACGCCACCGAGGCAGTCAAACTTTTAAGTTTATTATTGTTATGTTGAATTAATTTATTGTATCATTATTTTTTATTATGAATGTTGTTTCGCGCCTATAATTGGCATGTAGACCAGGTCTAAAATTATATAAGTTTAATGTGTATGTTTTGTCTATTTTGCTGTTGGTGTGTCTTATGATAATAAATAAATAAATAAATAAATACATCCAACAGTCACATACATAGTCCTGACCCCACACTAACATCGAATCTTGTGTCGTGTATCAGGAACTACGAGAGACTCTTCGGCCTCACAAACACCCAGACCCGAGACAAATACCTGTAGATCACACAAACATTTGTCTTGAAGTGAGATTGCTTTTTTGACTTTTGTCATTTCTGAAGTAACACCTATAGGTACAGAGCCACCAACTTATCTGTTCAGGTGGCCATAATTGGAACTAAACCAGTGTTATCAGATATACGGTAATTACTGCAGATGCACATTATTATTTTTTTACCAAAACACTGCCAACGGTAATGTTATATTACCGTTTCGTTTCTACCGTATTTTATAAGATACATAATTGTGTATATAATTCTCTAATTTACTCTAATCTAATTCAAGATTTTTTTAAAGTGGCAATACTCAATTTCTCACTAGCGACGATTCTGAATTTCCGACTAAACAGATAACTTGGTGGCTCTATACTTTGATACTACGTGTATTACAAGCACATATGACTTTTTTTGTATGTTTTTGTCCCGGGAAGAATGAGATTAAGTGACATTGTGGGTAACATTTTATTTATTTGCTTACACACGTTACGGGCCCGGGGGCCTCGTATCATTGATATTGCGGTAACTACGCCCCTGGACCCAAACCTCCTGCGCCCCTTTGTGTGAATCATGCGTGGTGAGACGCACAATGTTTTATACAATACAGTTGCCAATTCTTCATAAAAAGAAGTTGAATTATTTATAGCATTGTCTTCAATTTTAGTTTATTAGTATTGCATATTGAACTTTATACGATAAGTTTAAAGTTCGCTTTTGATAAGCCAGACATAGTGGGCAATCTAATAATTTTATTAAATGGGTAGACTAGAAACGCGGGGTTGAATAGGGACTAAAGTGATAGTCTTAATGTGTTGAATATTAAATTAAATTCAACTTCTTTTTAAGATGAGTAAAATTCCTCAATAATTATCTAATGAATTTTGTAATATAAAATTGACTTTACACGTGATAAAATTGTAAATAACCTCGATTTCGTCGTAATTTAAGGTTTTTGAATGGCAAATGTGATGTTTTTGGTATTGTACTGACTTATAGCTACTCGACCATACCGACCGCTAAATTAGTTTGGCAAACTGACGTCAGCTTTTTTAAAATATACCCTATTTAAATTTACATTAAGGCTGTCACTAGACGGGGCGGTTACGCGGACGTAAATCGGGGTGCCTTTCACCCTGGGATGTCCGGTACCGCCCACAATGCGTGTGACGGTTTTCAAGAGGTTTTTAGTCAGTATGCTGGCGTAGGCTTGGTAGGGACCCAGCTTGGCTACAAATCTGCATTGTGCCAGGCTGGAAGGCCAGAGACACTGACATACCCCTTTCCACCTCCCCCGGGGCAACGAAAGGGGAGCTTAATAGCTTTTCCTCTTGAACACAAAAAAAAAAAAAAGGCTGTCACTAGACTCCGCGCCAGATAAGTGTGCGCGCGACGGAGGGCGCTTCTAATGTTGCCAGCTGCATGAAAATTATAAACTCCACAAAAATGAGAATTGTGGGAACCCTAGCAATTGGAGTAACTTTCATCACGCGGCAGTCTGTGATATAATTTTAATACTTGAAATTATATTGTCTTATTACAGGATTGATAAAATATGTTAGAATTATAAGGTATTTAAACCAGTTTAAATTATTTTTCAATCACATGAAATCAGTGCGAACGTGGAATTGGAATTGGAATTGCTGCCAATGTATGAAAGTTATTTTCCCAACACCAGTGAATTGAAGATTGAAAAATTAGTCTTTAATGGTAAAGCTATGGGTAAATCCATTAAGCTGGCAACATTCTATGACGTCAACATTGTTTCCAGTTTTGCCCGCGCGCAGACTTACGGGGAGAGGTCTATACATTGACATTGACAGTTAATGTTGTTGTTTTTTTCAATTTATCCTATCGGAAAGGGAAAGGACTGAGCCATACAGCCTAGCATTGACAGTTAAAATATACCTTATTTAAACTGACATTAAGTTCACATTACATTGACAAACCTCTCTAGAGGTTGGGACGTTCGATAAGTTAGGATATTAAAACTTTTCATTTAGCAAAAGAATGAAAATTAACGATTTGAATTTATTTACCTGGGAGGTTACTCTATGATCCGAAACGAAATTCGAATGTTCGGATGTCGCACGTAAAACTGTACGAATGTGTCTAGGTACTCCACAAAATGTTGGAATCCTCTATCGTACGCCCTAACTATAGACTTAGTTCGGAGTGAACGATAAGTATCATAGAGAATAGTGTTGATTTTTAGAAGTGGAAAATTAAAAACGTACTGCAGACGTCGAACGTCCGAACATTCGAGTTTCGTTTCGGATCATAGAGTAACCTCCCTGTAAGTATAAATACTATAAGATAATAACTGTTAAGATTAAAATCATAATTACAAATATCGCGACGATATTTATTTAATAACTAATTGTTTTTTATTGGAAATTGTCTAGAATATAAGGCAAGCTTTATACATCGTATTTGAGTTTTAATAAACTAAGGGTGTAGTAATAATGTATTGTACTTTTCAATTAATTGTATTTAAACCTTGTAAATTATTTTAGCGCAAAGAAAGAGTTTCATCCGAAACGGTCGAGCAGTTTTAATCTGCGTAATAAAGCCAAAATACATAGTTAATGTAATGTTTATTTGTCTGTAAGTAGATTTTTTATAATATAATTTATTTGTTTTTAATGCTCTTGTGTAAAGTGTAGAGTTGTCAGTGCTATGATATTTTTAATTATAGTGTCGCTACGCTTAAATTAACTTTTAAATGTATATATAATGTGAGTAATGTATTTTTCAGTTGAATATATATGGTATGATTATTTTTTGTTTTTTTTTTTATTTTTCATGATAGAATTGTACGCAGAATGGCATCTGATTTAAAAAAATATATATTTAGATGGAATGTACAGATGTCAATAATTTATTTTATGCTTTAGAGGTTAGTGATTTTTTAACTAATTAATTAATGTAATACGAAAAAAGAACACAATTAACATCAATGAATAAAAAATCACAGCATAATATCCTTAATAACAAACATTAATTTAAACAATTAATTTTAATTCAAGAAGGGTCAATTTAAAAGTACCCTGAACCGACGAGCATGCATGAAGAGATTGATGAACATGGATGAAGCGAAAGTAGTATGTCAGGATCGAGCAAAGTGGCGATCCATAGTCTCTGCCTAACTCTATGGGATACAGGCGTGACGATTATGTATGTATGTATGTATTCATTTAAAACATTTACTATTCACAAACATGGAACAATGATGTCAGACGTCATAGAACTACATATTACAAAACAAATACACAAATAAAAATACAACACATCGAAATTAAAATAATAATTCAAAAAAAAATCATTACACATCACTTCAATGTTTGTATGAATCAAAAATTTATCAATTAATAAGTGCGTGGTGGCCTCGTGGTATCGGACCAGACTCGACTGCCTACATGTTCACGGTGGTCGCGGGTTCAAATCCCAGGACACACCTCTGACTTTTCGGAGTTATGTGTGTATTGATAGTCAATCACCACGCACTTTAACGGTGAAGGAAAACATCGTGAGGAAACCTGCATACCGTAGCGATTTTAAAGAATTTCTACGGTATGTAAGTCCGCCAACCCGCACTGGGCCAGCGTGGTGGACTATATGGCCTAACCACTCTCAATCGTACTCTCGATTGTAGAGGAGGCCCGTGCCCTGCAGTGGGTCGTATATGGGCTGATACAAAAAAAAAAAATTAATCAAAGAGATCGCCTAGAACCATACCCGGTAAAAATATTCCAATTATACTCGCAACATTGCCACGTTGGCTTGCAAGAGATATGTATATGTCGCCGTAAAATTGTAAATACCGTTAGATTACAATCTATCTCGCGAGATTGTGAACTATCGAAAGATTGTGAACCGTAACATACCGGCCTCTCGTTTCACAGCCGGCGTCTAACCAACTGCGCCACGGAGGCTGTCATAAAGTGTCTTCTGTGTCCGTAGAGTTAGGTTAGGTTATAATACCTATATAATGGATTGTAATCTTCCGAAAAATAATGCGTTAAATTGTAAGCAGTATGTTACGGTTCACAATCTTTCGACAGTTCACAATCTCGCGAGATAGATTATGATCTAACGGTATTTACAATTTTACGGTGACATATATATATACTATATATACATATATATATATAATATATACTCGTATATTAACATCAACAAATCTATCAATGTACAGATTGATCTGTTGACGTTAATATCATTTACTTAGATATTTTTACCAACTGATGTTATGTTCTTACGTTTCTGCGTGCTAAAATGAATAAATAATTAATCAAAACCCACATACATGGTGTTAATTAAAAACAATTACGAAATAAGTGTGAAAAATATAAGGTTTTTTTTTAAAAGTGATCTCACTCAGGCAAACTTTGCCATACAAAGTACCTACTAATAAACAATAATATACCTAATAATATATAATAAAGAATAAAAACAGAGTTCAAAAAATAAACTACAAAACAAAAGAACCTAATGCAAAAAGAACCATTGGTATCCTAAATTTCGAGGAGTTTTAGTCTACAAGTCCGAAGATATTCGTCAGATGTTGATCATTTTGGGACCACATGTGAAGTACACGCTTTGAAACAAAAAAAGAATTTTCCAAATCGGTTCAGGCGTCTTCGAAAAATCGATGAACTTACATAAAGACATAGTTTTTATGAAAACGAAATAAATTACAACAGTGCAACTGCGTAAATGCGTGGTGGCCTGTAGGTAACGGACCAGACGCGGCTACCCACATGTTCACGGTTGTCGTGGGTCAAATCCAAGGGCACACCTGATTGATAGCCAATCACCACGCACTATAACGGTGAAGGAAAAAATCGCGAGGAAACCTGCATACCACAGCCATTTGGAAGAATGTCTATGGTATGTAAAGGCTCCTAACCCGCACTAGGCCAGAGTGGTGGATGACCTAGTTATATCTAACCCGTCAACCAACGCTCATGTATGGTAGTGAAAGTTGGGTGTGGCAGAAGAAACATGAAAGTAAAATTAGGGCAGTGGAGATGAGATCACTAAGGGGAATGTGTGGCGTGACCTTGCGTGACAGAGTGCGTAATAGCGAGGTGATGAAAACGTGTGGAGTGAAAGAGGATGTAGTGACGAGAATTTATAAAGGAATGCTACGATGGTTTGGTCATGTAGAGCGGATGGATGAAAGGAGACTAACTAAACAAATATACAAGGCGAGTGTGAATGGAAGAGTCGGTAGGGGTCGACCTCACCGAACCTACACCATCCAAATCGGTGATATCCTCAACAAGGGCCAGGTAAAAAGTAACCTGAACCGACGGGCATGCATGAACAGATTGATGAATGTGGATGAAGCGAAAGTAGTATGTCAGGATCGAGCAAAGTGGCGATCCATAGTCTCTGTCTACCCCTATGGGATACAGGCGTGACGATGTATCTAACCCCTCTCAATTGTACTCCCGATTGTAGAGGAGGCCCGTGCCCTGCAGAGGGACGTGTAAGGGCTGAAACAGAATTGGTTTACAATAACTTTGAATAAATATCCTGCTCAGGCTCATTCCTACTATAGTTTAAGGTACCTAATCCTATATGTCATCTAAAATCTATCGTTTTAGCGAAATTTGAAACTACGAATAAAATTACAAAATATCTACTTAACGAATTGTTTGAGATATGTTTTCATTATACAGGGTATATCAAGACTGCTACCGAAAACGAAGCCAGGCGGTAGTTTTAGTGACTACAGATACGATGCAACTAAAAACTTTGCAAAAAATCGCGACGATTTTTTTTGTGATGTTTGTAATATCATTGTGTTTGGGTGGTAAATCTATAGTTTTTGCTAAAATAATAATATAAAGCCTTGCGTGCAATAGCGTTTTTAAAAATAAATGGGTGTACATTATTTTTTTTAGGAAAATGTATGTATTTAACACCCAAATACGAAAGGAAAAAAATAAAAAAAAACGTCGCTTATTTTGCAAAAAATTTAGTTGCATTGTGTCTAAAGTCACTAAAACTACCACCTGACTTTGTTTTCGGTAGCAGCCTTGATATCCCCTGTATATTAATTATTTTTTAATATTAACATGTCCAATAAAATAAAATATATAGAGAGAAAAACTACTTATTTTTTGACAACAACGAATTCGGAAGCTAGAAGATCGTGGACGATCTATACCACTAACTGCTTTTAGCTAATCCATCATTTTTTATTACTAGAGCGAGCGCTGTATGGAGTTGAGTGTGCAAAATGTGAGGACCGCATTCTATAAACAGTTTTGAACTCAGAAAAGCTTGCAGATTATGATTATGGATGTTGCCGGGAGATTTGTTGGTCCAATTTTTTTTTTTTACCCCACCCCCTTATGTATCAAGCAAATGGATTGAACAAGTGTTTTGAAACCATTTCAATTATTGTTTTAGTGATCATATTCCATTATTTCTTATGATTAAAGGTAATTATAGTCCGTCAATTAAAAACAGTTAAAAAAATAAGTACGAATTTTTAATAAAAAAAAAAATTATAAGAAAATTAACAATTTAACATAAGTCATACAAAAAGAATACAAATAATCAATCTTTTTTATTTTGGCAGTCATTATTAATACATTTGCACAACGAAATACAATTTAGTTGTAATTTTTTGCACGAACAAGCCTTCGTTTGACATTTAGATGTACATTTGCAGGGCTGAATCAACAATTCTGGCAATGGTCGCTTTGTCATTTGTCGTGGATACAATTTACCATCTTTTTTTTCATAGCCTAATAAGGTGTAATCAATAGGCTGTAGTAATGTTTGGTCAGCATTTATCCATATATATGTTTGTGCTGAAGCTCTTAACAAATGTAAATGTAGAGCATCTGATGTGCAAATTACTCTTAATAAATTTAAGCTGAAGCCGATATTTTGACAAATTAATTTATATCGAAGTTCATCAGCAGTTAATTTCGTTTTTGAAAAAAGGTAGGTGCAAATGGTTTCTAATTCTGTTAACTGTTCGACTGTTAGGTATGGATTTCCTAAATGCTTTAGAGCATTTTGCACAAAATCCAGCGATGCAGCTTTTAAACTAATTTTTTTTGAGCCCAATCTGCTAGTCGAATCGCAACCACTTAGAGAGTGTAATGCTGGCAAAATACGAGTAATGTTTTCGGCTAGGGATTGAGCAGCTAAATGACATCCTAAAATGTATTTCTTCTTATAATAACCTTCAAACCATAGACCTAAACAACCTAGAAGAGCTAAATTATTCCAAAAATAAATTCCGAGAATAAAAACATCTGTATCAGCGCTAAGAATTATTATATGAGCAGATTGCTTTTTTACTGCATGAAATATATGACAAAACATCCTTGAATCTGCTTCTAAATGATTTGAATTTAATTCAGGTACTTCAAAAAATATAGAGTTTTGTAATTTAAAACATTTCGTTGGCTCATCAAATCCTCCACAAACATATAAATCGCAATCTTCTATTACTCGTGCATATTTAGGAGCAACAGTACAAAGAAATTGAACGAGCTGTAACTTATTTTTAGGGCTTGAAAAGAAATTATTACAATTAGTTGGAATTTTAGTGTGATCGTTCGAAATTATAATATTTTTAATATTTTGTCCTTTACTCCGTAAAGTTGATTCCAAATATTTTATCGAAATATTATCATACCTGTCAAATACAATATCTACTCGTTTTACATTTGGTTGCAAGAAAAGATTATGAATTTTATTATAGAATGCCTCAGCAAAATCACCAAAGGTGTTGAAATTTTTTAATTGGATTCGATGAACAAGTGCCATACCATCAACAATATAAATTTTTGGAGTTTGTAAATTTAAAACGTCCTGCCGCGTGTTTGCACCACATTTGAAATTATTTTCAATTTCATGAACAAGTTCCGATTTTGGAGATTTTCTGTAAAATCCTTCGGCGTCAAAAAGGTACTTGCAGTACTCCAAAATTTCGTAAGATGCTAAAATTTTCGTATCAAATCCTCGTTGATTAGCCAACATAAATGTTTTTTGAAAGAGACTCATGTCTGTTGCATCTTGCAACTTTTTACTAGAAGTATTTTTACTTCCTTTATCAGAAGCAGTTACAAAGTTGTCAAATTTACTTCTTTTAATAGGATCGGATAACTTTTTATTTTTCTGAACAAATCGTTCATTTTCATACGTACTTAACATAGCCTCTCCATTTTTTACAATATTTAACAAACTTTGCGAAGATGATTCATCAGCAAGTTGACCGGTGTAGATATTCCGAAGCGCGCGGTTCTCCATGTCATTGTAAGGATTACAAGCATGGAAATACTTTATGATATTTTGAATATCTTTTTCGTCTTTATTGATCCTGGATTGCGTCCATTCGTTATGACAATTAATGTCACTTGTAGAGTACACACTTGACACATAGACGCTTGGCGTAGGAGAAGGGCGGGGGAAAGGGAAAGGGACCATCACAGCTGCCGGCAACATGTTTTTTATTTTTGAGTGGGGTCTCAGGTAAAAGAATTTGAACATAGTTGCCGGTCCTCACATTTTGCATACTCAATGCCCTTTGGCGCCTGCACTATACTAAAACATTTGACGCGGCATGAATTGACGATTTTGTGTCCGTTTAAATATAAATTAGTAAAATGAACAATGGAACTATTATTTACAATTGCATATTGTCAATGTTTTGCGTCAAACATGATTTCTTGTAAACAATGTTGCAAATAACATCAAAAACTTGTGCTTTACACGGTACAAGCTATACTATGTAAAAAGATAAGGTGGACGCTTAAGCCCCATTTAAACGAGGAGAGTTTCTCGCTTCGAAGATACGATTATCGTAAGGATATAAAAAAATTGTGTAAATGTTTATCAGAACACAATAATCTATCATCTATGGCGGTTATATCATGGGATAATTGCATACGATTCTCGCCGCGAGAAACTCTCTCCGTGTAAAATGTAAATGGGGCTTTTCGGCTATATTCATAGACAATTTTAAAACCTATTTTACTTTTCGAATGTTTTATCCCTTCCGAACGACCTTTGGATTCAGTTTGAGCGAAGACAAAACATTCGACAGCTAAAATAGGTTTTAGAACTGTCTATGAATAAGGCCGTTATTTTAAAACTATATAAATAAATACGCCCAACTGTCACATACATAGTTCTGCTGGCTAATTCACGTAATTTTTTGACGCGCCGATCAAGTTGCGGTGCAGTTGCAATGAAGTTTACGTCTTAGTGCAAAATGGTATTCTTGTAATTGTTTAGCTGCGCGTGAACTGCACCTAAGCTATGCGTAAACTGCGCGTGTGCTGCGCGTCAACTGTACGTCAGTCGTATGCAAGGAGCTTATACGTGAATACCGATCAAGTTGCGATCTGAATTACGCACATAAAACACGCAGCAGTAGAATACACTAAACCGCTCGCGTGACGCGAACTTGACGCGAGCGTATCTGACAGCGGTTGTCAAAATTACGAGAATACAAAAAGGTCTGTTTTGATCGAAACTTAACTGCAACTGTACTGCAACTAAACTTATTTAATTACGTGAATTACCCTACTGATCCCACACTAAGATCGAGTCTTGCGTAGTGTATTAAAAATTATGAGACTTTTTGGTTTCACTAACACCCAGACCCGAAACAAATACCCGTAGATCACACAAACATTTGTCTCGATGCGACGATCGAACTTGCAGTCTAGTTTCACATGGAGGCTGATTATAGGCAAGACAATGCCCAATACCCCTTCCCTCTTCCTCTCCTCATTCCTTCCCGCTCCCCTCAAGATCTAGTAGCCCGGCAACACATCCATGATCCAGCGTTGTGGATGTTCATGTGCAGTGATCACTTACCATCAGGTGACCTGCTTGCTCGTTTGCCGGACCTATGCTATACATACATACATACATAACCACACGCCTTTTTCCCAGAAGGGGTAGGCAGAGGTGCTACTAGAACACCCACGTTTCGCCTTGTATATTCCGTCCCACGATGTGATAGGGGGCGAGCCTATCGCCATATCGGGCACAAATTCCTGACTCCGGGCTAATAATGAATAGAAAAATCCAATATCACTTTGCCCGACCCGGGATTCGAACCCGAGACCTCAGCTTTGCAATCATACCGTAGTACCACTACGCCACCGAGGCAGCATAGGCACCTATGCTATAAAAATATATAAAAAGACAGTATGAAACGGAATTCTCTTCACATCTTTCGTTAGTATAGCTTCGTCGAAATATAACAAAAACATCGTTTTGGCACTAACGTAAATAGATATTTTAAAATAAGAAATAACCGTGAACACGTTGGCGACTATGGATTTCGTTTCTGTTTTAGCAAACGAACAAACGAATAGACGTTTTATAATCTAGGCTAGTAGGGCCTAAACTATGGGTCTAGACCCACTAGGGTGTCGTGAGCGAATATTACGCGGGTCCAAGGTCACTATGATCCAAAACGAAACTCGAATGTTCGGATGTCGCACGTAAAACTGTACGAATGTGCCTAAGTACTCCACAAAATATTCGAATCCTCTATCGTACGTCCTAACTATAGGCTTAGTTCGGAGTGAATGACAAGTATAATAGAGAATAGTGTTGGTTTTTAGAAGTGGAAAACTGGATGTTTTCCGTCACCGTTATAGTGCGTGGTGATTGACTATAATCAACACACACATGATTTCGAAAAGCAAGAGATGTGTTCTGGGAATTGAATCCGCGACCAGCGTGAACATGGTGGCAGCCGCGTCTGGTCCGTTATTAACATGTGACAGCCTCCGTGGCGCAGTTAGTTAGACGCCGGCTGTGAAACGAGAGACCGTGGGTTCGATCCCCGCACAGAAACAAATATTTGTGTGAACCACAAGTATTTGTTTCGGGTCTGGGTGTTTGTGACCGAAAAGTCTCTCGTAGTTCCTGATACATGACACAAGACTTAATCTTAGAGTAGGGTCAGGACTATGTATGTGACTGTTGGGTGTATTTATTTATTTATTAACATGTACGCACTTTGTACGTTTATTTACAAGAAAATGGGTTATATAATATTTTGAAACGCTGTTACTAGTCTCCAGTGAGCACGAGTTAAAAATTACGAGGTCCTATATTCGATTGCCAGGTTGGGTATTTTACTTTTAACGAAATTTTGGTTTAAATTACATACAAATCGATGAGCATACATAAACATGTCTGCAATCGGACATATAACCCACTTATTTTATAGAAATAGGTTAAAAATTTCGTAACTTGTTTTTCTTTACCTTCAAGGTTTTTTTATTATGCCATTCTGCGTAAAAACGCCGAAGTTATGTAAAATTGCGTTTATAGTTCTAGCATAAATTATATTTACATAATAAAATATATTAATTATACATAAGTTATTTTATAATGAAAAAGAACACCAAATTTTAGATATAGTATATTATATATTATATGTAATTTCGATGTATACATTCGTGTTAGGATGAAGTTTGGGTACCTATAAAATATGTAAGTTATTGTAACGCGTAGAATTAACAACCTCTTTTTTAATGTCGGTTAAAATGTGGTATTCTTTTATCTACTGATTGTGGCTATCGCTCGCCAATCGCCGCAATTATGCCGGTCTGATCGAAACGGTTTTTTTTTTACTATAAAATGTATTTTTTTATTCTCGTACGTCATTTCTTTTGAGCTATAAAAAAAGAGACGTACTTTTTATTAATTGTTGTGGAATGGAGTGCGGCGTCAAGATATAATTAACAAGAAATGAGCTCTAAAACGCGCTTTATTTGCAATAAAAAAACATTAGCACCTTTTTGGACTTCTGAACTGGACCATTGCTCACCTATTTGATTTAAAAATATAATGATGACGTCATTTGTCGCTTTTGGCGCGCAGACAATTAGTAATGGCGCGAAAACTGACATATTGTCATGTTAGGTATAATGCGTTGTTTCCTTTTGATCATTTCGTCGAATTATAAACATATTTTGGTTATTAAATGCAACCATTATAGGTTTATTTGTAAAAATCTGGAAGTTTAACCATTTCACAATGGTTTATTATCACCATATCCACAATTTCAGTGTAATATCCTTGTAATTACAATTTAGTTTCAAAATGGCCGGCTTGGTCGTTTTTTATATTCTCGAACAGTAAAAAAATAATGTTAAATAAATTAAAAGGTTGTGTACAAACATCATTTTTTTAAATGTTGCTAGAAATTTAAATATATTTAATAAATGTCTATAATGGTTAAATAGTTATTTGCATATAAAATGTTCTGTTACATAAACTATTTATTTTCACTTGAAAAAAAAAAGTATTTTATATGAAGGAATTCATGATAACTTAAAAATAATATAATCTTTGGATAACCTAAACTCATACTCTACGAATGACTTTTAAATTGCTGGAGACATAACGATTTTTCCAATAATAATGATGTTTGTACACAAAACATTTTATACATTTAATGGCGGAAATTGTGACGTAACATTTTGTAATAAAACTTTGTAATAACTTTTACTATAATGTAATTTTGGTAAGCGAGGTGTGTAGATATCTATTTTGAATGCTCTTGATCGAGGCTGTATGATTTAATTCGATTTTTTTAAATGGCTGTAGAAATCATAATTAATATACAGTGCATATCAAGACTGCTGCCGAAAACGAAGCCAGTTGGTAGTTTGACTGTAATGACTATAAAGTACAGACACAATGCAACTAAAATTGCTGCAAAAAGCGTATTTTTTTCCTATCATCGTATTTAAGTGGTAAATACATACATTTTCCTAAAAAAAATGTTCGCCTTTTATTTTCAGAGACGCTAAAATACGCAAGGCTTTAAATTATAATTTTAGCAAAAACTATAGAATTACTACCCAAACACAATAATATTTAAAACATTCCAAAAAAAATCGTCCAGTATTTTTTGCAAAATTTTTAGTTGCATCGTGTCTGTAATTTGTAGTCATTTTACTACCACCTGGCTTTTTGGTAGCAGTCTTGATATACCCTGTATAATAGGTGATTACATTTAGTTCTTGCTATGAAGTTTCATTTTATTATAGCATTTTGTCGGCCGACATAATTATATAAAATTGAAATAGGATTGACGCAGGTATTTTCGAAAATGCGACACTTGGCGGGTTATTTTTTTTTTCAGAATTTATAATGAACTAAATGGAATTTTGAAAATTTGGGACTTATAAACCGGGTTCTCTATCGTCATATACTTAACGTAAGTAAAGAAAAAATTAAAAATAGCATATTTTTATTATCTATCGATTGAGTTACAACATACAAATTAAGATAACAATGATACCGATATAAAATGTTTTTTTAATTTAAAATCTTTACTGTACTGAACACAAATTTTAATTAATTCGTATTATAAATTCAAAGGAACAGTAATTTGTTAGTAATGCTAGTATGTTACTTATTTGTACGGGTCACAAAAACATAATTATATACTATGTTAATCAATTCCTTTTGCGAATCAAAAGATTTAACAAAACATAGTGCTATTTTTTTTTGTAAACATATTAATATTAAACAGTAATTTTTTGCAATGTTTTGTTTTTAGGACTGTAGGAATTATATCATTCTAGATCTTTTTTAGATTGCACAAAAATATCCTTGGAAATCGAGACTGACTGTGTTCCGTGAGGCGTTTGTTTTAAACATCGTAATGTACTGTTAAAATTGGGATATTTGACATCATTAAACGCAGTTTACACGGGGAGAGTTTCTAGCGGCGAGAATTTTATGCGATTATCGCATGACATAACCGCCATGGATTATCATGTTCTGACAAACGTTTACACGATGCAACTTTTTTATATCCTTACGATAATCGTGTCTTCGAGGCGAGAAACTCCCCCGTGTAAATGGGGCTTTATTGTCGTTATGGTAAGGCTACGTAGGTATATAATATAAATGTTATAATTTTTTCTCATTTATGTTAAAAAATATCAAATTATTAAAATTGAAGACAATGATACATAAGTAGATGTTTGTTACCATTATTATGTTAAGTTGGTTAAGTATTTTTTCTCTAATTTTTACATATATTGATTAATAAATAATATCAAAATTTAACAATAATGGCATAGTACGGACAATTCAGACATACGGGTGGATGATGGCTTCGTACGGATGGTGCTCTGCTCATGCTCGGCTCCTCTAGCGTAGACCCAGTTTAAAGTCAATGTTTCGAGACTACGTCATTTTGATGTCACCATCATGGCCGCCAGGCGCATTAGCAATTTGCAGTAAGTAATTTTAAATCGGTATCGAGAACTAGGATAATGTAGGGGGACACTGCGAAAAAAATAAAAACAAATGAGTGCAAGTTTAAGTTTTAACAGCCTTTTTCATAGACAGTTTTAAAACTTTTGAAATAAAACTATGGATTAAAGATTTTATCGCGATTTGGTTTTTTTTTTTTTACTTCTCGACGTTTCGATCACTTTACGGCTTTCGTGGTCACGGGGCAGACTAAATTAATTAATTCGACATAAAAATAGTTTTCTTGCAACGTGTAACACTCACGTTAATCTAAAAAATAATTAATTTAAAGGTTTTTTAATTAACGAATGTTTGTCCCTTTCGAATGACTTTTTAATTCAGCTTGAGCGAAAACAACACATTAAATAACTGAAATATATTTAAAAAAAATATAATATTGAATTATAAAATATATTATATTGAATAAAGTCGTTAGAGTATAAGTTCCTTGGTAATAATCTGAAAGTTATCAGAAAATGTATGAATGTTTGAAAAATAGCTCATAAATACTAGTTTTTAAAGATTGCTTTGTGAATAAAAATGTATAGATAATAATCCTCATTAAATGTGTAATTAAATGTTTGTATTCGTATTGTTTTTATGTATGATATTGTGAAGTTTTATCCTCTTAGTACTTATGTATGTGCTAAATATTAAAATATTCGAATAATTATCGTTTTTATTTCTCATAGTCCTGAAAATTAACATGATGCTTAAGTGAGTACCTCCGTGTGTTGGTAACGGACTAGACGCGTCTGCCTACATGTTCACGGTGGTCGCGGGTTCAAATCGCGTGTCACACCTTTTTGTGACACACCGACTTTTCGAAGTTGTGTTGATAGTCAATAATCACACACTATAACGGTGAAGGAAAACGTCGTGAGGAAACCTGCATATCATAGCGATTAATAAAAAATTCTACGGTAAAATTCCGCCCACTCGCATTAGGCCAGCGTTGTGGACTATATCTAACCCTTCTCAATCGCACTCTCGATTGTAGAGGAGGCCCGTGCCCTGCAGTGGGACGTAAATGGACAGCTACAGATTACCAGGACCTACGAACATCTACAAAGAGATATTCAAAGGGCTGTAGTTCGTAGGCACTGGTGTAGCGTGGCTTGCTTTGCCCTGTAGCAAAATTAGTTGGGGGCCCAAATGTGTATATGATGCAGAAACAAAACAAAAATACTTATCGTAACTACTTCCCACCCAAAAAGTACATAAGCTTATAATTCACCTGTCATCTATCGGCGTGCGGCGAAATTTGGAACTATAAATAAAATTGAAAAAAATATAGAACGCAATGTTTGAGATATGCTTTCATAATTAAGCATCTCAGCAGGCCGGCATAATTGTGTCGAATGGCATGGGACCGCCGTCTGATGCCATTCGATACTCTGTCTGGACGGCGTTTGCGCTTACCATCAGGTGCAGTGCAGTCATAATGCCGAGCCAGTGTAAAAAAAAATAGACAAAAAGTACTTAAACGGTTAATCTAATTGTATTAACATGTCCAATGTATTTTGTTGTGAAGAGAGAAAAAATATACTTTTTATTTCAATAGCGCGTTTGGCGACAGAAATCGTAGACTATTTGTTATTAATTATTGACGTACATTACATAAACTCATGCCTTTTCCAGATGGGGTAGGCAGAGATTCTCCTGGTAGCAACCAGGCACCCACGTTTCGCCTTGTCTGTTTCGTCCCAGGATGTGATATCTTGCCTATCGCCATATCGGGCACAAATTCCTGACTCCAAGCCGATAACGAATAGAAAAATCCAATCACTGCCCGACCCGGGATTCGAACCCGAGACCTCAGTTTTGTAATCATACCTTAGTACTGTGCCACCTAGGCAGTAATTGACAGTTGACATCAATTTCGTCCCCGTTCTGACACGAAGGTTACGTGACGCATTTCGGTCTTCGAGTGCACGTGGCCATTTTAAGGGGCCTTGTGTTACAATTATAAACAATGTTTATTACGCTACAATGAGAGTTGCTAAGCCAAGAATAGTAGAGAGACAATAATCACTATTGATAAGGATAACAAATAGCAATGCGGACATAAAGACGTCTGAAGAGCATAGTATTTTTTGGTCTTAGAGTAGTTATAATAAAGAGGGAGCGCTGACATACATTTGAGTATTTATTTATTTTATTTATTTATTTATTCTTAACTGCACACAGAAAGGAAAAACATGCAAAAAAAATAATA
This sequence comes from Theretra japonica, assembly GCA_033459515.1. Lineage (NCBI taxonomy): Eukaryota > Metazoa > Arthropoda > Insecta > Lepidoptera > Sphingidae > Theretra > Theretra japonica. The sequence goes on from CM065952.1 coordinate 5,378,179, forward strand.
AAAATAAGAAAAAAGTACAGATGGCGGTCTTATCGCTCTAGGCGATTTCTTACAGACAACCTTTGGATGGATCTAACACAATGAAAAGAAGACAGGGCAGTCTAGAATATAAAAGAGACAGTATTCATACATAACATACATAAACACACGCCTTTTTCCCAGAAGGGGTAGGCAGAGGTGCTACCAGAACCCCCACGTTTCGCCTTGTATAATCCGTCCCACGATGTGATAGGGGACGAGCCTATCGCCATACCGGGCACAAATTACTGACTAGCATAGAAAAATCCAATATCACTTTGCCCGACCCGGGATTCGAACCCGAGACCACAGCTTTGCAATCATGCCGTAGTACCACTACGCCACCGAGGCAGTCAGTTGAGTATTCAAAAACGTAGATTATGTTTGTTTGTAATGTTGGTAGCACTGCTATGTTAGTGAAGATTGAACTAGTTGTTTAACAAAAAATTGGCATAAATTGTGATGGTAATCGAAATATATTTAGTTATTAACCGTTTAAAACGAGTTTGAGTGAAAATCAACCTAGACTTTATTGTCGCCCGCCTAGAAGATAGACGGATAATCTGGTTACGGTTGCAGGAAGTCGCTGGATGCAGGCCGATTCCAACAGGTCAATGTAGAGATCCTCCGGGAAGGCCTATGTTTAACAGTGGACTTCCTGTGGCTGAAGAGAGAGAGAGAGAGAAACTATATTGTTTTGTTAAAAATTAAAACAATTGAAACAAAAAACAATTTTTTGAAATAATTCGTGCATGTTGGACAATCTGTCAAATGTCAGCCAATAGGAGGGCAGAAAAAGGTGGCCCGGCACCGCCATTTTTATCTACGTTTTTGAAGTACCAGCGCTCCCTCTATATTATAATTACTGTAAACCTTACGATAATCGTGTCTTCGAGGCGAGATAATCTCCTCGTATAAATTGGGCGTTACAATTAATTTATTATTTAAATTTACGCATAATCTAACCAAATTATTAAAAAAAAACTTAATATAGCCTAACACTGCCAAATCAATGTGATATTTTTTTTACAAAAAGGTCAAGATCCCTTGCTAAAGGTTACAAACACTCATCAATAATCAGAAATATAGAATTTTATGTTATATAACAGCGTTTGTTTTTAAATTTTTAAATAACCTTAGTATTGCGAAAGTTTGTCTCAGGGTTACGACCTCAATGCATAAATTAATAGGTTCGATACCCGCGCAGAGACAAATGTTTGCGAGAACAACAAGTATTTGTTTCGGACAAGTGGTCCGGTTAGGCAGGTCCTACTTCGTGAGAGAGGTCAATCGTCGAATCCAACTCTGCTGGGCAGCGTTCGGGAAACTACGTGATGTTTTCATGTCCAAAATACCTCAGTGCCTCAAATCGAAAGTCTTCGATAGTTGTGTGTTATCAGTGATGACATACGGCACCGAGACGTGGCCTCTTACTATGGGCCTTATTAGAAGGCTCAAAGTCACTCAACGAGCTATGGAGAGGGCTATGCTCGGGGTTTCCCTACGAGATCGAATCAGAAATGAGGAGATCCGTAGGAGAACTAAAGTAACCGACATAGCCCAGCGGATTAGCAAGTTGAAGTGGCAATGGGCGGGGCACATAGCACGGAGAACTGATGACCGATGGGGCCAAAAAGTTCTCGAATGGAGGCCACGAAGCGGAAAGCGCAGCGTGGGGCGTCCACCCACTAGGTGGTCAGACGACCTGGTGAAGGTCGCGGGACGTCGCTGGATACAGGCTGCCTCCAACACGTGACTGTGGAAATCGTTAGGGGAGGCCTATGTTCAGCAGTGGACTTCCTTTGGCTGATGGATTGGATTGAATTGGAGTGTTTGTGAGACCGAAAATCTCGTAGTTTCTGATACGTGACACAAGACTGGATCTTAGTGTGGGGTCAGGACTATGTATGTGACTGTTGGACTTATTTATTTATTAACCAAAATGCATGTGTAGTAAATATAACATTGGATAAGAGCCAACTGACATTTTTGTTTTTTTTTTGTATCCAAGGTAAGTTCAAAATAGAGCCTTGTAAGCAGTTCAGACTAAAGCATAATACGATATTGCATATTTTTTGGTATTCTCAGATATTACCTCTGTTTGCCCCCTTAGGGATGTGCGTGAACTTATATATAAAAAATGTTACGCCGGCCCATGAATTGCGGGATTGCGGAAGAAAAAAGGATGGGAAGAGGAAATGGGTATTAGGCATCCGGCAATCTCACTCACCGAACGAAACGCGACAGCTAAGCTGTCACTTCCCGTCGATTTTCTGTGAGACAGTGGTACCCCGGACGAGCTTGCACATTCATGCTGAGTCATGACAACAGCGTGGCTCTACCACGTACATAATACGTATATTTATATGTTCTGGAGTTCGAGCACTCCCTCTAGACATATTATACTCTAAAGGCCTTAGTCATAGTGTATGTATGTATTAACCCATTTTCGTCCCACTGCTGGGCACGGGCCTACTCTACAATCGAGAGAATCGATTGAGAGTGTTTAGGCCATATAGTCCACCACGCTGGCCAAGTGCGGGTTGGCGGACTTACATACCGTAGAAGTTCTTTAAAATCGCTACGGTATGCAGGTTTCCTCACGATATTTTCCTTCACCGTTAAAGTGCGTGGTGATTGAATATCAATACACACATAACTCCGAAAAGTCAGAGGTAGCCCTGGGGTTTGAACTCGCGAACACCGTGAACATGTAGGCAGCCGCGTCTGGTCCGTTACCAACAGGCCACCACGCACTTTCTAATTATTCATAGACAGGGCACGAGCTTCCTCCACAATCGAGAGCACGATTGAAAGTGGTTAGGCCATATAGTCCACCACGCTGGCCAAGTGCGGGGTGGGGGACTTTACATACCATAATAATTCTCACAAATATGGTATGCTATGGTATGTACTATGCTGGTTTCCTCACAATGTTTCCCTTCACCGTTATAGTGTGTGGTGATTGACTATCAATGCACACATGACTCCGAAAAGTCCATAGATTTTTTAGGTATGCAGGGTTCCTCGCGATGTTTTCATAATGATAATGTTAGTTCAAGTAATTGATATATCCAATGGGCGGATATTTTCCGTCAGTAGTGTCATAATACTCGCGCTGTTTACACGTGTGTTGTGTTGTGAAGTCGGTAAGTGTAAACTATTGCCGATTTTCGTATCAGACTGCTGATTTTTGTATTCATTAAATTATAACCTAAGTGATAATACGATTTTATGAAAATGAAAATAATTTATTGAATCCCTTAAAAGGTTCAACATTATTTAGATTTAGTAATTTTTTTCTACCACCCGGTTCGGAAAGCGTTTTCACTAGAGAAGAACTGGAAGAAACTCTAGTGTTGCTCTTTTCAAAACCAGTTTACAATATCGTTATTATTACAAAAGTTACAATTTGGTTTAAATCAGAGCAGTTTATTGATAATTTGTTATAATTTGCAAGTGACATATATTTTTATTAAAACTACAGAAATTTTTAAACATAAAGCAACAGTGGTCGAAGCGTGGAATCATTTTCCAAAAGAAATACTTTCCAATTGAAATATACATATTTAAAAACACACTTGACATATACAGGGTATATCAAGACTGCGACCGAAAACAAAGCCAGTTAGTTTTAGTGATTACAGGCACAATGCAACAATAAATTCTCAAAAAAGCGACAGTTTTATTTGCATATTGGATTTTTCTATTCATTATCAGCCCGGAGTCAGGAATTTGTGCGCGTATGGCGATAGGCTCGCCCCCTATCACATCGTGGGACGAAATATACAAGGCGAAACGTGGGTGTTCTGGTAGCACCTCTGCCTACCCCTTCTGGGAAAAAGGCGTGTGTTTATGTTTATGTATGTTTTATTTGCAATTTTCTGAATATCATCGTGTTTGGTTGTAAATTCCTAAAATTATAATTTAAACTCTTAAGTTCCCCTGTGTCTTTAAAAATAAAAGGTCTACCCTATTGATTAAGGGAAACAATGTACTTGGGGTAGAACATCGTTTTACGACAAGTAAAAATTTACAACGAAAAAATTTAGGCTTTTGCGTAATTTTTAGTTGCATCGTGTCTGAAGTCACTAATACTACCACCTGGCTTCGTTTTCGGTCACAGTCTGTATATGCCCTGTATATTACAGTTAAAAATAACACAGATGAATAGGATTTAGTCACTCATAAGATGTTTCAACTGCTTGCCTTATGATACATAATAATAAATCATTGTAAAGTTTTTCATTGTGTTTTGAAACAGGAAACTTTATTAAAGCAAATGAAATTATTAATTTGTTCTTGCCACTTGGTGTCTTTTTGAAGATTAATTGTCAAACAAATAAGATATTTAGGTTTCAACATGATAGTAAATAAACTGAAATTGTTAATTTGTTCGTTGTTATCAATTAAGATTTTTTCGATGATTGAAAATTTAAATTTAAAGTTATGTTTTAATTTGATATCTCTAATTTAGAGGCAGCGCCATTATTTTCGAACTGCGATTTTTAATTTTTCAGTGTAAAACCTACTTTTATTAATTTTTGAGTGAATACGTGGGATTTTGTAATTTTTTGAGTCAAAATTTAGTATTTTATTTGTTAATAACACGAGGTTTCCTTGCCATTAGCGGAAGAATATAAAAACAAACGCAATAAGTGGTTTTTATCGCTGCATCCTTTTATTTTTATTTAAAATTTTATGTATAATGATAATCGTCTTACAAACTATTTTAATTAAAATACTTTACTGTATTAAGTACTGTATTAAGATTTTAAAAAAATTCAACCGTGTGTAAGTCCGCCAACCCGCACTAGGCCAGCGTGGTGGACTATATGGCCTAACCACTCTCAATCGTACTCTCGATTGTAGAGGAGGCCCGTGCCCTGCAGTGGGTCGTATAAGGGCTGATACAATACAATACAATACTGTATTACGTAATTATTAAAGCAGAGAAATGCGGAAAGTCGCTGGATGCAGGTCACTTCCAACAGGTCAGTGTGAAGAGCCTTGGAGGAGGCCTATGTACAGCAGTGGACTTCCTTTGGCTGAATAGATTAAATAAATAAATAAATAAAAACACCCAACAGTCACATACATAGTCCTGACCCCACACTAAGATCAATTAAGTCTTGTGTCTGTATCAGGAGCTACGAGAGACTTTTCGGTCTCACAAACACCCAGACTAAACAAATACTTGTGGTTCACACAAACATCTCGGTGCGGGAATCGAACCCACGGCCTCTCGTTTCACAGCCGGCGTCTAACCAACTGCGCCACGGAGGCTGTCAAATATAGATAGATAGGATTATTTATTTCGGATTTTTGAAAGCGAAGTCTAGTAATTTCTGATACATGAGTGGTGCTAGTGTGGGGTCTGGACTAGGTGCACGACTGTTAGACTGTATACATAGGGACAACGCTTTTCAAGGATGTGAATTTGACATTTTGGATATTAATACAAATATCTGAATAACATTATAATTTATTTTGGTTGAGGTCGAGGTTACGAATTTCGGATTAAGATAGTTTCCAATAATGTTTTCTTGGGTTTACGCGAATGTTACATATTGAAATGAAACGAATTCTCACGGGTTTTATCGCGAATTTGATTTAATTTTTACATTTTTGAAGTAAAACTTCTTTAGGCGCGCTTGACTTGGGGGTAAACTGGCGAATGCATGACGAGAGCGTTACGGAAATGCTGTGACACGATGAAGACAACGGAAGTTAAAAATTGTCAATAGAGATCCATGATTAATCTTTTTTTTTGTACTGTATCAGCCCATATACGACCCACTGCAGGGCACGGGCCTCCTCTACAATCGAGGGTTCGATTGAGAGTGTTTAGGCCATATAGTCCACCTCGCTGGCCTAGTGCGGGTTGGCGGACTTTTACATACCATAGAAAGTTATACAAATCGCTATGGTATGCAGGTTTCCTCACGATGTTTTCCTTCACCGTTATAGTGCGTGGTGATTGACTATCAATACACACATGACTCCGAAAAGTCAGAGGTGTGCCCTGGGATTTGAACCCGCGACCACCGTGAACATGTAGGCAGCCGCGCCTGGTCCGTTACCAACAGGCCACCACGCACTTTTTTATGATTAATCATTGAAGGAGATCATTCGATTTGGTCCAAGTACTGAAAGAAATTCATGACGACAAAAAAATCATGCTTGTTTGTTTAGGTTCATTTCTCATTTTATTTTCATCCTACACCATCGGAATAAGATTTATAAGAAAAATAAGGACATATAATAACTAATTTAAAATATTTCTACAAAACGTGTTCAATTATGTATTATCTGTGGTGTAAAAAAAGTTAATTTAGTCATAATTAAAACTTAAGTGTAAGTGAAAATTCTTGACACAAGTAACTTTTAACATAAAACTAAAGTGCATAGATGTATAGATTTGAGGATAATTGTCGGTACGTATTCTTTTTTCTTGTTAATATACATTTGTGTATGTGATTAAAAATAATATATCGTGGTGAAGGATTGGCCATTGTAAAAATTCGTGATGAAAGTATCTTTTATCAATTATATAAACGGAGCTAAAGAAATTTTACTTCAGCCGTGTGGTCCAAAGCACACTCATTTTTTTAATTTCCCGACGTTTCGATCACTTTGCAGTTTTCGTGGTCACGGTGCGGACCCGCCCAAATTCGCGATAAAATCCGTAAGAATTCGTTTCATTTCAATAGTTTCAAATATATATTTTTTTTAAATTGTGAAAGTTAAATGACTTTCTGTCCCTTAATTTCTTAAGCCTCTAATAATATGTATCTCTTTTTTATGTTTTAAAATAGTCAATTTTATTTGTTATTGATATTCAGGTAGCGCCTCATTACTATACCTACTGGTAATGTGTAAGTTCGAAACCGTGTGGTCCTGGGTTCAATCCCTGGTCAAGCCACTTACTTTTAAACAATTGCATTTTTAATTTGAAAAAAAATCGCGTTTTGCCTGGAAATAAATTTTATAGATGGCGCTTATGTCACCTCAGTCTGCCTCTTAGATTTAGGCATTTAATATTATATATCCTTTCATCAAATATACAAGCGGCTCGACCCGACTTCGCCCGGATGCAGACATTTTTTGAGTCCAGTCCACATCAGACACATATTATTTTGCGTACTAACTGTTTTACATTTCAACTTAACGTGAATGCAGCCCTTAATACTGCTTTTCTCGTTCCGTCCCGTCCTGTCCCATCTCAACTTGTTCCATGAATCAAGGCATGTAATCCTGTCCTCTTATAACCTATTTCATCTGCCCTATATTCTATCTCAAACCATCACTTTGGTTTTGAAAGAGAAGTAAATATACATATTTGAATTCCTTGCTCATCTCACAGGAACACTACATTTTAGGGATAAAAAGTCCTATGTGTTAAATCAGCGTATTAGCTACCTTCATACCAAATTTCATCAGAATTGGTCCAGCAGTTTGAGCGTGAAGAAGTAACAAACACACAATCTTTCGTCTTTATATTAATAGGATTAGGAAGTAGGACAATAGAATGTATTATGTTCTAGGCGGTTAATTTCGTGTTAAAACATTTTTCTTTCTTCTATTTCTATACATATAATAAATTTGTAACCGATCGATGTCTGTACATGGAACATAAATGAGAAAAACTGATTTGGGGGGACTATATTAACGCAATAGAACACAAAACAATGATTTTTAGAATTTTTGTCTGTTTGTCTGTGCGGTTGTGCGCAATGAACTCAGAAACGGCTTAATGGATTTCGATGAAATTAGATATGGAGGTGACGGAAACGGTGAAGGAAAACATCGTGAGGAAACCTGCATACCGCAACGATTTAAAAAAAAAAAAATCTACGGTGTGTAAGTCCGCCAACCCGCACTAGGCCAGCGTGGTGGACTATATGGCCTAACCACTCTCAATCGTACTCTCGATTGTAGAGGAGGCCCGTGCCCTGCAGTGGGTCGTATATGGCCTGATACAATACAATACAATAGATATGGAGGTAGCTGACACCCTCGATGAACACTTAGGCTTCTTTTTATCCCAAAAAATGTAGTCTTTCCGTGGGATGAGGGAGGAATTCTGTAATATTGTTCATTTTTGTCCCTTAATGGGATGGCACTGGATTACATTTCTTGAGTGAGAATGAGACGGGACAAGGCGAGATATAACGGGACGGGACGGGATTTTTTTTAAAAATAACCCAACTCAAACAGAGTTGCGGGTAGAAGTAACATAGTTTCTAAATATATAATGAGTAAATTCAATGCAATATGCATTAATATTGGCCATCTTATGCCCTACTTAAATGCACGAAACGTTTATATTTTGCTTCAACAAGCAACCTTGGTGTTTGTAGCGTCAGCGATTTGAGTAAACATTAATTAAACTTATTAAAACACGTAAAATTACGAGAAATTAGGAAATTGGTGTACTGTACTGTATCAGCCCGTATACGTCCCACTGCAGGGCATGGCTCTACAATCGAGAGTACGATTGAGAGGGGTTAGATATAGTCCACCACGCTGGCCTAGTGCGGGTTGGTGGACTTTACATACCAGACAATTTTACAAACCGCTATGGTGCGCAGGTTTCCTCACGATATTTTCCTTCGCCGTTATAGTGCGTGGTGGTGGACTAAAACACACATGAGTCCGAAAAGTCAGGTATGCCTTGCGATCTGAGCCCGCGACCGCCGTGAACATTGGCAGTCGCGTCTGGTCCGTTACGAACAGGCCACCACGCTTTATCCTTAATCCTGACAATCCCTGTACAAAGTGTTTTAAATTGTAATATATTACGGAACTTGACAATACGCTGTAATGTTATTTGTATAACACTTGTGACTATTAGCGTGTCTCGTTTGCACACACATTGCGATGGTTCCGTCATTGTCAAGGTCTTTTTGGTCTTTGGATTTCCGTGGCACCATGAGGATGTTGGCAAATGTGATTTTTATGGCGTGGCTCAGGTGGTTAGATTCCTGATGAAACGAGACGATCTTTTTTAACCGACTTCAAAAGTAGGTCTGCCTTGGTGGCGTGGTTGTGCTACGGGATGATTAAAAAGCTGAAGTTTTGGATTCGAATCCCGAGTCGGTCAGTTATATTGGATTTTTCTATTTATCAGCCCGGATTCAGGAGTTTGTGCGCGATTTGGTGATAGACTCCCCCCATCACGTCCTGGGAAGGAACACACAAGGCCAGACGTGGGCTACCAGACGCACCTCTGCCTACCCCGTCTGGCATAATGGCGTGATGTTTATGCATGTATCAAAAAATAGGAGGAAAGTCTCAGTTTGTCGGTATATTTTTTTAAGTACTTATGTTCGTTAAAGTTTTTTTTTCATGAGGCAGCCTAAGATTACCGCAAGGAGACAAATGTTTGTGTGAACACGTATTTATTTCGGGTCTGGTTGTTTGTGAGACCAAAAAGTCTCTTGTTGTTATTGATACTTGTAAGTTAGACAATCAGCTGCCGCGGTATATGCCAGATATGATGATAGACTCGCCCCCATCACGTCCTGGGACGGAACACATTAGGCCAGACGTGAGCGTCTGGTAGCCCCTCTGCCTACCCTTAAGGAAAAAGGCGTGAGGTTACGCAGATGCATTACTTTACCGTACAAGTATAATCATATTTAAGATTACAATGCATATTGGGCAACTGCAAAATATTGCGTCAAATAATGTTGCCTAACAACCCAGGACTTCACAGTTCAGCGCCCATGACCGCCATTAGATGGTGTTAATTAACTAGTTAAATATGCTTATCCCAAGATATAGCACCCCATGGAGAGAGCACCCCTCCATAGAATGGTTAAAAATTATAATAATTTTTTTGTTGATATAGATATATTCGATCTTAGAAAAAACATATTTAAAAAACAAATTATGCATGTTCTGATGACAAACGCAAATTATTAAAATTTATATCTGCTTCATACACTTCTGTACCACTGTTTTGTATTGTAATCTGTGAAAACGTAGTGGAATGTACAATGATAAATATAATTATTTTTCTTAGTTTGTAAGTCAGATTGTACATTTGTTTGTTTTCCAAATAAATAAAATAAAATAAAAAAAAAAAAGATATCTTAGATATTTTCGTTGCATCATTATGAAATACTTCGATATTTTGTTATTTACAGTAGCACGATACATACATACATACATAAACACACGCCTTTTCCCAGAAGGGGTAGGCAGAGGTGTTACCATGTGTTCCATCTCATGATGTGATAGGGAGCGAGCCTATCGCCATATCGGGCACAAATTCCTGACTCCAGGCTGATAATGAATAGAAAAATCCAATATCACTTTGCCCGACCCAGGATTCGAATCCGAGACCTAAGCTTTGCAATCATATCGTAGTACCACTACGCCACCGAGGCAGGAGCACGATAATAAATAAAAAGTCATTTCTATGGTATGTTAAAGTCCGCCAACCCGCACTGGGCCAGGGTGGTGGACTATATGGCCTAACCAATCTCAATCGTATTCTGGATTATACAGAAGGTCCGTGCCCTGCAATGGGACGTATATGAGCTGATACAATACAAAAAACGAATGAGTCGGGAGGGGTCGACCTCATCAAACCTCTCTCTCTCTTCAGCCACAGGAAATCCACTGCTGAACATAGGCCTCAATAGATCGCCACATAGACCTGTTGGAAGCGGCCTGCATCCAGCGACTTCCTGCGACTAGATTGTCGATTGTTCGAAGTGTTTAGTTAAACTAGTTGTAGCATCTTTCGTGTTTAAAATACTATTTTATCCATTATCTATTATATCTAATGAAATAAAATATTGATACGTGAAGGAAAATATTTCTACGCAGTTTTACGAAAATTGCGCCGACGGAGAAACATGAAATTTAGCACAGGTGAACATTATATGCAGGAGATGTGCAGAAACCTAATATTTAATAAGTTCACTACTTCAACCGAAATGATGGCACCCTACACAAGGGTTGAAAGTACCCTTAACCGGCGAGAATGCATGAAGATTGATGAAAGTGGAAGCCAAAGTCAGGATCTATAGATGAAGATGCTAAATTAACGGCATGCGGCGATATTTGAAACCACAGATAAAATTAAAAAAACATATATTTAACGCCTATTTAACGCAGTGTTTGAGATATGTTTTAACAATATAAAAAACAAACATTTATCAATCCAATCCATCAGCCAAAGGATCCACTGCTGAACGTAGGCCTGTCCCAATGTCTCCACAGTGACCTGTTGGAGGCAGCCTGCATACAGCGACGTCCCGCGACCTTTACTAGGTCGTCTGACCACCTAGTGGGTGGACGTCTCACGCTGCGCTTTCCGCTGCGTGGCCTCCATTCGAGAACTTTTTGGCCCCAGCGGCCATCAGTTCTCCGTGCTATGCGCCCCGCCCATTGCCACTTCAACTTGCTAATCTGCTGGGCTATGTCGGTTACTTTACAAGCATTTATACTCATAATCTAATATTAACATGTCCAATATAATAAAATTTGAAGAACGAAAACTACTCTTAAAAGTTTTGACAACAGCGCTTTCGACGGCAGATCATAGACCTGTAAATGCAAATAATCGACTGTATCAAAGACGCAGACAAAATTAGTGTGTTATGACGTAAGCATTTTGTTTGCGGTCATTTAGCGTCAACTCGGTAGCTCACGTCGGCCTATCAAGATGTTTTGTCTTATAAGATAAAATACTATTGATACAAGATCTGTATAACATATCTTTTAATCGAAGTCATTTTTTTTATTGCGATGAATGGCGAGACGAGCATGCCATTCGCCTGATGGTGGTCAAGGTCGCGGGACGTCACTGGATGCAGGCTGCCTCCAACAAATCACTGTGGCAATCATTGGGAGAGGCCTATGTTCAGCAGTGGACTTCCTTTGGCTGATGGATTGGATTGGATTGGATATAACTGTTTTTTTTCGTGGAAAAAGGCGTGAGTTTATATACTTTTCCCAAAAGGGGTAGACACAGCTGCTTGCTACCAGGACACCCACGATGTGGTAGGGGGCGAACCTATCGCCATATCGGGCACAAACTCAAGGTTAATATAGAGTTCTACATAATAGTTAATTAATTGACGATCTGGAGTGGTTGTATGACATTGCGTTCGATAACACTTGGTTTATAAGTGTAGACTGTAGATAATGCACCTCTGTTAACATTCCTCCATTTTATAATATACTAGAAGTACATGATACGAGACAAATGTTTGTGATGACCACAAGTATTTGCCTCGGGGCTGGGTGTTTGTGAGACCGAAAAGTCTCTTTAGCTTCTAATCCACGACACAAGAATTGATCTTAATGTGGGGTCAGGACTGTATATGTGACTGTTGGGTGTATTTATTTATTTCTAAGCCATATAGATTATAAGAAATGCAATGAATAATTACAAATTTAAACCAACCATGTAACTTTTTAACTGAAATTGGTTTTAAAATTGTCTATGAATGAAGCCGTAGGTATTTTGTTTCGTAAGGATTAAAACCATAGAGTATTTTGGAAAAAATCTTTATCATTTAATTTTACTAATGCATACTAACAAGTGCGTGGTGGCCTGTTGGTAACGGACCAGACTCGGCTGCCTACATGTTCACGGTGGTCGCGAGTTCAAACCCCAGGGCACACCTCTGACTTTTCGGAGTTATGTGTGTATTTATAGTCAATCACCACGCACTTTAACAGTGAGGAAAAATATCGTGAGGAAACCTGCATACCGTAGCGATTTTAAAGAATTTCTACGGTATGTAAGTCCGCCAACCCGCACTAGGCCAGCGTGGTGGACTATATGGCCTAACCACTCTCAATCGATTCTCTTCGATAAAAAAAAATGCATACTATATTCATGATTTTAAACCTCCTGTCATAATTGCATTCACAACAAAATAAGTCTGTATATTTTTTCAAGTCTGGTTTGTGAGACCGAAAAGTCCCTCGTAGTTTCTAATACTAAACAAGACTTGTATCCTAGTATGGGGTTAGGACTACAATTTGTGACTATCTGTATCAGTCTTTATACGTCCCACTGCAGGGCACGGCTCTACAATCGAGAGTACGATTGAGAGGTGTTAGATATAGTCCACCACGCTGGCCTAGTGCGGGTTGGCAGATCATTTGCGATTGTTAGTTATTTACATACATACATACATAAACACACGCCTTTTTCCTAGAAGGGGTAGGCAGAGGTGCTACCAGAACACCCACGTTTCGCCTTGTATATTCCGTCCCACGATGTGATAGGGGGCGAGCCTATCGCCATATCGGGCACAAATTCCTGACTCCGGAATGATAATGAATAGAAAAATCCAATATCACTTTTCCCGACCCGGGATTTGAACCCGAGACCTCAGCTTTGCAATCATACCGTAGTACCACTACGCCACCGAGGCAGCCGTGGCCGTGTTAGTTATTTAAGCGTCTTAGATCACCAATCAAAACAACTTGTATATTCACTGAATAATCTTTATTCTCACACTAATTGCTCGCGGTACAATATGCGGTGTTCGACAGCTGATAGTCTATGTGACGTAGTTTTTATTTGCAACTACAAGTACCTGCGCCCGATCACCGGTCCGATCGACAGAGTGTACACTAAGCAAAACAAGTTTGCTTTTACGGAGTGACATAAAATATTAAATTTTTATTGCAATATTTTTAATTATTATTTTTATTATTAATTATGAATAATTAATGTACATCCACAGTTAAATTAATAGTTTTGTTGGTAACCACATTAACGTAGTTTAGGTTAGTTTTCATTTTATGGTCTTTGACATCAACGTAGAAGTATTGTTTAACGATACCCTTAAAGGGGCATTGTCAATACTCAAATGGTTAAATATTGGACAGTCTCAATGTCAGTTAAATGGCATGTGTTTTTAGGCCGTTGACTTGTTGACATTTGCCTAAAGTATTCGTATTTCCTTTGATAGATAAATACAGTTATTTTTTGTGTGCGTAATGGCCTGTTGGTTATGAACAGAGATCTGTGGACTGTGGTTGTAGGTTCGAATATCAAGGCACGCCTCTTGCTTTTCGGAGTTGTGTGTAATAATAATTTTAACGGTGAAGGAAAATAACGTCTTTTTCCCATAAGGGGTAGGCAGAGGTGCAACCACGACATCTACGTTTCGCCTTGTGTGTTCCGCCGCGATGTGATAGGGGGCGAGCCAGCCATATTGGGCACAAATTCCTGACTCCAGGCTGTTAAATAGAAAAATCTAATTACACTGCCGACTCGGGATTCGAACGGGAGACCTCAGCTTTGTCGTGCCGTAGTACAACTACGCCACCGAGGCAGTATATTATTTACGAGTATATGTCACGTCTCCACACATTGTTTTTTTATATAATGAGTTTGTTTTGTTATGTAAATAAACTCATGAAATAATGTCATATCTTACGTATTTAATGCATCACTGAATTTTCGAGTGTCCTTAACCGATATTAAGGATGTGGTTTTCCTTATTGTAGACCTTTGGCTTAGCTTTTTGAGTGGTTCTAGTAATATAAAGTATTATACGTCTATATTCAGTTGGCGCGTGGCGAAATTTGGAACTAAAAATTAAAAAATATATATCGATTTAACTAATTGTTTGAAATATTTTTATATAGGGTATAATCAAGACTGCTACCGAAAACGAAGTCAGGTGGTAGTTTTAGTGACTTTAGACCATTACAACTAAAATTTTTGCAAAAAATTTTTTTTTTGTATTTTATTTTCCTATCATATTTGGGTGTACATCCATTTTCCCAAAAAAAATATGAACACCCATTTATTTATTAACATGCTATAGTACGCAAGGCTTTAAATTATAATTTTAGCAAAATCTATGGATTTACCACCCAAACACAATGATATTTAAAACATTACAAAAAAAATCGTCACGTTTTTTGCAAAATTTTTAGTTGCATCGTGTCTGTAGTCACTAAAACTACCACCTGGCTTCGTTTTCGGTAGCAGCCTTGATATACCCTGTATAAACAACAAGCATTTATACTCTTAATCTAATAGTATTACATACATACATACATAAACACACGCTTTTTTCCCAGAAGGGGTAGGCAGAGGTGCTACCAGAACACCCACTTTTCGCCTTTTATATTCCGTCTCACGATGTGATAGGGGGCGAGCCTATCGCCATATCGGACACAAATTCCTGACTCTGGGCTGATAATAAATAGAAAAATGTAATATCACTTTGCCCGACCCGGGATTCGAACCCGAGACCTCAGCTTTGCAATCGTACCGTAGTACCACTACGCCACCGAGGCAGTGTTTAATATGCAGTTTTGAAAATTATGACGAACTCGTAACGACTTTTAAAATAATCTCAGACAGCCTCCGTGGCGCAGTTGGTTGAACGCCGGCTGTGCAACGTGAAGTCGCGGGTTCGATCCCCGCACCGAGACAAATGTTTGTGAGATCCACAAGTATTTGAAATGGGTCTGGGTGTTTTTTGAGACCGAAAAGTCTCTCGTAGTTCCTGATACACAACACAAGACTCGATCTTAGTGTGGGGTCCGGATTGTAATATGTATGTGACTGTTGGGTGTATTTATTTATTTATTATCTGCAGCAGATGTTGCATACGAAGCGATTGTAATAAATATTTGTGTATATTTTATCACCGATAAACTATTTTGAAATACATTTTATATCCCTTTACATCTGGCTATAAGTAAAGTAACAAATACACGCACGAATCGTGCTCTAGTACATACATACACAAACACACGCCTTTTTCCCAGAAGGGGTAGGCAGAGGTGCTACCAGAACACCCACGTTTCGCCTAGTATTAACAAAATAAGATAAAAAACCCAATTTATTGCTTGTGAAATGAGAGGCCGCGGTTCGATCCCCGCACCGAGAAAAATATTTGTGAGGCCCACAAGTATTAGCCTCCGGTCTGGGTATTTGTGAGAGCGAAAAGTGTCGTATTTCCTGATGATACACGACACAAGACTCGATGTTAGTTTGGGGTCAGGACTGCTCATATGACTGTTGGGTGTATTCTTTTTTTTTTTTGTATTGTATCAGCCCATATACGTCCCACTGCAGGGCACGGGCCTCCTCTACAATCGAGAGCACGATTGAGAGTGATTATTTAATTAAATTACTTACAAAAGGACAAAACAATTAAGAATGAACTGCAGTGCAATACATTATGACAATCTGATTGGCACCTTAGAACCTAACAGCGTTCATTTTCAACTACTCCTGTGAACAGATATCGTTTTGTATGTAAGGGGAATATGAAAACATAAGGGAACTGCTAGTAGTTCACTGGAAGTTCTCTCATATGTGAGAGGCCGCCTGGGTAGGTACCAGCGCAATGTCTATTTCTCCCACCATACAGCAGTGTAAATTGACTCTTGTGAATACTCTCTCTTATTTGAAGGACATTGTAGCCAGCGAACTACTTATCATAATGAAGTCTCATGTTAAGTCTAACTGGCCCGGTTGGTATATCTCACAATATTTTATTTTTATTTTTGCGAATTTCAGAATATAGTGGTTGCCTGCCTGTGTGTTCCTTTGTAATAAAACAAAAATTCTACTATAAATAAGTCGTACTCGCGATTGTAGAGGAGGCCTAGGATTTTTTCTTCCACCAAACAGCAGTGTAAATGCATTTTTGTGTTCCGGTTTGAAGGAAATAGTAGCCATAGTAACTACTGGACATAATGAGACTTCACATCTTATGTCTCAGGATGGCGAGCGCAGTGGAATGCACATTGCTTTGTAATTCATGGTGTTTGGTTTTGCTACTGTCCATGAGCGGTCGTATCGCTTACCATCAGGTCAATGGCATGCTCGTCTTCATTCATTCATCGCAATAAAAAGTTGTCTTCGATTGAATATTAATATGAAAATAAATATGTTTTGGATTTCTAGTAAAGTCGACAGAATGAAAAAAATATATGAATAATGCAAATTAATTCCTGTTCATAATTATTTAGCATTTCGGTAATCATTTTTATATTTTAACACATAAGGAGTATCTGATAATAATCACTTTTGTTTTATGATTTTTACTATAATAGACTTTTCTGGCTTCGCTTGCGTACATAAGATAATTGGGGAACAATTTTTTTCTACATATCAGCTTAAATTTTTAGTTCAAGATACCACAGATCTCTATTTTAGGCAGTCTGGTATTGTATTGTATCAACTCATATGCAGGGTGAATTTTAAAATTGGGCGTGGATAGCCAAATCCGAAACTAAGAAAAATATCGAAAAATACTGAAAGGAGTCACGAGCCCGATTTTGACGAAAACTGTAACCGCATACTTGGTTTTTTGGAAAATCAATATTCGTAGCAAGAAATCGAACCTGATGATTTTTAAAAAAACACACGCTGTTTTAATACACTGATAATGTTGCTAAGTTTTTAAGCCCGTCATATTTTTCAGACGACCGTATACTCGATGTTTCTATCCCTCGGGAACCCGTATTTTCTGGATGAAAAATACCCTATGTCCTTTTCTGTATGCCTCATAATGTGTATGCAAAATTTCATTATAATCGGTTCAGTAGTTAAAGCGTAAAATCGTAACAAACAAACAATCAGTTTGATAATATGAGTAAGGATAATAAGAAACTGAAGTGCGTGAATGATTGTTTAGTTTGAAGGCCGATATGTTCTTCCAACCATGGAGGGAAGAAAAATAGCCGCATTCATACAGTTTTATAACCTATTATGGTCATCGAATGTTTTGTCTTCTTCGCTCAAACTGAATTCAAGAGTCGTTCGAAAGGGACAAAATATTCAATAACGAAAATAGGTTTTAAAACTGTGTATTTATAAGGCCGAAGGAGTACTATTTTATAGGATCAAACGAAAAATGGAGTGTTAGAAAACGTCAAGCTATGGTTCACAAACTGACCAGAATGGCGCTAGTATAACGAAGTAGTGACTTGGTAAATTCTTTGAAGCAATTTCAATACTTATACTCATTTTTTGTTTAAAAAATGAAACAAAATACAGGGTTTATCAAGACTGCTACCGAAAACGAAGCCAGGTGGTAGTTTTAGTGACTTTAGACACAATGCAACAAAAAAAATTGCAAAAAAAAAATGCTCAAATTGTTATGTACCTAATTAACCGAAAGTAACTAGATATTTCGAATCAATTGTTATTTTTAATATTTAAAAAAGGATAAATACGCTACCCAAAAGTCTGACAAAGATTTTCAATTCATTTTGTTCACTAAAACTATGGCTATCAAAAAATCGTTGCAAATCAAAACAATAGGATTCTTAAAATAGATTTTAAGAATAATATTTGAAATTAACACCTAACTACTAATTATTATAGACTAACTTGTAAATCGCTATATAAAACTATAAACAATAGATTTAATTAAATAAGTTCCCTTAGATCTATACATTAACAAGAATAAGATAATTATCGCGTTTTTTCATCGTGTTTTTGTCAGTTTTACATCGAAGTAAACATACAGAGTAAATCGGTGCCTCGATGGCGCAGTTGTACTACGATACGATTATAACGCCGTGGTCTCGGATTCAAATCCCTGGCCGGGTAAAGTGATGTCGGATATTTTTATTAATTATCAGCCCGGAGTCAGGAATTTGTGTCCGATATGGCGATAGGCTCGCCCCCTATCACATCGTGGGACGGAACACAAGGCGAAACGTGGGTGTTCTGGTTGCCCCTCTGCCTAACCCTTCTGTGAAAAAGGCGTGAGCTTATGTATGTATGTGTATGATCATATACACGTGACAAATAACGTTAATTCTCGGACTATTTGCGTTACCAATGGTGCGGCAATGTCAATAAAGCTTGTCAACACGGCTTGTCAATATTGACTGACAGAGACGCAATTAGACAGGGGTCGAAAGGCGCACGACCGCATGATGATATAAATACGTGCGAATTTTAAATTAGCGAGTGATGCCATAGATTTTGTGCATAATTTACAAATACGTGAGAAAACCTTCATAATTTATTTTATTCCTTTTATTTGAAATGAATGGCGAGACGAGCATGCCATTCGGCTGATGGTAAGCGATACGACCTCTCAAGGACTGTAGCAAAATCAAGTACTATGAATTACAAAGCGACGCATGGCATTCTATTGCGCTCGCGCCATCTTGAGACATAAGATGTTACAGAGCCACCAACTTATCTATTCAGGTGGCCATAATTGGAACTAAACCAGTGTTATCAGATATACGGTAATTACTGCAGATGCATATTATTTTTTTACCAAAACACTGGCAACGGTAATGTTATATTACCGTGTCGTTTCTACCGTATTTTATAAGATACATAACTGTGTATATAATTCTCTAATTTACTCTAATCTAATTCAAGATTTTTTTAAAGTGGCAATACTCAGTTCCTCACTAGCGACGATTCCGAACTTCCGACTGAACAGATAACTTGGTGGCTCTATAAGTCTGATTGTCATAACCTGTTTTTTTTAAGCTGGATACTTTAATTTGGTTTGCAATAATGAATTATTGTATTGTTTTATGTCCAGTAGTTACTCTGGCTACAATTTCGTTCAAACGGGGACACAACAGTGCATTTACACTGCTGTTTGGTGGAAGAAATAAACATTGCCATATCCTTCCTTATTAATCAATGTTAATGTTGGTTTGTTGTTGACAGCCTTTGTGGCGCAGTTGGTTGGATAACGGCTGTGTAACGGAAGGCCGTGGGTTCTTTCCCGCACCGAGAAAAATGTTTGTGTGTACCACAAGTATTTGTTTCGGGTCTGGGTGTTTGTGACAGCGAAAAGTCTCTCGTACGTTCTGATACACAAGACTCGATATCAGTGTGGGGTCAGGACGATGTATGTGATTGTTGGGTGTATTTATTTATTAAATTTTATTAATGCTTCTCCTCAACAGATCGGCATGATATTTTGCATACTCCTTGTCAGAGGTATAGAAAAAGATATATGGTATATTTCGTCCCAAAAAGTATTGTTTCTGGGATAAAGTTTAAGGTATAAGACATAAGCTTTAGTAGACAAAATCGACAAATACAAAAATGTAGTTTGATGTTTTTCTACTTTTTCACGCGTATCCCTATTAGTAATTTAAAAATAATTCAAAGAAATATTAAATAACAAATTAATTTTTAGTTCCTATGTATATATTAAGACGAAAAATATCGTTTTTTTTTAATATTATAACTGCTTGTACTAATTTAATATGAATATATTTAAGTGAATGACTGTCCATTAGCAAGTTGTCTGTCAGAAGTCGCTTAATGCGATACGACAGCCGATTGTAGGTACCTACATTATTTTTAGTTAACTTTAAGTATATACTGTCCATGTAAATGTGTACAGCCGCGAAAATGTTACTATTTTATTATACCTATTTATAGATAAATATACATTAATACATTTATTTTATTGACCCAGTAACAAAACACGTTTTGATGATACGACAGCAGTTATATGCGGCCTAGAAATATTTTTTCTTGACTGCCTCGGTGGCGTAGTGGTATTATGGTATGATTGCAAAGCTGAGGTCTCGGGTTCGAATCCCGGGTCGGGCAAAGTGATATTGGATTTTTCTATTCATTATCAGCTCGGAGTCAGGAATTTGTGCCCGATATGGCGATAGGCTCGCCCCCTATCACATCGTGGGACGGAATATACAAAGCGAACGGGGTGTTCTGGTAGCACCTCTGCCTACCCCTTCAGGGAAAAAGGCGTGTGTTTATGTATGTATAAATATTTTTGTTGTGTTTTCAGTTTTGACATTAAAGTGTTTTGTTTGTGTTATACAGGGTTGAGGGTATATCCATCGTATTCCTGTTCAAAATATACCAAATTTAAAATTATATAAGGCAAAGATCCTACATGTTTGGCTCTTGGCGGCCCGCCTTCAATATGTTACGTATATACAGGTGTCCAAAGAAATGGCGCACCTGCTAGTATACATTTTAGTAGATCGTGATTGCGTCTAGACTAAAACGCATTTTCATAGCGTAGTCTGATAATAACAAAGATGCCGAGAAATTAACAATTAACAACACAGGTGTTTCCCCTTAACTTATTTCGCCAAAGGGATTGAACCTTACAACTGAACAGTCAAGTCGACAGCAGCTGACTAGGGATACTTCTCCATAATATCTGATTAAAACTACATTATTGCCATGCCACTTAATGTACATAGGCAATGGGAATTTAACATTGATCATTGACCTGTGTACTTTTGTAACAAATGTTAGGCGAAGTCTATGAAAGTTTTGTTGCTATTCAAAATGGTTTTCATTGTATATTTCGTTAACTATTTAATAAACGACGAAACGAAAAAATACGTATATGTTACAATCTTGTTTACCCATTCCAACTGGTTTAATGCGAATAGGTGGTGATAATTCTTAAAATTTTATAAGGTCATAACTCCAAAACAGATAGGTATTTTCCAAATATTATTTCTTTATTATTATATTAATATTATGCTCTTGTATCCAACTGGGTGCGCCATTTCCCTGCACTACCTGTATTTTGATTTTGTTGGCTAGTAAGGTCAATAAGCGAACTAATTAAGGCGTACAAAGTACAATGAAATAGGTTTTATTTCTTACTTCGTAGTGTTTTTTGTAAATTATTATTATTCTTTCCTTCAAAGTGGTTATTTTAAGTCATTTGTCATATTTATTAAAAAAAAATCGCGGTGCCCACTCTATTTTTACTCAATATTTTAAACAATTTTAATTACAGTTATTGAAAATGGTGCCCAGACCAGTATCGCCGTACGCGCGAGGCCCTCAGATCCCGCAGTTCTACG